>CM038214.1:220430025-220781665 GCA_021442155.1 Cymbidium sinense | reverse complement strand
AGATAATCAAAGTTGATAATTAAGAGAGAAAATGAATTAATGGACTAATCCTTTGATCAATTAAATTAAAATTTTAATTAAATCTAATTCCCTAATTAATCCTTGGGTAGTTCTTTAGGTGTTCAATAACCTAAAAAGAGCTAATGAAATTATGGTTAGCTCACATGTGTGAGAAAACCATAAAAGTAATTAAGTGAGTTCCTTAAGCTTAATTAATGATTGTGAGATTGCATTAAGCCTTTAATTTCATAGGGGCATTGCTATTTAATTTTCAATTTATTTGCATATCATATTAGCTCATAATTATTTAATTAATTTCTTTTAGGTAACATAATTAAGGGTTTAATTAATTGATTTAATCCATGCTTAACTTAACCAATTCATAAAATCAACCTAATTACTTTTCATTAAATCAAATTAATTCACATATGGGCAATGGGATTAGGATTAGCCAATCTTTCTCACATTTCATAAATCAAATAAAACATGAAAATGGCATTAAGGAACCTTGGTTTGTTTTAAATGACCTTGTTTAATATATGATTGTCCTTAGGATTAATTAGATTGAATGAAATTATGTGTTTATGTTCTTTTATTTCTCTTCAATTGTATTAAATGTTGTATTGCCACTTGTAATCATGCATTCATCCTTTTCAAAAATTAATCAAATAAAATGACTTCTTTTATGTCAAGTTGCATGTGTTGGCTTAAATTAAAAATATGTTTGGCTATTATCACTATTAAATAAAAAATTAAATGTAAAGTATATAAATCAACTATAACACATAGAGTAATGATAATTATGAGTATTTATAAGCTTGTATGTGGTTACAACTTAGAACATGTGATTTGAAGTTCTCTTTTCTTTAATCTTCATGAATTCACATAAGGATATGAATATTAACAAGTGTATAGTTCATTTGAAAAGGACACAACACTTGCTTGGGTTTATTCTTATGTATATCCATGTTAGAATTTAGATAGAATTTTAGCTCACATGTATTAAAAAAATCAAAATATAATTCTTGCATGGTTTACATTCTTATAATTGCTTGTACACTCATGAGTATTTAAGAATAACAGGTATATTTAGTCGGACACCCAAGGATGCATGGCTTTAAGTAGCCCCAAGAAGGTTCCTACCTCATTCTTCTGATCAAACAATGGTGAAGTACTTGCTTATAACTTTTATACACTTGTGTGTGCATTTGGCTAATGAGTGAAAAGCTCACCATATTCCATATGCATAATTCAAAATAAAAAATATAATTTTTGCATGATTTCCATTCTTATAGTTGTTTATACATCCACATGTATTTGAGAATAGGGGGTATATCTAGCCTGGACACTTGGGGACGCATATCTTTAAGTAGCCCCAAGGAGGTTCCTACCTCATTCACCTGGTCAAACAATGGCGAAGTACTTTCTTAGAAATTTCATACATTTGAATGTGTATTTAGCTAATAAATGAGAATCCTCTTTTTTTTAAAAAAATCATTCATGCATCCCGCATTTAAGTGTGCAAAAAATATATTGTATGCATAGATATGTTTAGGACTTAATCATATGCATGCTAGATATGATGAAAAAAAATGAACAAACATGTGTTGTGTGATAGTAATTAACTCTAATTAATCTTAAGATGCCTTTCTTATTGAATAAGATTATTTAAAGTGAACCTAAACTTAGGATTAATTAAAATATGTAATAAGCCATTCATTAAAAGAATTGATTAATTAATATGATTTTGATGTGGCTTAAGGTAGGGATAAGAGGGTGATCCTCTCCCTTTTTTTCTCTTTATAACACTTAGTTATTATGTGTAAACCAAGTGAAATGAAAACATTAAGTAAAACTTATAAACCAATTAAGCCACTTAAAGTGAAATCATCCTTTCTCACCAGAAAATTATAATGAGCCTGGTTAAGACATACCACATAAGCTTTAATAGACACACCTTAGATTAGTCACCACTTTTATCTTTATGTTAGGCGGTGCATGGCTTAATGTATGTTTGGTTTTATGATGTATTATTGTAGAATTGATCTTAGGGTATATGCTTTAGACTAGATGTTAGGCGTGATTAGCCTAATTATATATTTTCTATAAGAGATTGTGCTTAAGGGATGCTTAAAATAAATATAAATGCTCTCTTTTGCTGGTTGCATAATCCCTAAGAATAATCTAAATTAGGACATGTGGACTTGGTTACCCTTGTGCAGGGTACTAAGTCCAAATTATACATATAACTGCTTAGTTTGTATGGTGTGTTTAGCTAACACGTGTCTTGCAAGTATAGTTTGATTTTATTTTTTATATTTTAATGTAATTTTGCATTAGGAATTAGGAATAATGTTATGGTGGATTAGGATGAGTGGAGGCTAGAAGGCTTTGTCTTGGGAGGCCCTGATGCCTTTGAAGCAAGCAAATCTAATTGAGGAATGAAGGAGACATGAAGAATTAAGAAATGAAGACCTCCATAGTATTTATTTATTTGTAATTGTAATTATTCTTTCATATATGTTGTATAAGGGGAGCTTGCTACCCATTTCTCTTTTTTGGGTTGTATGGCATAGCATGCTTGTTATTCTTTATGTTGGGTTTATAAATTATTTGATATTTTTTTTTACAATTGCAAAATAGAAATGACATGTTTCTTTATGGTTTCTTCATATATGGTGAATTAACGTGTGGCCTAGATCTAGTTAGGCTCTTAGGTAAAATTAATATTTCTACCCAAACTATAACTCATAACCTCATTTAAAGCCTAGGTATTAAATCAAGATAACTAAAAGATTTAGCACCCCCCCTTAGCTGGATGTTGTATGCTTAATATCATGCATGTCATCTTATTTCACTTTTGATAAGAAAGGTTCCATTCTTGCATGATAGGGAAGGCTTGACCTTTGAGGGTCTCCCTGTGGTGGAAAATATCTCTTTCTCTCGATTTATCCAATAACCTCAATTTATCATGCATTTAGACATATAAAATCCCAGCTTTTGTCAAAATAAAGAGTCCAAAATTAAATAAAATTGAAAAGGTTTACAATCTAAGTCATTATTCATACCACTCATGCTCTAGTCTCTTAAAGAGTGGGTTTAAAGACTTTAGTTTCTTTCTAAAAATAACATCCTAACCATCTTGCAAAACATATGACTTGACCACATGGTTTTAAGGCGTAGGAGGAGTTAGTTGGCTTCTACTCCAAGCGGTTATAAGTCTAGCAGTCGGGTGATTTACCCTCTCTTGTGGAGGTAAACCATATACCCATCTTTGCTTATATTTAGGATGTGCTTTGGCCCTCGCTAAAGCTCCCTTGATTTATGATCTGAGGTTACTATTTTTCCTCAGGCTATAAGCATAAGCCCTCACCTCTTAGGCTTTTTAACAATCTTGTATTGTGAGATTATAAGTCCTAGCTTTTTAATAAATTTCAACTCAAACATGTAATCCTCCTCGATATTTGGAGATAATAATTACCTACTTTAATCGAGAGTATTCCTAAGGAATTCACTTTTCTTAGAATGTAATTGACTATGGGGCTTGCCCCCATAAGGAACTTTAGAACCTCGCTTAAAGAAAAGGCTTAAATAATATTTAGTTTTATTTATTTTAGTTCAGTTTATTTTTATTTAGGTTTTATTTCATTTAAGGTTTAGGTTTTATTTTTTATTTAATTTTAGGTTTTTTATAGGTTTAAGTTTTTTATTTAGTTTTAATTTTATTTTATGTTTATTTTATTTTTATTTTAGGTTTAATTTTTTATTTGTTTAAGTTTTTTATTTTTATTTTAGTTTAGGTTTTATTTATTTTATTTTAGTTTAGTTTGTATTTTCTATTTTTTTGGTTTAGGTTTAGGTTTAAGTTTTAGTTTATGTTTTCATCTTTATTTTTTATTTTATTTTGGTTTAGGTTTTTCATTTATTTTATTTTTAGGTTTTATTTAGTTTAGGTTTAGGTTTTTAACTTTTTATGATTTAGGGTTTAGGGTTTAGGGTTAGTTTAGGGTTTAGGATTTAGGGTCCACGATTTGGGTTTAGGGTTTAGAGTTTAGGGTTTAGGGTTTAGTGTTTAGGTTTTAGGGTTTATGTTTTAGGGTTTAGGGTTTAGGGTTTAGGGTTTTAGGGTTTATGGTTTAAGATTTAGGGCTTTTTGTAGAAACCCCATGTAGGGGGTATTTTATTACCATGAAAAGAGGGTTACAAGGTCCTTAAAGGGGATAAACTCTAAAACTACTGCTCAAAGATACAATCGATAAGGAGTAGATCTATCTAGTGCGATAAAAGAAAAGAAGACAATAAAGCAATCAAAAGATACAAATAGATTAACATAAAAAAACCAAAGGAAGATTAGGCCAATGCTTTTTAGTGAGAATGCATGACACTATGCAAGCACAAGGGACAAGAGAAGCACCTGAAATGTAACAGAAAGAAATTAGGCGGGTTAATGTAATACATAATGATAACTAAAATAGCATAATGAGAATGATAGTAAAGAATTGTGATAGAGGAGGCTAGGCTCACACCAAGTTGAGGCGGTTAAATATGTGCATCAAACTTCTTGAAGGGTTACATCTACTACCAAAAAGGTGAAATCATCACGACCATCATAGCCAACAAACATGTGTGAAGATATGAGGATGTTGAAAGTCTTATGGGCTTTATTACGCAAACCTAAATAAAACTATATATAATATAGAGGGAAAGCAAAGGGTAGAAGATAAGTCCCATGCGAAAGTATCATCAATATAGTCACCACGACATGAGGATACTTATACATATGAAAAAGGCCGATAAAACCATCCACAAGAAAATAGCGAAGAAATTTTAAAATCTTCTAAGCAAGTCGATGAGCCTATAAGTAACACCATCCCAAACATATGATATATATATGAATCTTTAGCCAAGTACAACCTAGTAAAGTCCGGAAAATGAGCCCAATCATAATAATGAATGCAAATGTGAACAAACCCCTTATTAATATCCATCAATAGTTGGCAAAAGCAATTGTAAAGGAAGCATAACACAATACCAAAAATAACACCAAATATAGATGGTCAACTACGACTCGATAGCGGCATGTTGGACAAAAAAATTGGATAATCCGGATCAAAACAACCAAGATAGCAAAAGGGCGTAGTATCCATAGTACCACCATTCAAAATACATTGCATTAGGAGATAGCACAAGCCTAAGTGAACCTAGATGGGAATAGATACAACAATAGTTAATGTAGGTAACATCTATCGAAATGAGCAAGTGAAACACAAACAATAGGAAATCAGAAAACCCCAACAACAAAATAGTTAGTGCAACATTAGAAACCACGAGGATAAATCAAAATGGGGATTCAAATTAGGGTCCTCATTAGAATCTAGAAAAATAAGACAATAGATAACCAAGATAAAAAAAATAGCCAAGGGTCAACAAGGGACAGTAAGATGGCCATAGAACTTCTCAATCAGTAGACATTGCAATAGTTAGTAACAAGTAGATGAGCATAAAACATGGATTGAGCGGCGGAGGACACCAATGACCAAAACAATCGAACAACAAAGTCAAAATAGCTTATGAACATAGGACCAAAGTCCTACAACCAACAAGGATAGAGCCAACATTGGAATGAGAAATAAGGATAGCAAATATCAAGACAATAAAAAAACCAAGACAATGAAAACTAGGGGGAGAACCACCATTAGAATAAGGTGTAATAGATACAAGTTTAAGCGAAGAAGATGGAGAAAAGAGCGAGATAAAGTAGTCCATAGAATTGGATGATAAGCATATAATAACTAATAAGGAGATTCAAATCAAAGCCACCAAGCAATCAACAACTTTATTGAGGCTTCTGAACAAAACAAACCAAAACCCCAAAAATAGTATGTAGAGTATTAATAGTTATGACAACCAGATAGTAATTACAGAGGGCCAAAAGTCCACCCATTCGGAGTAAATAGAGAATATGTAAAGATCCAAATAATCAGATGGAAAATCACAAGGTTCTGCATAATTTGAATAGAAACAAAGGGGATAAAATAGCAGTAGGAGAAATCAGCAGTTGCCTAATTGTTAATAACAAAAATAGTCAGAGAAACAAAAGGCAAAAAATAGATAATAACCACAAAGACAACCTACTGGACAACGGAACCTAAAATCCAAAAGCCAACAGTGGTAGCAATAAAACAAAAATTACACCCACCATTTAAAATTCCAATAAAAAATAGAGATGTAAAGTAGCAAGAAAGGGTTCAAAAGATAATCACAAAAAACCTTCCAGATAAGGATGATCAATAGTAGTTAAACCCACATCCACATTAAAGGCAAGCGAGAAGCCATAAAGTCCAAACCTATAAGGAATTAATAATTGAACAAGAAATTGCAAAATCTCTCTTGGAAGATTGGGAATATGAGGTTGAGAAAAATAATCCAAGATACACCAACAACACCACCTAAAAATAACAAGATGTACTGGCGGATAAAAGACTCAATGATCCGACCATCCAACAAGAAGGAAAATAATAGTAAGTTGGCCATAAAACCAACCATTTAAATTATACAATGCATAAGTTAAATCCTAGATAGGTAAGGAAGAGGTCTGGCCATAGAACAGGATGTAAAAATAACATGGTGAAAATAGCATCAGGTTTTAACACAAACAATCGAAAAATAAGAGATAAGAAATAGTCAAAAAAAAAATAAAGCCATCTTATCTACAACCTCATAGAGCAAGCAGATAAAACAAAATAAAACCCGCGACATGACAATAATCCAAATCAACCAACATCTAGATAATTACAACAAGGCGGATGCACTATAATAGAGCAAAAGGTAAAATAATAGATTAATTGATCGAACAGGATGAGAATAATAAAAAAGGCATAGAAGAACACCAGCAATAAATAGCTAACAAACATAAGGTTAGCTAGGAGGCATGAATCCAGAAATGAATAGCCATAGTTAAAAAACACAATTATTGCAACCATAGGATAAGCAATAAAAGTAGTGGGGCAATAGAGCTACCATAAGGGTTCAAGGGCATTATCAATAAATCCTTTAAAGAAATATAGGAAACCCTCCTCAATAGGCGAAAATTCATTAAAACAATAAAACACGCAAAACCATTAATAATAAAGGTTTAGGTTTAGGTTTTAGGGTCAATTTAGGGTTTAGGGTATAGGGTTTAGGGTTTAGTGTTTGGGGTTGAAGGTTTAGGTTTAGGGTTTAGGGTTTGGGATTTATGATTTATGATTTAGGGTTTAGGGTTTAGGGTTTAGGTGAGTTTAAGGAGTTTAGTAGGTTTAGTTTTTTAATTTAGGGTTTAGAAGTTTAGGGTTTAGTTTTAGGTTTAGGTGCTTTATTTGGTTTAGTTTTTATTTTTTAGAGGTTTAGGTTTAGTTTAAGTCTTAAGTTTATAGTTTAAAGTTTAGGATTTAGGTTTAAGTTTAGTTAGTTTAGCTTAGTTTAAGTTTAGGGTTTAGGTTTAGTTTAGGTTTAGTTTATTTTAGGTTTTAAATGATTTTAGGTTTAGGATTTTAGAGTTTAAGTTTATAGTTTTTTTAGGGTTTAGGGTTTAGGTATAAATTATATAGTATAGGTTTTATAGTTTATTTAGGGTTTAGGGTTTAGGTTTAGGGTTTAGGGTTTATTTTAATGGTTTAGGGTTTAGGATTTAGGGTTTTATTTAGGGTTGTTTAGGGTTTAGTGTTTTAACATTTATTATAGTTTAGGTTTTAGTTTAGGTTTTTAGGACTTAGTGTTTAAGTTTAGGGTTTTTTAGTTTTATTTATTATTTAGTTTAGCTTTAGGTTTTATTTATTTTATTTTAGCTTTATTTATTTTTTGTTTAGGGTTTAGGTTTATTTTCATATTATAGGTTTATTTATAGGTTTATTTTTAGGTTTAAGTTCTTTATTTAGTTTTTATTTTATTTTATTTTAGGTTTATTTTATTCTTATTTTAGGGTTAGTTTTTATTTTATTTAGGTTTTTTATTTTTTTAGTTTAGTTTAAGTTTTATTTTATTTTATTTTAGTTTAGTTTTTATTTTTTTAATTTATTTTAATTTTATGTTTAAGTTTAGGTTTTGGTTTTGGTTTAGGTTTTAGTTTAGGTTTTTATTTTATTTTGTGTTTATTTTATTTTGCTTTAAATTTTGTTTATTTATTTTAATTTTAACTTTATTTAGTTTAGGTTTAGGTTTCAGCCAGGGTTTAGGGTTTAGGGTTTAGGGTTAATTTTTTGGAAACCATATAGGGGAATCCAGTTACAAGATCCTTAATAGAGGATAAACTCACTATTGAAATACAATTAGCCTAGAGTAAATCCCTATCTAAGTACAACCATAGCAAAATAAAAAAGAAAGAAAGCAAAAGATACAAAATGATTAACATAGATAAAATGGATAGATCTAGGCCAAAGCTCTTTAGGATGATAGAAAGCATGGCACTAGGGGAGCAAACCTGCAAGAGAAAAAGAGAAATGCATCTGCAAATAAGTAAAAAGATAAAAATTAGAATAGTTAAAGAAATACAAACAAAGTGAAAAATTAAAGCAGCATAAATTGAGAAAAATTATAGAGAAGTGTGTGAAAGAAGGCTCGGGCTCAGTCACACCAAATTACGGTAGATGTAAATATGAGCATCCAAACATCAGCAGAAGGGTTACATCATAAAAGCTACTACCAAACCAAAAAGGAGTGAAATCATCATAACCATCATAGCCTACAAACCTATGGGAAGATAGCAGCCACTTGTTGAAAGTCTTATGAGCCTTAGTACTTGCAAACCTAAACAAAGCCACATACACTATAGAAAAGGAGACAATAAAGAGCAGAAAGGGAAAGGGGATCCCATGCAGGATAAATATCATCAATATAGTCACCATAGCATGAGAATCCCTACACATATGAAAATGAACCATCTTTGCCAGATCCACCTTTTTAATACCAGAGCCAAGAGTATAATTAGGCCAGCATGAAAACCCACCACAAGAAAATAGCAGAAAAGGCTAGGTAGAGGATAGAAATAATATACAACTGGTTGAAAACCCTGTAGTAATCCTACTAAGAAAATCAATTAGCATGTAAATAACACCTTCCCAATCATATGGGACATATATTGAACTTACAGGCCAGGAGTACAGCTCAAGAATATGGCCCAGAAAAGGAACCCATTCAGAATAAGCAATGCAGATGTTAACAACCCCCTTTGTTTATAATCATTGTAGAAATTAATAACAACATATGTAAACAAGGACACTAACCCAAAAAATACGAAATGCAAGTTTAATAGAACCAAGATGGGAATGTGATTAGACACTGAAAAGTAATAAGCACCCACCGTAAACAACACCAAATAAAGACAATCGAGACAACCCAAAGCATCTTGTTGGGCATAAAACTTGATAATCCAGTTGACCAACAACCAAGGTACAAATAAGATAGGCGGCCATAAAACCACCATTCGAATAAAGCGCATAAGTTAATAACCAAAGGTAATAGCATAATCACTGATCACAAGTCTAACTAAACCAAGATGGAAAAATAGTAGCAGATTAAATAGACCACAAACATCGGTGATAAGTAGCTGTAAACAACAAAAATAATCAAAAATAACCCAAGCGACCTTGGACATGAGAGAAAATCCAATAGCCAACAAATAAAATAGCAAAACAATTATTGCACCCACCATAAGATAATCCAGTAAAACATAGTGGTACAACATAGACTCAAAAGGGGTTCAAAGGAGAGCAAATATTGAAATCCTTCAAGATAAAGAAAAGCAGACCAGCAGCTAAGCCAACATCATTAGTAAAAATAGGCTAGAAGGAAATCAAGAAGTAATTTTGATCCTACAAAGAAACAATAATAATAACAAGGGTATTGCAGTTTCTCTCCTTACAGGTTGTGGAGGTGAGGTTAGAGAGCATAAGAGGGGCCACAACCCTATTAAAGAGAGAAAAGATAGATAAATTAGGGCCTGCCATGAAGCTATACAAAAATATTGCAATTAAACAATGAGACAACAAATTAATGAGCCCCAGTACAAATTTCTAGAAAAAGGAAAAGCAACAAAACACAGCCTTAATCATAAAATGGAAAATAGATATTGTAAGACCCATAAACAAAATATTGATGGCAAGAAGTCTGTCCCTGTTGACCAGAAAGTAAAGCAGAAAGTAAAACATTTCCCTCCAACAGATTCGACTGATAAGTGAAAATATCTCCATCTAGCAGGTTAGAAAAACATGGAACAGCTTACCATTAATAGTGGAAACAACAGAAGCAGTAAGACCCTAAATAAGGTTTTGGTAATTAATCGCGGATACAGAGATCACAAAATAACTAGAAAGGGTATCGGGAAGATGCAACAATGAAACCTAGGGAAATAACAACACTAAATAGAAGTTGGTCATGCTGTTAAATAGGTAATACAACAGGCCAAAACAATAGGATGAATTAATTTCTGAGGTAAGGGAGTCCAGTATTGACCAAATTAACCAAACCATACAAATGTTTAGGAAGTGTAAGTTGATCAAAGAATTTTATGCCATCTAATCTAGCACCCAGATTAGCAAGGTAATCAGCACATGCATTACCTTCACGCCATACATGAGTGATTTTAAAATAGAGTTTAGAAAGGGGAGCTCTAGTCTGCTTTAGAAGGTAGTACAATTCTGTATTGCCCACTTTGGTGGAAGTCAAAAGATCAATTAGTAACAAGGCATCCACCTCAATCCAAATATTGAGGCAACCTTTTGAAGGCAAATCTCAATAGCTTTGTAAACTGACATTAGCTCAGCAAAAAGAACAGAGCAAGTATTATGGGGGTAAGCAAAAGCACAAAGGACTTTACCATTAAGGTTTCTGAAAATACCACCACTGCCAGAAGCATTTTGAGAAACAGAGCCATCAATTTTAATTTTAATAGTATTAGCATGAGATTTTATCCAATAAATAATCTTGTCATCTTTATTGGGTTGATCCGATAAGTTAAAACCCAATTTATTATTACAAATTTGTAAGCCTTTGAATTAATTGTAGTTAATTAAATTAGCATTAAACAAGGCATGGATTTTATTTTTAATTCTAGCAATTATGCTCATATGGTTCATAAGAATACCACATTGTTTTGCATCATTTCTATCCACCCATATAAACCAAGTAAGAGTCATACCAGTTATCACTTTAATGTGGCCTTTAATAGTGTTTTCAAAATAAACATCAAGAAGTTGGTATAGAGTTAAGGAGACATTGAATTTGACAATATTAAAGAGTTCATCATACCAAATCTAAAGTTTGGAAGCAATGGCTATTAATAAATACATGATTCACATTCTCAATGGAAAGCGGCGTAGCATTTTGAAGGTAAGTAAAAAAACTTTTACCCCACATCAAGGAGTCCAGGGATGAAGTTTTTCAAAATATGCCAAGTTAGAAGAATAAGAAATAGAATAGTGTTATTCCAAAGTTTAAAAACACATTGGAGAAATCATGAGCTTCTTTAATATGAATCGACATTTTAATGTTGAAATCATAATTTTGGAAAGCTTTAAAGGATCTCATCATGATTGCTAGAATGATAGGAATAATAGTAAGCTTATCTAAAAGAGAAAGGAATATAGTCATTAAGCTTACTATTGTTCCACTTATTATTCTGCCAGAAAGAGTTCACTTTAATAGCAGCAATGGAGTGGGTAGAAAGTAAATCATCAATGGACCCACCTCCAGTCTAGTTATCTTGTCGAAAGAAAGAGTTACCAGAGTTAATCCCCCATGAGATTAATGATTCTTCCTCCCATTTGATGGAACAAAGTCTTTTCTATATAGGAGAGTCTCCCACTTTATAAGGGCAAATGAGAGGGTGCTTACGCTGGCAGCATTTGGCAATCATGAATTTAGCCCAAAGACTATTGTTGCTCCTAAAATTCTACAAAAGTTTATAGAAAAAAAGCAATGATAGCTTCCCTGATTGGCTTACGACCAAGTCCACCTTGAGAGTGCCACAACTTTATACCAAGAGGTCCAATGTATTATATTAGTAGAATTGTTAGAACCCCAAAAGAATTTGTTAAGGAGGCGCTCAATTCTGTTAATGGTTGAATTGGTTGGTACAATGGTTTGAATGAGATATAAAGGCATGGAGTTAAGGGTACTCTTAATCAAAGTGATCCTACCACCAAATGAGAGTAAATAAAATTCCCATATAGAAATTTTATGAGAGATTTTTTAGATTAACTCATCAAAGAGATGTGATCTTTTTTGACCTTTAAAAAGTGGAGCACCAAGATATTTAATAGGAAGTTGTTGTTCAAAATTAGTAATTCTTAAGATTTGGTTGATCCTATTACTAGATATTTTAGAGGAAGGAATGAAATAATGTTTACCATAGTTAAGAAAGAGACCACTTTCTTTACCAAATTTATTTAAAAGATTCTTTATAGTTTTAGTATGATGAATAGAGGCACTGTAAAAGATTATGAAGTCATTAGCAAAGCTAAGATGAGAGACAGGAAGACCACCTTGATTTCTTAAAAACAAACTAGGATTATTGTTGAAAAGATCATTAAGATTCCTAAAAGATATTCAACAATAATAAAAGAGAGGGAGATAAGGGATCTCCTTATCTCAATCCAAGCAGAAGGGAAAAAACCTAGGGACTCACCATTCATGATAACGGAGAACCAAACATTGGTAATACAATTTTTAATGACATGGATAAAATTGTCAAAAAAAGAAAACAAATGTAGAATTTAGAAGAGAAAATTCTAAGAGAGGTTGTCAAAAGCTTTAGAGATGTCCAATTTGAAAGGGATGTTACCTACGGTAGAAGCATCAAGGTCATGAATCGACTCTTAGAAGAATATTGTAGATGTAGCTCTACCTTTAACAAAACCAATTTTTGGGAGAAATAATTTTAGCGGCGGACTAATTCTATTGGTAATTAATTTAATGAGTTTATGAAAGAAGGTGCAAGGTTGATAGTCAAAATCAGATTGAGATTATTAATTTTGGGAATGAGAACAATGGAAATGCTTGAAAAATATCTGGGTAAAGGATTGCCATCGAAGAAATCAACAACAGCATCGACAAGGTTAGACTTAATAATAGGCCAACAATGCTAAAAAAATTGAGTCATGTAGCCTTCAGGGCCAGCAACAGAATCAGTGTTCATGCAATTAAGAATACTTCAATCTCGCTTCATAAGCATATTAAGCAAGTTATTGTCATCATTAGTAATTGTTGAGGGAATCAGGTGAGATTTGGAGAGAGCTTCTAAAGAAGGGTTGTTGTTTAATAAGTTTTTAAAATGATGTATGACAGAATCTTTAATATCGTTATTGTTTGTGATCTAGTTGTCGTTATCATTTTTAATTTTTTTAGTAGAGTTTAAGGCTTTCTTTTTTTTTGAAAGAGCATGGAAGTACACCTACTATCACCATCACAATATATTTGCTAGTAGCCCGCGTAGGTTTCCTCCATATTAGATAGTTAACCAAGTTATCTTTATCTTCATTCAACTCCTTAAGTTTAGTAGAATTAGTCAAAATGACATCTTCAAGAGAACAAACTAATTGTTCCATACTTTTGATATTGGCAAAAAGATGTTTAAAATGATGCTTGTTCCACCAATTTAGGTTTTGTTTAAGTCTTTTAAGCTTAATCAGAGGCAATTCATGCCCTTAACCGAATTATCCAAATGAAGAGGAGCCATCCAGTTAATGGATACAACATTTATGAAATTAATGTGTTGGATCCACATATTTTGGATTCTGAAAGAGGTTGGGGAGGATAATCTATTAGAGGGATTTTGGACAGAAATTAAAAGCAGAGCATGATCAGACAAATTTCTGCTCAAACGTTCAACAAAAGTAAGGGGCCATTGATTGATCCAAAGAGAATTAAAAAGAGTCCTATCAAGCCGCTGCCAGAGTCTAGAGTTATGCCATGTATAATCTGAACTTGAATAGCCAATATCAATTAGATTGCAATCAAGAATCATATTAGAAAAGTCTTCCATGGAATGAGAGTTAGGAGTGTAACCTCCCCTTCTTTCTGAGGAAGAGAGAATAGTGTTAAAATCATCCACAACCAACCGTTTGTTGGAGGCAAAGGTTCTTAAGTTGTCCCAAAAAATGTTCCTACCAGCTCTATTACAAGAAGCATAAATAAAAGAACCTAGAACAAAAAATTCACCCAATGAGATGTGGACATTAACCAATTGTTGAAGATCATCAAGGATAGATATGTTGACTAAATTATTCCAAAATACCAAATTTTATTGCTAATATTATAAAAAAAGTTTTGAAAGCCAAGCGTTCTAGAAACATGGTTGATCTTAGAAGAGTGAATGAATGGTTCAATAATAATAATAAGTAAGGCTATGTTATGAATAAGATAAAGACTTTTAATACGGTTACGGAAAATGAGAGTCCCAATACCCTAAACATTACAAATTAGTAAGTTGATCATAATAAAATAAGAAAATAAAGGAAAAGAGATAACTAAAGAAATAATAATGTAGGAAGAAAAGAAAATTATAAATAGTTAATTATGAGAAGTTAGAGAAGATCTAGTAGTTCTAGTGGAGCTATTAGTGAACATTTTAGCTTTAAGTGATTTTTTTTTAAAATAGTTTGAAAAGGTTTATTTTTATCCAAAGAATCGCCATCTGAGAGAGACTGATTTGTGATATTCAGAATAGGACCTATATCAATCAAAGCATTTCTAATGGTGATTTCCCCTTCTTCAATGTCAAAATTAAGAAAGTGGGTTAGCATATGTATCATTCTAAGAGTAGGAGAAGGAGAGGTTGTGAACCAATTAATAGCAAGATTACATGCTCGGTTAGTTTTAGATTTTGTTCCATCATCAAAGGATCAATAGTTTTCATATTTTGTTCCTTCATCAAAGGATCAACTCAAAATTTGTTTTCAGATTTTGATCCAACCTAAAATTTCCATTCAACTCACCACTAAGGTTCATATGAGTCTCCTCGGGTTCACTAAAAAGGGTAGGTTTGGAAATCAGGTATTATCTTGAGTAGCCAAATTATTACAATTAGAAGAAATGATAATTAAGCTATCATTAGCCTCCTCATGAACCTCATAAGCATTATTTTTAACATGCTCAGATTGCTCTCCAATAGACAAAGCAGTGGATAGAAAAGGAGTAGGGGTAGGGGTAGGATTCCCATTTTGAGTGACTTTAGGCACATAAGAAAATTTACTAATTCTTTCATTTGATAGAGTAAGATTAGTATCTGGCAATTTCTTTTTTTAGGTTGAGGATGCAACACAAAACATTCAGAATGATCATGGCCATGAATCTTACAATGTGTGCAAAAAATAGGAAAATTTTCAAATTCAACTTTTTAATTATAACCAAACTTCTCAGAGCCAATCCAAACTTCTTTAGGATGCTTTTTAGTGATATCAATTTCAACCAAAATATGAGCAAAAGAAGGTCGTGATCTCACAGCGGTGGCCTGATAAATTTGAAAAGGTCGACCAAAGAGAGCCCCAACTACAAAGAGAACTTGATGTGTAATAATTGGGGATTCCTCCTTTAGGAAGAGCTAGCCATATAGGAATAATTAGGGATTCCTCCTTTATATCAAAAAGAGGAGACCATTTTGCATTTAATATTAAAAATAAAGCGTGAGCAAAACTCTTGAATAATCTAAGTCATTAGAGAGTTGAATTAAAATATTCCTTGGATCAATCAATTTGATAGTGAAAACACCTTAAAGTTAAAGGTTATGAAAAAATGATCGGATGTTATCGATAGTTGGCTGACGTAAGAAAACTTACCAATTAATGAGAATTCAAAAAGATTCGCCAACTTTTCCACATCTAGATTTGAGAATATAATAGCATCCCACTAAAGGAGATTGAGATCAAATTCATAAAGCATTAGGGAAAGGTTATTAGATAATGCATCCTTAAAGGACTCTGTGAGTTGTAGATGATTTTGGATCCATAATTCCATGTAAATTTGATGCCCAAGATGGCGCCTCAAGATGGATAAGCTGCGGAAAGTAGCTTTTCTGCCATTGAAAGAGAAAATGGAAAATGACATTAGAGGATAATCAGAGATAAACAATCAAAAAAATTGATCATGAATGATCAAAATTTGACCAATAAGGAAAATGAAAATAATGGGAAAAACATAATCGCCAGAGAGCATCATGGCTGAGAGGGTTTGGTGAGTATGGATTGGTTTAAAAAAAAGGGTTTAGGGTTAGTTTAGGGTTTAGGGTTTAGAGTTTAGGGTTTAGGGTTTGGGGTTTAGGGTTTAGGGTTTAGGGTTTAGTTTGGAGTTTAGGGTTTTTGTTTTTTTAAATAGAGATCAAATTCAGATTCAACATTTCTTTTTGATTTCATCAATCAAGTAACAAACCAAGTTTTCTAAGACATAAGAAACAACATAGATAAAAAATGAGCATGCATAGAGAAAATCAAAACCCTAGACAACTAGTTTTATCTTTATTATAAAGAAATAGTTCCATAAATAATTGAATTAGTCATTCTTTGGTTTTCATTTCCCATCAGAACCACCCCGACCTCTCGAGTAGATTGACCATCATATCTTGATCTCTCCTCTGCCACCACCAGTTGTAACCTCTGCTCTCCCCTCCATAACCACCCGCTCAACCACCTCTATATCCACCAAGACTTCCAAGTCCCCCACCACCACATGGATAACCACCGCCTTTGCTATCAGCTCCATTGCTAGATCTACACTAAGTCTGGTTGACGGTGATGTTCCTGCCATTACGGTTTTGCCAATTCTAAGGGTTTAGGGTTTAGGATTTTAGGGTTTATACTTTTAGAGTTTAAGATTTAGGGTTAAGGTTTAAGGTTTAGGGTTTAGGGTTTTTGGTTTATGCTTTTTTTTTAGGTTTAGGTTTAGGTTTAAGATTTTTTTAGTTTAGTTTTATTTTTATTTTGTTTTTTAGGTATAGGATTTATTTTTTATTGTTAAGTTTAGGTTTATATTTTGTTTTATTTTGGTTTTAGGTTGTTATTTTAGGTTTTATTTTTTAGTTTAGGTTTAGGTTTAAGTTTAGTTGATTTTAGGTTTAGGTTTTATTTATTTTAGTTTAGGTTATTTTTAGTTTAGGTTTATTTTAGTTTGTTTATTTTTTTTTTAGATTTAGGTTTTAAATTTAGGGTTTAGGTGTTATTTTATTTATTTTAGGTTTTATTTTAGGTTTATCTTTTAGGTTTAGGTTTTATATAGTTATTATTTATTTATCTTAGGTTTATTTATTTTATTTTAGATTTAGTTTTATTTTATTTAGGTTTTATTTTTATTTTTATTTTATTTTTTTTAGTGTAGGCTTAGGTTTTGTTTTAGGTTTAGGTTTTAGTTTAGGTTTTTTCTTAATTTATTTTACTTTTTTGTTTAGGTTTAGGTTTTAGGGTTTAGGGTTTAGGATTTATGGTTTAGGGTTTAGGGTTTAGGGTTTAGGGTTTAGAGTTTAGCATTTAAGGTTTTTATATTTTAGGGTTTAGGGTTTAGGTTTTAGGTTTAACATTTAGGTTTTAGTTTAGGGTTTAGGGTTTCATGTTTAGGGTTTAAGGTTTAAGGTTTAAGGTTTTCTTTTTTTTGATTTCAACAACCAAGTAGCACACCAAGATTTCTAGGACACAAGTGATGACATAGATCAAAATGTGCCATAGAAAAATCAAAACCTAAATAACTAGAACCATCTCTCTAAATAAATAGTTCCATAAGCGTAGTCGGATCGATCATTATTTCTTCAATTTCCCTCAGAACCACCCCCGCCTCTCGAGTAGCGAGATTCACCATCATATCCACAATCTCTCCCTCCGTCACCACCATGGTTGTAACCTCCGTCGCTCCTCCAGCCTCCATAACTACCACTTCTTCGACCACAACCTCCATATCCACCAACACCTCCATAGCATCCAGCACTGTGATAACTTCCGCCTCCACCTTCGCCTCCACCATAAGATCTTAGCGGTTGACGGTGTTGTTCACGCCATCAAGGTTTTGCCCTCTTGAGTTTAGGTTTATTTATTTAGTTACTTTAAGTTTAAGTTTAAAGTTTAGGGTTTAGGGTTTAGGGTTTAGAGTTAATAGTTCGGGTTTATGGTTTAAGATTTATGGTTTAGGGTTTAAGGTCTTAGGGCTTAGGGTTTTAGGGTTTAGAAATTAGGGTTAGGGTTTAAGGTTTAGCATTTAGGGTTTAGGGTTTAGGGTTTTTGGGGTATTTAGGGTTAATTTAAGGTTTAGGGTTTAAGGTTTATGGTTTTTTAGGATTTAGGGTTTAAGGTTAGGTTTAGGGTTTAGGGTTTACGGTTTAGGCTTTAAGGTTATATATTGTAGGTTTAGGGTTTTTTAGGATTTAGGGTTTAGGGTTTATGGTTGTAGGTTTAGGGTTTAGGGTTGTAGGTTTAGGATTTAGGGTTTACGATTTAGGATATAGGGTTTAGGGTTTTTGGGGTTTAGGGTTTAGGGTTTAGGATTTAGAGTTTATATTTTTTTTAAAAAAATAAGTAAACCGATAGGTTTAGGTTTATTTAGTTTATTTTAATTTTTTATTTTTATTTAGTTTTATTTATTTATTTAGTTTAGTCTATTTATTTTTGGTTTATTTAATTTAGTTTAAGCTTTTTATTTTAGTTTATTTTTTAGGTTTAGGTTTAGTTTTAGGTTTAGGTTTAGGTTTTATTTTATTTATTTTATTTTATTTTGTTTAGGTTTTATTTTATTTTAGGTTTAGGTTTATTTTATATTTTAGGTCTAATTTATTTTATTTTATTTTATTTTTAATTTAGTTTATTTTTATTTTATTTTATTTTTATTTTATTTTATTTTAGGTTCAAGTTTAGGTTTAGTTTAGTTTTATTTATTTAATTTTTTTTATTTTATTTTTAGGTTTTATTTAATTTAGGTTTAGGTTTTTATGATTTAGGGTTTAGGGTTTAGGGTTTAGGTTCAGTTTAGGGTTTAGGGTTTAGGATTTAGGGTTTAGGGTTTGAAGTTTAGGGTTTAGAGTTTAGGGTTTAAGGTTTAGGGTTTTAGAGTTTAGGGTTTAAACTTTAGGGTTAGGTTTAGGGTTTGGTTTTAGGTTTTGGTTTATTTAGTTTTGGTTTATAGTTTTTAAAAGAGAACAAATTTAGATTCAACAGTTTCTTCTTTTGATTTCATCAACAGGTAGAACCAAGTTATCTAAGACAAACATTGACATAGATAAAAAATAAGCACACACATAGAAATTCAAAACCCTAGATAATTGAACTGTCTCTGTGAAGACAGTTCCATAAGTAGTAGATCGGATTGTCCATTCTTGATTTCTCCAATTGTAAAGACATAGTTCCATGGCCGAATTGTCTCCACCCATGCCTCTTGAGTAGCGGGATCCAATCATATCCATAATCTCTCACTGCCACCATCATGGTTTATAACCTCCATTACTCCTCCCACCTCCATAACCACCACCTCCATATCAACCAACACCACCGGATCCCACCATTATGATAAGCGCCACCTCTTTGCCTCCAATGTCATATAGATGAGATTGATGAGTGATGTTCGTGATGTCAAGGTTCTACCCATTCTTAGGGTTTAGATTTAGGTTTAGGGTTAATAGGTTTTATGGTTTTGGTTTATTTTTTTATTTATTTAGTTACTTTAGGTTTAGGTTTAAGGTTTGGGGTTTACGGTTTAGGGTTTAGGGTTAGGCTTTTGGGTTTTTTTTTTAAGAAAATTAGGGGAATTTTATTTTCACAAAATAAGGAGTACAATGTCCTTAAAGGAATAAATCTATAAACTAATACTCAAAGAGCTATAATAAAACCTAAAGAGATGAATCCCCAAACAATTACAATATTAAATAAACAGAAGCAAAAGAAAACCAAATCAACAATAAAAGATCCATATAAGAAATCCAACTTTGATGATCAAAATCCACTTGCAAGATTGCCAACCTATAAAAGAAATCTGCAACATACTAAGGAAAGGATGAGTACAATTAAGTAAGCATAAAGAGAAAGAGTGAAGAGAAAGAGCAAAGTAAAGAAAAGACTCAGGCTTTGTTGCAATCATCTCAAGGAGCAACACTATACATAAGCATTCAAACTTGAGAAGGGGTACAATTATAAATAGTGCTACCAACCAAAAGAAGAAAGAGAGAGAAACATCAAGGCCATCATAGCTAGCATACCTCATGTAGGCAGTCATCTAGAGATCATCATCCAACAAGGCTGCAAAGTCTTCCAACCAGTAAACAAAACATCCAAGTAGAAAACCATTAAAATAACCAAGCCTAGTTAAGCAGAGTAAAAGACATCCATCAGGGACAACAACAATACAATAGGAAAACCACCAAAGCCACCACCAAAAGGGAAGAGAATTACCAAAAAGTGCAAGCATCATTAACAGGGATAACAACACAATCCAGGAAAGATAGGCCCAAATCCAAAGAACCGTCCTAAGATTATTCCAAAAGTAACAACAAACTAATACCCAAATATTAGTTTGATACAAAAAAAAGACACAACCCAATAGGAGGCCACCAAAATAATAAAGAAATAATTATGGTAATCACACCCAAACAAACAATCAAGGAAAGCACTGGGAGGACCACCATCCCACCGACAAACCAAGAGGAAAGAACTCAGAGCAAAATAAGGTCCCTTCCAGACCCTAGAGAATAAATAGTCATCACCAAAGACAAAATAGGCAGGCAACAATCACAAAACATCAACCTTCAAGCCACAAGTTAGAGGGAACATCCAATCATAGTCATCAAGCCAAAATAAAGGAAAGCATCAACCAAAAAAATCTCAACACTAAGATTGAAATGAAAAGACCAATAGCACAAAATAAAAGCATCCAGACAACTAGAGGGTAGAAATAAGCAAAGATCCACCAAACAAGGCGACACTCATAGAAAATGAGGTTAGCCAAGACCCTAAAGAAGAACAACAAGGAGCAATCCCAATATGGGAAAGCACAAAAGCGACTTAGGTAAGTTTTGATTATCTAATATAGTGAGCTCATTTAATTTAGCACCCAAATTGGCTAAGAAATCTGCATAAGTATTACCTTCATGAAGAATATGAGAAATTTTGTAGCAAACTAGAAATAAGATGATTTTAGTGTGATTAAGGAGATAAAATAAGTATGCATTCCCCATTTTATTAAAATTGAGCATATCAAGTAAAAGAAGAGCTTCAACTTCAATCCAAATATTAAATAGGCCTTTGTTCAAAAAATATCAATAGCTTTATTAATAGACAAAACAGGCTTTAAAGGGATAAGAAAAAGCACAAATGGCAGTTCCTTTCGATTATATAATAATACCACCACGACCATATTTATTAGGTGAAAATGAACCGTAAGTATTGATTTTAATAAAGTTATCATTAGCTTTGATTCAAAGGATAATCTTAATAGGCTTATTGAAAGAAATATTAGGCATAATGAGACCTAATTTTTTAGCCACAAATTTGTAACCTCTAAAATGGATGTTACTAATTAAATTAACAATAAACAAAGTATGAATTTTTTATTTAGTTCTAGCTAGGATCCTTTTATGATTCATAGGAATACCATGATATTTAGCATCACTTCTATCCATCCAAATGAACCAAATATAGGTAATAGCAATTAATATTTTGATATGACCTTTCATAGTTTTTTGGAAGCAAGCTTCAAAAGTTGATATAAAGAAAGGGAACCATGAAAATAATTAGTGTTAAATAAATCATCATACCATATCCATAATTTAGAAGCAATGACACCATTGACAAAGTCATGATTAACATTTTCAATATGAAAGCAACAATAACACTTAGAAGGTAAATAAAACCCTTTATTCCAGAGCAAGAAATCTACTGAGAATAAAGTTATTCAAAATCCTCCAAGGAAAAATTGAATAAGAAATGGGAATGATATTATTTCAAAGTTTAATGAAAACATTAGAGGAGTTATGGTTATCTAATAAAATTCCAAACCTCTTTAAGAATGAAATCACCATTGTAAGAGAGCTTAAAAGAATTTGATCAGTTTGTTAGAAAAAATAGGGATGTTTCTAAAATTATCAAAAAGAGAAATAGAAATATAATTATCAAGTTTGTTTTCATTCCAATTGTTATTAAGCCAAAAAGAGTTAACTTTGATAGCAGTAGTAAATTATGTAGATAAAAAGGAGTCAAATAGAGCCATTGCCAATCTAATTGTCTTGCCAAAAGATGGATGAACCCGAATGCATACCCCAAGATATTACGGATTCAGTAACACATTTAATGGAGAAAAGCCTTTTCCAAACCAGAGAGTCGCCAACTTTATAAGCACAGATAAGGGGATGTTTACCTTGGCATTATTTTTTCATCATAAAATTAGCACAATGGCTATCATTCTTTCTAAAATTTCACCAGAGCTTATGAGAGAAGGTAGTAATCGCTTCAAGAATAGGTTTGCAAAAAAGACCACCTTCACCCAAAGGACCACAACATTTATAGAATGTCCAATGCATTCTTTTAATTATTATTTGATCCCTTTTATTAAAGCGATCAATTTTGATAAGAGTAGAATTAGTGGGAATAATTGTTTGAATCAAATATAGTGGCATTGAATTGAGAGTGCTTTTAAGAACAGTGAGCCTGCCACCAAAGGAGTGTAAATGAAATTACCAAATAGAAATTTTATTTAAATGTTTTTGAAATAACTCATCAAAAAGATGTGATCATTTTGGACCTTTAAAAGGAGGAGCACCCAAGTACTTAAGAGGTAATTGTTGATGTTTAAAATTAGTGATATGTAAGATGTGATTGATTTTATTATTGGAGATACTAGAAGTAGTAATAAAATAGCTTTTGTTATCATTGATAGTAAGACCACTTTCTCTACCAAATGTATTTAAAAAATACTTAAGATTCTTTATATGATGAATGGAAGCATTGCAAAAAATAATAAAATCATCCACAAAGCTTAAATGAGAAACAAGAAGACCACCAATAGTTCTGTAATAAATACTAGGATTATTTAAGAATAAATCATTCATGCTCCTAGATAAGTATTCAACATCAATGATAAATAAAGTAGGAGATAAAAGGATCCCCTTGCCTTAAGCTATGGGAGGAAGGTAAGAAACTCAAAGTTTCCTCATTAAGAAAAATAAAAAACCATGCATTAATAATACAATTTTTAATAGAAAAAATAAATTTATTAGAAAATCCAAATAAATTCAAAACATGAAAAAGGAAATCCCAAGAGATATTATCAAAATCTTTGTTAATATCTAATTTGAAAAGAATGTTTCCACCTCTAGTCTTAACATTTAAATAATGAATTAATTCTTGGGAAAGAAAAAATTATAAGAAATAGATCTACCTCTAAAAACCAGTTTGGTTGAGAGAAATAATCTTATGAAGAAGAACTAAGTCTATTGGTAATAATTTGGAAATTAGCTTATTGAAGAAGGTGCAAAGACTAATAGGTCTAAACTCACTCCAATAGTCTAGATTATCTTTCTTAGGTATTAGAATAATAGAAGTGCTAGAGAAATATCTAGGAAAAGGATTACCAATAAAGAAATCAACCATAACATCAATCAAATCATTTTTAATAATAAACCAACATTTTGAAAAAATTAGTGTAGAACCCTCGGACCGACAAGAGAATATATGTTTATGCTATTAAGAAATTTAAATTTTTCATCTTCATTAGGCAAAATAATAAGCAAAGCATTTTCATCATTGGTAATAATAGAAGGAATATAACACAATTTAGAAATAACTTCATAAGAGAAACTCTTATTAAGCATATTTCTAAAATAATTAATAATCGAATCCTTAATATCATTATTCTCCATAATCCATTCTCCATTGTCATTTTTAATTTTTTGAATATTATTTAGAGCTCTCTTTTTATTAACTAAAGCATATAAAAACTTTGTATTCTTGTCACCATTCATAATATGTTTAATAGCAACTTCTTGAGGCTAATAAGTTCCTTCCATATTTTCAAAATTAACAAGTTTATCCTTTACCTCATTCAAGACCATAATCTTGGAAGGTTCCATCATAATAGAAACTTCAAGATCACAAACCAAATTTTCCATATCCTTGATATTAGAAAAAAGATTTTTAAAATAATACTTATTCCACCAAACTAGATTTTGTTTAAGTCATTTCAGTTTAAACCAGAGCTTATTCATCACCATAATCAAATTATCAGGATGTATAGGAGCTTTCCAATTTTTAGCCACAACATTAAAAATTTAATTATAGTATTTATTTTTTAGATGTGGGACACCAAGCATCTTAGGGAGTACTTATTGAAGTGATCAAGTATGACATTAAGGAATGATGCACTATCTCAAAAGATAGAAATCATCACCTATAATGGACTTAATCACTAATAAAGACTCCAAGACATGATGGGTCTTGAATATACCAGATCTTTCCCCTACTTTACATGGAGAAGTAAAGAAGGGTTTAATTTAAGCTGAGTTCATTATGTTCCCTATGGATCAAGCCCCCATAGTTAATTACATCTTAAGGAATGGGAATTCTTTAGGAATACTCTTAATTAAAGTAGAAATTAAGGTCTCCAAAGATTTCAATGAGAAAGATGTCTTTTCCTCCATAGAGGTGGCCCTTAAAGGTTAAGCCTTCCCCTATTGTGAAAGGATGGAAACCCTCTCTTAGCAAGAGTGAAGCAATATGCATGCATGATGTTAAGGGGCTACTAAATCATTTAATTATCTTGATTTAATGCCTGGGCTTTATGTGAGGTTATGAATTATTTAAAACTTTAGTTTATGAGTTGTAGTTGGGTAAAAGATTTATTGTCCTAATAAGCCTAATAGCATCTAGGCCACACATTCAAACATCAATCATTTAAGAAACTATGGAAACCATGCCATTTTTAGTAAAAATCCTAAATAAATCATCAACGAATTTCTATAACTATCATGAAAAAATAAAAGGCTGATGTGGTCAAATACCGCTGTGCAACGAAAAGAAAAGATGGGAAGCCTCTACCCATACAAAAATTACAAAATTATAATTATAATTTATAATGAATGAATGTTATGGGGGGTCTTCATTCTTCATTCTTCATTTTACATGGCTTCATTTCTTTCCTCTAATTTGATTTGCTCCACTTCAAAGGCATCACTTGGCCTCCTTGGACAAAGTCTTCTAGCCAATGCTCATCCTTATCCCCCATAGCACTAATCCTAATTCTTAATTGCAAAATTACATTAAGAATAGGAAAAATAAATCTAACTACACCTGTAAAACAAAGGATAGTTAAACATACATACAATCCCAAGCAATTATATCATAATTTAAACTTAGCACCATGTACATGGTTACCCAAGCCCACCTATCCTAACTTGGATTATGCTTAGGGGCTTAAGCAACCTACAAAGAGAGTGTTTATATTTATTTTTAAGTGGCCCCTTAAGCATAATCCCATGCAGAAAATATGATTAGGCTAATCACAACCTACCATCAAGTCTATGAGGCATACACCCTAAGATACAGTCTATAATAATACATCATAAACCAAAATATACATCATACTAAACATCTCCCTAACATAAAGCCAGAAGTAGTGACTTAATTCTATTATGTGTGTTAAGGCTTATGTGGTATGTCTTGCTAGACATTAGAGTTGTAGTTCTATAAATATAGAAATATTTAATTTAACATGAAGGGTTAGTTTTGCTTAAAGTTATTTAATTTATTTGAGAATTTTAATTTATGTTTTCTATTGTTTCATTTGATTACATAGCAACTGTGTTATAAATAGAAGAAAAGAGGATTGCCCTCTTTGATCCTTACCTTAAGTCACTTTCTAAAGCATGTTAATTTGATTTAGTTCCTTTTAGTGAATGGCTTATTACACATTTTAACTTAATCCTAAGTTTAGGCTCACTTTAAATAATCTTATTTAATATGAAAAGCATCTTAAGATTAATTCAATTGAATTACTATCGCATGACATATGTTCAATCATTGATTTCCATCACATGTAACATGCATATGATATTAATCCTAAATATACCTTGACATAAAATATGTTTTAACACACATAGATGATGAATGTAGATGTGTATATTTACAAAAAAGGAGATTTTCATTCATTAGCTAAATGCACATACAAGTGTATAAAAGTTTTAAGCAGATACTTGGCCATTGTTAAACTATGGGAATGAGGTAAGGACCTCCTTGGGACTACTTAATGCATCACATCCCTCGATTGTCCAGATTAGATATACCCACTATTCTTGAATACACAAGAATGTACAAATGACTACAAGAATGGAAAATCATGCAAAAGTTGTATTTCTTTAAATTGAATTATTTATACATGTGAGCTAAAGTTGAATAGGAAATTTTCATTCATTAGCTAAATGCACATAGAAATGTATAAAAGTTTTAAGCGGATACTTCTCCATTGTTAAACCAACGGAGTGAGGTAAAACCCTCCTTGGGGCTACTTAAAGCCTTGCATCCCCAGATGTCTAGACTAAATATACCCACTATTCTTGAATACACATGAATGTACAAGTGACTACAAGAATGAAAAATCATGCAAAAGCTGTATTTCTTTCAATTGAATTATTTATATATGTGAGCTAAAGTTCTATCTAAATTCTAACATAGAAAGACATAGGAGTGAATCCAAACAAATGTTGTGTCCTTTCAAATGGACTATACTCAAGTTAACATTCAAACTTTATGTAAATCCATATAGACTAAAGAAAGAGAAGTCCATATCACATCTTCTAAGCCATAGACACATGCAAGCTTATAAATATTTATAACTATTATCACTCTAAATATAATAGTCGACTTATAAACTTTTGAAAATAACTTTGATATAATAGTGATAATAGCCACACATATATTAATTTAGATCAACACATGCAAGCTTGAAATAATGGGAACCAGTTGATTTAGTTAATTTTTCAAAAAATGAATACATGAATCAAATGACATACAACATTTAATATGATTGGAGAAGAATAACTAAACATAAACACATGATTTCATTTAATGAAATTATTTCCAAAGGACAATCATATCAAATAAAATCATTATAGAAAACCAAAGTTTCTTATGCCACTTTTAACTTTTAAGTTTGGATTTTATTAAATGAAATAAAGGAAAGTTTACTGATCCTAACCCATTCCAATGTTTATGAATTTATTTTGTTTAATAAAATGTAATTAAGTGGATTTTATGGATTAATTAGGTTGTAATATGCATTGAATCTACTAATTAACCCTTACCTATGTTACCTTAAAGTAATTAATTAAATAATTATGAGCCAACATGATATGCATGGAAAATAACTTGCAATGATCCTAAGAAATAAAAGAGCCTAATGAAATTAGCTCACAATTATTGTTTAATTATATTAAAAATTTAATTAATTACTTTTATTATTTTCCCACACATATGGATAAATCATAATTTCATTAACTCTCTTTAGGCTATTAAACACCTAAAGATCTATCCATGAATTAATTAATGAAGATCAAATGTGATTGTAATTTTAATTTGATTAATCAAATCATTAATTAATTAATCAATTTGTCTTACTTAATATGCCAAATTGATTAATTATCCTCCAAATGAGAAAGTATCTTAATTATTTTCCTCCAATATTTTATATGAATAACTAATCAAATAAAGCTTAGTCAATTGTAACTAATAGTTAAATTAATTATAATTAAGAATATGTCTCATTACTAAATTTTCTTTTTAACTTTTAGGATGAACATATAACAACTAGGGATTGAATTGATTTATAAAATTGACATTAATAAATTGTGTTCATACAAATTTTTATATTTGATTGTAATATTTATAATGTTATTGGTTTACTTAATTTTTTTATACAAAGTTTTACTTAAATTTTATGATAAATTAATTTGTACATTTTTTTGTATTTTGTTTGATTACATATTATTTCTTTCTTTTATTTATTCCAAAGATTGATTAACTCTTTTTTTTAGATCCGATTGAATTTAATAATAAATAAAATATTAGATTAATCATGATCATTTGATCAAAGATCAAATGGCCCATGAGTTAATCATGGCTTGATAGGTGCAATCAAATCACTATGCCATTTTACCTAATCAAAACTATTCACTTCAGACACATAAAATGAATGGTCTTACTTTTATCTCTAAACTCTTGCCAAAATGATTAAAAAGTAAACTACACATGCTCTAAAGGTTGGATCCTAACAATGCTTAAGGATTTCTAAGAGTTTAAGAATTATACCTCACCGGAGTTAATGTCCGATGGATTCCAACCAAGAGGTGGCTTCATTTGGAAGAAATGAAGCCTTATTGAGGTGCTTGTTGGGTCATATCAATACTTTAGCTAGCATTCTTTTTCTTTGCTCCTATGGTTTGCTTCCTCCTCACTTTCTCATAGACACCTGGCTTTTATCATCTTACTGTAAGAGGAAAATCAAAATTCTTGACTTTTCAGAACTATCTTATCCATATATATAGTCTCATTTAGATGATCAAACTCATGCTGTAATATGCGAGCCATCCATCTAAAGAAGCAATTTTAATAGGTTGACCAAAATAATCATGACCTGTGAGCTTCACCTACAGATGCTGCTCTACCATAGCTCTAAATCTATCAACGCTTAAACATCATTTAAAGAACAAAGCTATTTTGATTCCTTTCTTCTGAAGCTTTCAATTAATTATTACTAGAGATTAAAAGGTCAGTGGTCTTATGCATCAGTTTCACTACTAAGAGCGTAGCTAATGTATTCCTTTGTGTCTTGAAGAACAATAATCTCCACTCAAATTATATATATGATGTGTTAGGGCATTCAGAACATTAGGTTCAAAATCCTCTAGAAGCTGAGCATATCACTATGGATCATTAAAGAACCCTCCAGGAGCTACAGTAGTGCCTTTGATTTGGAATTGTAGTACAGATCATTGAGGATGGATTTTATGAAAATTAAACCCCTGGCATACTATTCTGAATCAATACTTACACCTATTCCATGGTCATTCAGCTCATTTCCCTTAAAGGAATACCAATCTATAGAGCAGCGAAGTCAACACTAGGAGCCTTTCGCATAACTACAATAATGTCATCTATGATCTTCTATATCTTCATTGATATGATCTCCTCCAAGGAGACCTCAATGGTGGGCTCATGGAGGACCATATCATTGGCCTTGATAATTTAGCCAGGGATTCTTTCTTCACGCTAATCCAAAGAACCATCTAGCAGAGACTTTTGAAGGGGCTATGACCAGTGATGCAATGGGAGAAGCAATGAAGAATGAGACCAATACATGGAGCTGGAAAGTCATAGTCTTTATGAAGGAGGATGGTGGCATAGAGGGATAGCTCACTGGTAGCCAGGCTATGCGAGTGGCATGGTTTGATCAATCAATTAAAAATTCATGGCATGTGTTATGTTCTTTCTGCAGGTAGCCAGATTTATGTGGCCTAGTTGAGATAAAAAAAAAGTCTCAATCAGCTACCTACTGCATGCTACCGTGTGTCTCAGTTTTGGAGAAAATGATAGAAGAGAGTTCACCTACTAGAGGAAGAGGGAGGCCTGGATGCTGCTTGGGTCAGCTAGGCTTCACATGGTTGAGAGGAAAAGATGGATGTGAGGGAGGGTTCACTTTCAGCTTTGCGTCCAACAGAGGAGAGGTGCTCAGAGATATTTTTTATTTTTTATTATTTTAGGACTGTCTGGGATGGGAGAGTCGCTCTCAAGTGAAGTAGGAATGAGAGGACTTTGGCTTCTCTTGCATGAAGGGAGATGAGAAAAAAGATAGGGCCTCATTTTTTTGTTTTGTCTAGTGTGTCTATGTTTTTTGCTAGCTAAGAGAGAGAGAAAGAGAGAGAGAGAGAGAGAGAGAGAGAGATGCCAACTTTTTCTTACATGCCACAACTTCTCCCAGGTTCCAGCTTTTTATTTCTTTTTTTTCTTTGCATGTTTTTATATGTTGTCATGATCACATAAATTAGCAAGGAGCAGGTCATTTAATAGTTTTGTCTTTTTCACATTTTTTTAAAACATTTGGTGAAATTGATTTTTTTTAAATAAATGATTTTAAAAGTTTTACAAAATTTTAATAACTTAAGTAAATAATTGAATGAAAATTTATAAGTTGTATATAAAATAAGATAATTTGAATTATGATTAGTAATTGTTGATAATATGGATTCATAATTTGATAAATTAATTATTTTGATTTAATTGTTAAAATATTATATATAACATTTATTTATAGTTTTTATTTTGATTTTATTCTGAATAAATTTTGTTTGATGTTTAGAATTGGTTTAATCTCTCTCTCTCGCTCTCTCTCTCTCTCTCTCTCTCTCTCTTTGTAGTTCATTTTAGATTTCAAATGGATTGTGTGTGTTAAATTAAAATTTGTTGTTTTTTATTATCATTTTCTTTTTATACATATTAGTGACTTAACATTGAAATCATGATTTGATTTATTAGGCTTAAACTTGACTAAAATTGCATTTGATTTTGAATTCTAATATGAATGATTTACTTGATGGTTTTGATTATGATTATATGTAAAACTTTGAATGATAACTGAAGGATTGATTTTGGTTAAGTTAAACTTGGCTAAGTCCATGAAATTGGCTTAAAGGTTTGTATTTGGATTTAATTTGATTTGATTTTGGTTTGAATCATGATTTGAAGTTTAGTTTGAATTTGAATTTGATAAATTGATCTTTGAGAAAATTAATTGAATTTGGATTGAATTGGATTTGGCTAAGGCTAAGTCCATAAGATAAATCATGAGTCTTATGAAGGATTTTGATTTTTGATTTGATCATGGGCTTCAATCATTTGATTAGGATTTGAATTTGGATTTTTAGATTTGAATTGAATTTGAGGTTAGGTTTGAGAAGGTGAACATAGGTTAGATTTAGGCTATAGAGTAGACAAGTCTCCTTAATTCTTAAGGCATAGTCTAATCCTATGATTAACCCTTCTTTGTCTTTAGGTTTAGGTTAAGTATCCACCAAATCACTAGAAGTGTCTTATGGCTAAAGAAGTCTTAGTGTCTAGAAGTTCCCTAGGTCTAAGAAGAGGAGGTTGAGAACTCACTCCAAAAGTGATGTCAACATTAATATGATGAATCCACATGTTCTAAAATCTAAAAGGGGAGAAAGTATTTAATATTTTATAATTATATTTAATAGAAACCAAAAGAGGAGCATGATCAAACAAGGTTCTGCTTAAATGATCTATATAAGTAATATGCCATTGAGTAATCCAATGAGTATTAAAAGAATTTGATCTAACCTTTTGCCAAAGTCTAGAGTTTTACAAAGTATAATTAGAAGCCCTAAAACCAATATCAATCAAATTATAATCAAGGATCATATTGCAAAATCTTTCATGGAATGAATATTAGGAGAGCAAACAACACTTTGTTCATAAGAGAATAAAATAATGTTGAAATGCCCTCCAACAAACCAGGTTTAATGATAGATGTAGCAAAATTCCTCAAATTATCCCAAAGAAGATTTCTCAGATGTATTACAAGATGCATAAACAAAAGAGTCAAAAACACAATAATCACCTTAAGTGATTTGGGCATTGATTACCTGTTGAAAATCATCAAGAATAGAAATATCAACAAAATTATTCCAAAAACATCAAATCTTATTCCTAACATTAGAGAAAAATTATTGAAATTGATCATTCTAGCAACATCATTAATTTTATTAGCATGAATAAGAGGCTCCAGAACAATAAGTAAAGAAATATATAAACTCTACAAAGATTTATAATATAGTTGTGAATAGAGAGAGTACCAATTCCTCTAACATTCCAAACAAGAAAATTAAACATAAGGAAATGAAATGGGGTTAAGAAAAGGTTAATTAAGAGAGGAGAGGTAGGTCACAACAAATCTAGTATTTATTGACAATTTGGGAGGGAAATTTTTAACATTCTTTCTCTTATTAGCATGATAAGTTTGGAAACCATTTTCTTTTCCCAAATAATCATCATCTGAGAAGGATTTAGCAACATTAGTCATAGATTTTGGAGAAGTCTCCTATATAGAAGTGAGTTCTCCTTCTTCCAAGATATTAGAAATTCTTAAAGGAAAATGAGCATTGGGTATAGTAAGAGATGGAGCAGAAATAGATTTATTTAAAAGGTAAGTGTGAACACCTAGCCCTTCCTCTTTAATACCTAAATTATTAGACAAAACCAAATCTTTTTTGAGAATTTAAATCATCCTGAACATGAAAATTAGAATTTGGTTTTGCAACTTGATTATCATGAGGAACCAAAACCATTTTCTCCATAGAATTTGAATGATGCATAACATTAATAACCACATTAATATTTTTAATTAAAGCTTCATTTTCATCAATCAAAGCCAACAAGGATGCAGAGATCGAATCGAGGAAATAGAATCATCATCCAAAAGTTTAGAAAAACTATTATTGTCCACATTAAAAGCCTTAAATTGCAAAAAAGAGGTAATAGGTAAAACAACTTTAATAGGAACATTCAAAAAATTCTTTTTTTTTGAAGTAGCTTTTTGATATTTAACAATGGTTGGCCTATGGTTAGGAATAGAAGTTTCCTTAATAGGGATTTACATTTTTAGGTGAGGATGAAAAATGAAACATTTGAAATTATCATACCCATGTATTTTGTAATCATAACAAAAGACAAGAAAATTTTCAAATTCAATTCTTAGCATGTAATCGTAATTCTCAGATCCCAACCAGATTTCTTTTTGGTGTTTCTTGGTAATGTTCAATTCAATAAGAATTCAAGCTACTAAAGGATGAGATTTCATATTCATTTCGTGATCAATTTATAATGGTCAACCAACTAAAGCACTCATAATAAAAAGGAATTAATCGTTAATGAAATGAATTTGAATATTGAGAAGAGAAATCCAAAGTGAAATGATTGGGGATTATGGTTTAGGGTTTAGGGTTAGGGTTTGTGGTTTAAGGTTAAGGTTTGGGGTTTAGGGTTTAGTGTTTGGGCTGTAGGGTTTAGGTTTTTTATGGTTTAGGGTTTAGGGTTTAGGGTTAGTTTAAGGATTAGGTTTAGTTTAAGGTTTAGGGTTTTAGGGTAAGGGTTTATAGTTTAGGTTTTAGAGTTTTGGGTTTAGGGTTTGGGTTTAGTGTCTAAGGTTTAGGATATAGGGATTAGGTATTTAGAGTTTAGGGTTTAGGGTTTAGGGCTTAGGATTTAGGGTTGTAAGTTTTGGGTTTGGGTTAGGTTTAAGATTTAGGGTTTAGAGTTTAGGGTTTAGAATTTATTTTTTTTTAGGGTTTATTTAGGTTTTTAAAAAAAATTTATCGTTTAAATTTATTTACTTTAGTTTTTTATTTATTTTAGTTTATTTTATTTTTTTTATTTAGGCTTATTTTTTATTTTATTTAGTTCATTTATTTATTTTAAGTTTATTTATTTTGTTTAGGTTATTTATTATAGTTTATTTTTTAAGTTAAGGTTTAAGTTTAGGTTTATTTTTTATTTTAGTTTTATTTTTATTTTATTTTTTATATTTTATATTTTATTTTTAGATTTATGTTTAGGTTTTTATTTTATATTTTTAGGTCTATTTTATTTTTTATTTTAGGTTCAATTTTTATTTTATTTAGGCTTTTTATTTTAGGTTTATTTTATTTTTTAGTTTAGTCCAGGTTTTTATTTATTTTATTTTAATTTAGTTTTTGTCATTATTTTATTTTATTTTAAAGTTTAGGTTAAGATTTAGGTTTTTATTTATTTTATTTTATAATTTTATTTAAGTTTAAGTTTTTTTATTTATTTTATTTTAGGTTTTATTTAGTTTAGGTTTAACTTTTTGGGTTTTTAGTGTTTAGGGTTTGAGATTTAGGGTTTATGGTTTAGGGTTTATGGTTTGGGGTTTAGGGTTTAGGGTTGTAGGTTTTAGGATTTACAGTTTAGGATTTAGGGTTTAGTGTTTAAGTTTTAGGGGTTTTTTAGTTTAGGGGTAAGGGTTTAGGGTTTTTAGGGTTTCATGTTAGGGTTTAGGGTTTAGAGTTCAAGTTTTAGGTTTAGGGTTTATGTTTTAGTTTAGGATTTAGGGTTTCAGGTTTATGGTTTTTAATAATAGAGAACAAATTCAGATTTATTTTAGTTTGGTTTAGATTTTTTTTTTCATTTATAATTTGGTTTTATTTTTTTTATTTTTATGTTTATTTTTTAGGTTTAGGTTTTTATTTAATTTTTATTTTATTTTATGTTAGGTTTATTTTTTATTTTATTTAGTTTTTTTAGTTTAGTTTAAGTTTTTATTTATTTTATTTTAATTTAGATTATATTTTTTAATTTATTTTCTTTTTAGGTTTAGGTTTAGGTTTAAATTTAGGTTTTTATTTTATTTTAGTTTAGGCTTTTTTATTTATTTTAATTATAGGTTTAATTTAGTTTAGGTTTAGGTTTTTAGCTTTTTAGGGATTAGGGTTTAGGTTTTAAGGTTTAGGATTTAGGGTTTAGGGTTTTAGGGTTTAGAGTTTAGTGTTTAGGGTTTAGCGTTTAGGGTTTAGGGTTCAAGTTTTGGTTTATTATTATTTTTAACAGAAAAGAAATTCATATTCAACATTTCTTCTTTTTGATTTGATCATCCAAGTAACACACCAAGTTTTCTAAGACTCAAGCGATGACATAGATCAAAAATGAGCTTGCATAAAGCAAATCATAAAGCTTAGATAACTAGAACCGTCTCTTCTGTAAAGACACATTTCCATAAGCAGCAGATCGGATTGACCATTTTTCAATTTCTCCAGTTCCCATCAGAACCACCCTGGCCTCTCGAGTAACCAGTTTACCATTTTTATGATAATCGCTGCCTCTGCTTTCACATCCATCGCCAGATCTAGATTGAGCCTAGTTGACGGTTATGTTCTTGCCGTCAAAGTTTTATCCATTCTTAGAGTTTAGGTTTATGTTTAGGTTTATTAGGTTTTAGAGTTTAGCTTTATTTTTTAATTTATTTAGTTACTTTAGCTTTAGGTTTAGGGTTTAGGGTTTAGGGATATGGTTTAGGGTTTAAGATTTAGGGTGTAGGGTGTAGGGTTTTTCTTATTACCATAAAAGTAAAAGATATAATGTCCTTAAAAGGCATAAAGCTTAGAAATCTACCACTCATAGAGCTACAAGAAACCTAAAGATCTAAACCCCCATCTAAGTACACTAGAAGAAGAAAAGAAAACAAAAGAGCAAAAGCAACATCTAAAAAACATAAGAGCGAAATGACATAGAGTAACACTAAAATAAAACATGAAAATAGAAAAAGGTTGAGTCAGCAGCAGTTCATGATTCCTTTGAGAAAGCAAGATAAGCAAGATCCACAACAACAACACTAAGGATGATTGAGAAATGACCAGTTGCTCTATAAAGTTCCAACCTATAAAAGAAATCAGTAAAAATACTACCAAGGAAAAAGTCAAAGCTAAAAAGAATAAGGATTAAGAGAGTAAAAGGATAGAGCTAAGAAAGAGAAGGCCAGACTTAGTTAAGATCATCTTAAGGGAAACAATACATATGAGCATCCAAACTTCATAAAGAAGGGTTACAATTATATGTAAAGCAACTAGAGGAGGTGAGTAATACAAAGGCATCATAGCATACCTAATACCAGAAGCCAACCCACCAAACAAAACACATAATAGGCCAGTCACATAAAGCCAGTAACCTAGAAGTTATAGCAGGATCATTGGGCAAGCTAATGAAACCAAGTAGTAGCACCACCAAAACCAGCACTAACATACTTGATAGAAGCCAACATCCAAGGCTAGCACATACAAAAGGGGGCTAAAGAAAGCCACCAATCACCAGAAACAAAAATTCTCAATTCAAAAGGATCAACAAAGGATCAGTCAGCACACCAAAAGGCTCTAGAAAATTAGCCAAGAAGAAAAAAAATACTCCAACAAAGAGAAAAGCAGCCAACCAAGATTCCAAAGCCAGCTAAAAGTCCTCCAACCAAAGCAGCTAAGTAAAACATCCATAAGACATCCACTAGAGAATAGCCCATCATCAGTAACCAATAAAAGAAAGACCTTAGTAGCCAAGGAAAAGTAAAAAGAATAGCCAAAAAACCATTGAACAAAGAGACAACCAACCGATTTGGCCAGCCAACATAGCCTCTTAGCCAACCACTACAGTAGCAAAAAACCTAAGTCAATGTAAAACCAATAGCAGCCATCGAGCCAAGATCACCCAAGACAACCAAGAAAAGAACAACCACTAAAATACCAACAACCAACTAACCCATTATAATAACCAAATATCACAATAACCATGGGTGTAACCTCCATCACCACCACGGCTATAACGTCCATCGCTCCTCTCACCTCCATAACTACTTCTACTCCAACCACCACCTCCATATCCCCCACCACTATTGCAATAACTATCGCCTCCTCCACCTTCACCTCTGCCTTCACCTCCATCGCCAGATCTAGACTAAGTTTGGTTGATCGTGGTATTCCTATTGTCAGGGTTCTGCTCATTCTTAAGTTTTAGGTTTAGTTTTATTAGGTTTTAGGGTTTAGGTTTATTTTTTAATTCAATTAGTTACTTTAGGTTTAGGTTTAGGGTTTGGGGTTTAGGTTAGGGTTTGGGGTTTAGGGTTTAGGGTTTTTTTAACTCAAATGATTCCATAACAAACAAGAAATTACTAAATCAAACAAGACATTATCCTTTAATAACTAATAAAATAAAATAAAATAAAATGTAATTTAAAAATGAATAAAAGTAGTATTTTAAAAAATGATTTAACTCCCACAGACAATAAAATTTGATTTTACAGAAGGCCAACAAAGCTTTGTTGAACAAGTTGAAACCCATATCATTATCTGATTCCTCAATAGGCTCTTCCTTCTTCTCTTCCACTACAGTAGCTGGACCAGTAGCAGCAGTAGGAGTGGCAGAAGCATTAGGCGCAATAGCCACATTAAATTTACTAGGATCTATCAAATACTCCTGGCCTACGGGTATGTGTAATCAGTGGCAATCACGATGGAGAGGACATTCTTGTAAGCGTTGATGAACATGTGGGGTGCTGTAGCAAGGGTGGGATAAGAGAGGGCTTGTGAGAGAGAAGTGAGCATTAAAAGGCCCGACGAAAACTTCTCAATGAGATCATCTTTGAAAGACCAGAACATAAAACAATCATCATACATAGACTAGATGACAAGGCCATAAGAGAATGGCCTAATCTCCAGCTTAGCGAGGAGAGCAGCCTCCGAGGATCCCACCTTATTGTCATTTTATATAGCTCAACCAGGGTGATAATTTCAATAGTACCCTTTTTGATCTTAGTTGGGATGTTAAGAACCTAGAAGAAAGAAGTCTGTGAAGGATCTAGACTAGTGTTCCCTAGAGGAACCACAACATTAATAGGTACAACAATTAACACGGGCAGCAACACCAACTTTTTATTACATAACCTCTTTGCTGACTTCTTTAAGATCACCTTTTGTAAAAATCAGCTCAACCAGGGTTTAGGGTTTATCATTTAGGGTTTAGGCTTTTAGGGTTTATGTCTTAAGGGCTTAGGATTTAGGGTTTAGGGTTTATAGTTTAAGGTTTAGGGTTTAGGGTTTAGGGTTTTGAGTTTAGGTTTATAGGTTTAGTGTTGTAGGTTTGGGGTTTTGGGCTTAGGTTTTAGGGTTTACGTTTTTCTTTTTTTCTTAAAGTTAAGCAAATCGATAGGTTTAGTTTTATTTAGCTTATTTTTTTATTTATTTTAGTTTATTTTATATTTTATTTTTACTTAGGTTTATTTTTTATATTGTTTAGTTTATTCATTTTAGGTTTATTTATTTTTAATTAAATGGGTTTTTATTTTACTTTATCTTTTAGGTTTAAGTTTTTTATAAGGTTTAGGTTGATGTTTTTATTTTATTTTTTTAGGTTTAGCTTTTAGGTTTTTATTTTATGTTTATTTTTACGTTTTATTTTTTAGTTTAGATTGAGGTTTAATTTTATTTTATTTTTTTTTATTTAATTCAGGTTTAGGTTTAGGTTTAGTTTATTTTAGGTTTAGGTTTAGGTTTTAATTATTTTATGTTAGTTTATTTTAGTTTAGGTTTAGGTTTATTTTATTTTTATTTTAGTTTTAGCTATTTTTTAGTTTACGATTTAGGTTTTATTATTATTATTTTATTTATTTATTTTTTTAAGTTTATGTTTTTATTTAGTTTTATTTTAGGTTTATTTTAGTTTTATTTTTACTTTTAGTTTTTATTTTATTTAGGTTTTTTATTCTTAGGTTTATTTTATTTTTTAGTTTAGTTTAAGTTTTTTACTTATTTTATTTTTATTTATTTTTATTTTTCATTTCATTTTAAATTTAGATTCATACTTAGGTTTTAATTAAGGTTTTTATTTTATTTTATTTTTTAAATTTTATTTAGGTTTAGGTTTTTAATTTATTTTATTTTTAGGTTTTATTTATTTTAGTTTTAGGAATTTAGGTTCTGAAGTTTTAAGGTTTAGAACTAAGGGTTTAGGGTTTAAGGTTTAGGGTTTTAGAGTTTAGGATTTTAGGGTTTAGGATTTAGGGTTAATGTTTTGGGTTTAGGGTTTAGGGTTTAGTGTTTAGGCTTTAGGGTTTAATGTTTTTAGGGTTTAGTGTTTAAGGTTTAGGATTTAGGGTTTAAAGTTTTAGGGTATAGGGTTGAAGTTTTAGGATTGTAGGTTGGGAATAGGGTTAGGGTTTTTTATTTTTTATTTTTTATTTTTACTTTTAGGTTTTATGATTTAGGGTTTAGTGTTTAGGATTTAGGTTATTTTTTAAATTAAGTAAACCGATAGGTTTAGGTTTACTTAGTTTATTTTTTTATTTATTTAGTTTATTTTATATTTTATTTTTACTTAGGCTTATTTTTTTATTTTTATTTAGTTTAGTTTACTTATTTTTGTTTTATCTATTTATTATTTAGGTTATTATTTTACTTTATTTTTTAGGTTTGGGTTTAAGTTTTAGTTGAGTTTTATTTTAATTTTAATTTTTTATGTTTTGGTTTTATTTTCTATTTTTAGGTTTAGGATTAGTTTTTTATTTTATTTTTTTAGGTTTAGGTTTTAGGTTCTTATTTTAGGTTTATTTTTAGGTTTTGTTTTTAGTTTATGTTTAGGTTTATTTTTAGTTTATATAATTTTATTTAGTTTTGGTTTAGGTTTAGGTTTCATTTTTTTCGGTTTAGGATTAGGTTTTATTTATTTTAGGTTAGTTTATTTTTTTTTAGGTTTAAGTTTAATTTATTTTATTTAATTTATTTTTATTTCAGGTTTAGTTTTTTTTGTTAGTTTAGGGTTTAGGTTTTATTTTTTTATTTATTTTTTAAGTTTATTTTTTAGGTTTAGGTTTTCATTTAGTTTTTATTTTATTTTAGGTTTATTTTTTTATGTATAGTTTTTATTTTATTTAGGTTTTTTTTGTTAGGTTTATTTTATTTTATTTAGTTTTATTTAGGTTTTTACTTAATTTATTTTAGTTTATTTTTATTTTTTATTTTATTTTATGTTTAAGTCTAGGTTTAGGTTTTTATTTTATTTTATTTTATTTAGGTTTAGGTTTTTTATTTATTTCATTTTTAGGTTTTATTTTGTTTAGGTTTAGGTTTTTAGGTTTTTATGGTTTAGGGTTGAGGGTTTAGGGTTTTACGGTTTAGGGTTTAAGGTTTGGGGTTTAGGGTTTTAGGGTTTAAGGTTTAGTTTATAGGGTTGTAGGTTTAGGGTTATGGTTTTTTATTATTATTTTTTTTTTGGCTTTAGGGTTTAGGGTTTAGGTTTTAGGTTTAGGGTTCAAGTTTTAGGGTTTAGGGTTTAAGGTTTAGGGTTAGTTTTTATTTTATTTAGGTTTTTTATTCTTAAGTTAACTTTATTTTTTTAGTTTAGTTTAGGTTTTTATTTATTTTATTTTAGATTAACTTTAATTTTTTAATTAATTTTATTTTTAGATTTAGGTTTACATTTTAGTTTAGGTTTTTATGTTATTTATTTTTGATTTTTTAATTTTTTTAAAGTTTTATTTAGTTTAGGTTTATCTAATTTTATTTTTAGTGTTTAGGGTTTTAGGTTTTGGGTTAGTTTTAGGGTTTAGTGTTTAGTCTTAGGGTTTTATTTATTTATTATCTTTATTTAGGGTTTAGGGTTTTTTAGTGTTTAGGGTTTAGGGTTTAGGGTTTAGGGTTGTAGGTTTCAGGTTTAGGGTTTTTAGTGTTTAGGGTTTAGGGTTTAGGGTTTATGGTTATAGGTTTAGGGTTTAGTGTTTAGGATTTAGGTTTTAGGGTTTAGGGTTTAGGGTTTATAGTTTAACATTTAGGGTTTAGGAATTTTTAGGGTTTAAGGTTTACGAATTTATAGGCTTTAGGGTTTATAGTTTGCTGTTTAGGATTGTAGGTTTAGTGTTGTAGGTTTAGGGTTTTGGGTTTAGGGTTAGTTTTAGGGATTAGGGTTTAGGATATAGGGATCAGTGATTTTTTTTGGAAAGTAAGTAAACTGGTAGGTTTAGGTTTAATTAGTTTATTTATTTTTTATTTTAGTTTATTTTATTTTTTCTTATTATTTAGGTTTTTTTTAATTTAGCTTAGTTTATTTTTTTATTATTTAAGTTTTTTTAATTTTGTTTAGTATATTTATTTTAGGCTTATTTATTTAGTTTAAGTTTTTTATTTTAATTTATTTTTTAGGTTTAGGTTTAGGTTTTGGTTTTATTTTTAGTTGAGTTTTATTTTAATTTTATTTTTTAGGTATATGTTTTATTTTTTATTTTTAGGTTTAGGTTTAGGCTTTTATTTAATTTTTTTTATTTTGGTTTTAGCTTTTTATTTTAGGTTTATTTTTTAGTTTAGGTTTAGGTTTATTTTTATTTTGTTTTATCTTATTTACTTTAGGTTTAGGTATAGGTTTAATTTATTTTTGTGATTAGGTTTAGGTTTTATTTATCTTAGTTTAGTTTATTTTGCTTTAGGTTTAGGTTTATATTATTCTATTTATTTTATTTTTATTTTATGTTTAGTTTTTTGTTTTAGTTTAGGGTTTAGGTTTTATTTTTTATTTGTTTTTAGGTTTATTTTTTATGTTTAGGTTTTTATTTAGTTTTTATATTATTTTATTTTAGGTTTTTAATTTTTATTTTACATCTAATTTTTAATTTATTTAGGTTTTTTATTCTTAGGTTAAATTTATTTTTTTATTTAGTTTAGATTTTTATTTATTATATTTTAATATAACTTTATTTTTTTAATTCATTTTATCTTTAGATTTAGGTTTAGGTTTTTATTTTAATTATTTTTTAATTTTTTAAATTTTTTTTAAGTTTTATTTAGTTTAGGTTTAGGTTTTTTGGTTTTTAGTGTTTTGGCTTTAGGGTCTTGGGTTAGTTTTAGGGTTTAAGGTTTATTCTTAGGGTTTTATTTATTTATCTATTTTTTATTTTTATTTAGGGTTTAGGGTCTTTTAGTGTTTAGGATTTAGGGTTTAGGGTTTAGGGTTGTATGTTTAGGGTTTAGGGTTTAGGGTTAGTTTTAGGGTTTAGGGTTTAGGATTTAGGATTTAGAGTTTAGGGTTTAGGGTTTAGGGTTTAGGGTTTAAGGTTTAGTGTTTATGAATTTTTAGTTAGTAGGTTTTATGAATTGATAGGCTTTAGGGTTTACAGTTTATGGTTTAGAATAATAGGTTTAGTGTTGTAGGTTTAGGGTTTAGGGTTAGTTTTAGGGCTTAGGATTTAGGATATAGGGATTAGGGTTTTTTTTTGAAAATTAAGTAAACTGGTAGGTTTAGGTTTATTTAGTTTATTTATTATTTATTTTTTATTATTATTTAGGTTTTTCTTATTTAGTTTAGTTTATTTATTTTAGGCTTATTTATTTTAGTTTAGGTTTTTATTTAGTTTTTATTTTATTTTATTTTAGATTTTTTTATTTTCATTTTACATTTAGTTTTTATTTTATGTAGGTTTTTTATTGTTAGGTTAACTTTATTTCTTTTAGTTTAGTTTAGGTTTTTATTTATTTTATTTTAGTTTAACTTTAATTTTTTTAATTCATTTTATATTTAGATTTAGGTTTACATTTTAGTTTAGGTTTTTATTTTATTTATTTTTGATTTTTTAATTTTTTTTAAAGTTTTATTTAGTTTAGGTTTAGGTTTTTTTATTTTTAGTGTTAAGGGTTTAGGGTTTTGGGTTAGTTTTAGTGTTTAGGGTTTAGTCTTAGGGTTTTATTTATTTATTTGTTTTTTATCTTTATTTAGGATTTAGGGTTTTTTAGTGTTTAGGGTTTAGGTGTTTGGGTTGCAGGCTTAGCATTTAGGGTTTAAAGATTTTTTTAGGGTATATGGTTTAAGGTTTAGGGTTTAAGGTTTAAGGTTTAGGGTTTAATAATATTTAGGCTTTATGGTTTAGGAATTTATAGGCTTTAGGATTTACAGTTTATGGTTTAGGATTGTAGGTTTCATGTTGTAGGTTTAGGGTTTAGGGTTTAGGGTTAGTTTTAGGGTTTAGGGTTTAGGATATAGGGGTTAGGGTTTTTTTTTGGAAATTAAGTATACTGGTAGGTTTATATTTATTTAGTTTATTTATTATTTATTTTAGTTTATTTTATTTATTATTATTATTTAGGTATTTTTAATTTAGTTTAGTTTATTTTTTATTATTATTTAGGTTTTCTTAATTTAGTTTTATTTATTTATTTTAGGGTTATTTATTTTAGTTTAGGTTTTTTATTTTAGTTTATTTTTTAGGTTTAGGTTTAGGTTTTGGTTTTATTTTTAGTTGAATTTTATTTTTATTTTATTTTTTTAGGTTTAGGTTTAATTTTTTAATTTTAGGTTTAGGTTTAGGCTTTTATTTAATTTTTTTAGGTTTAGGTTTTAGGTTTTTATTTTAGGTTTATTTTTTAGTTTAGGTTTAGGTTTATTTTTAGTTTATTTTATTTTATTTACTTTAAGTTTAGGTTTAGGTTTAATTTATTTTAGGATTAAGTTCACATTTTATTTATCTTAGTCTAGTTTATTTTAGTTTAGGTTTAGGTTTATATTATTCTATTTATTTTATTTTTATTTTATGTTTAGTTTTTTTTTATAGTTTAGGGTTTAGGTTTTATTTTTTATTTATTTTATGTTTATTTTTTTATGTTTTGGCTTTTATTTAGTTTTTATTTTATTTTATTTTAGTTTTTTTATTTTTATTTTACATCTAATTTTTATTTTATTTAGGTTTTTTATTCTTAGGTTAAATGTATTTTTTTAGTTTAGTTTAGGTTTTATTTATTTTATTTTAGTTTAACTTTTAATTTTAATCCATTTTATTTTTAGATTTTAGGTTTAGGTTTTACTTAGGTTTTATTTTATTTATTTTGAGTTTTAATTTTTTTTAAGATTTAGTCTTTAGGTTTAGGTGTGTATTTAGGGTTTAGAGAGCCTAGTTTTATTAATTTATTTTTTATTTTTATTTAGGGTTTATGGTTCAGGCAGTGGCCTGTAGTTTGGGTAGGGCCTGTTAGGCCCAGGGCCTAGGATTTAGGGTGGATCAGGGGTCAGTTTAGAATTGGATTTAGGGTTAATGAATTTAGCCATTTATTAGATAGCCTAGATTGTAAGTTTAATGTTTAGGGTTGGTTATTTGATTAGGGTTTTTGAAAAAAGTGTAGTTTAAGTTTATTTAGTTTATTTTATTTATTTTATTATTATATTTTTTTTATTATTTTAGTTTTATTTATTTATTTATATTGAGTTCGTGTTTTATTTAGTTTTTATTTTATTTTATTTTAGGTTTTTTATTTTCATTTTACATCTAGTTTTTATTTTATTTAGATTTTTTATTAATAGGTTAACTATAATTTTTTAGTTTAGTTTAGGTTTTTATTTATTTTATTATCGCTTTAACTCAATTTTAATTCATTTTATTTTAGATTTAGGTTTAGTTTTAGTTTAGGTTTGATTTTATTTATTTTGATTTTTTTAATTTTTTAAAGTTTTATTTAATTTAGGTTTAGGTTTTAGTGTTTGTTTGAGTTTGGGTTTAATATTAGGGCATTATTTATTTATTTGTTTTATCTAATCAGGGTTTTTATTTTTGGGTTTAGGGTTTAGTTGGGTTTTGGGTAGGCCTGGCCTGGTGGAGATCAGGATTTTGGGAGGGTAGGGTAGTGGTAGGCCTGGGTTTAGAATCCCTTTAGCCTGGAACCATAGCTTGGGTTTACAATATGGTCAGATGGTTTAGGGAGCTCAGTTTGGGGCTCAGGTTATTTTAGGGTTTAGGGTTTAACACAGGGATTAGGGTTTTGGAAATCACCTGGTGGTTTAGGTTTATTTAGTTTATTTATTATTTATCTTAATTTATTTTAGTTTATTATTTAGGTTAATTTAGTTTGTTTATTATTAATCAGGTTTTAAATTTAGTTTAGTTTATTTATTTAGGATTATTTATTTTAGTTTAGGTTTTATTTTAGTTTATTTAGTTTAGGTAGTTTTATTTTATGAGTTTATTTTATTTTTAGGTTTAGGTCTTATTTTATATTTAGTTTAGGCTTTATTTATTTTTAGGTTTTTTTTTTTATTTTAGGTTTATTTTTTTAGTTTAGGTTTAGGTTTATTTTAGTTTATTTTAATTTATTTTACTTTAGTTTAGGTTTAGGTTTAATTTATTTTAGGATTAGCTTTTATCTTAGTTTAGTTTATTTTAGTTTAGGTTTATATTATTCTATTTATTTTATTTTATTTTATGTTTAGTTTTATTTTTTTATTTATTTTTTTTTATTTACTTTTAGGTTTATTTCAAAGTTTAGGTTTTTATTTAGTTTTTATTTATTTTATTTTAGGTTATTTTTAATTTTATTTTACATCTAGTTTTTATATTATTTAGGTTTTTTATTCTTAGGTTAAATTTATTTTTTAGTGTAGTTTAGGTTTTTATTTATTTTATTTTAGCTTAACTTTAATTTTTTAATTCATTTTATTTTTAGATTTAAGTTTAGGTTATAGTTTAGGTGTTTATTTTATTTATTATTATTTTTTAAAGTTTTTTTTAGTTTAGATTTAGGTCCATGGTTTTAGTGTTTAGTGGTATTAGTTTGGGTTTTGGGTAGCTTAGTCTTAGGTTTTATTTATTTATTTGTTTTTTGTTTTTTTATTTATATTTTTTTTTAGTTTGTGGTTTAGAGTTTAGGATTTAGGGTTTAGGATTTAGCGTTTAAAATTTATGTTTTAAGGTTTAGGGTTTTTTTAGATTAAGTAAACTGGTAGGTTTAGGTCTATTTAGTTTATTTAAAATTTATTATAATTCATTTTATTTCTTATTTTTATTTAGATCTCTTTGTTATTTTTATTTTGTTTAGTTTATTTATTTTAGGTTTATTTATTTTAGTTTAGGTTTCTTATTTTTGTTTATTTTTAGATTTAAGTTTAGGTTTATGTTTATTTTTTAGGTTAGATTTATTTTAAGTTATTTTAGGTTTAAGTTTTATTTTTATTTTAAGTTTAGTTTAAGTTTTTATTTTATTTCTTTAGGTTTAGATTTTAGGTTTTTATTTTTGATTTATTTTTAGGTTTTATTTTTTAGTTTAGGTTTATGTTTATTTTTAGTTTACTTTATTTAATTTAGGTTTGGGTTCAGGTTTAGTTTATTTTATGTTTTGGTTTAGGTTTTAATTATTTTAGTTTAGTTTAAGGTTTATTTATTTATTTTAATTTAGGGGTTAGCTTTTATTTCTTTTTTTTAGGTTTTATTTATAGGTTTATTTTTTAGTTTAGGTTTTAATTTAGTTTTTTTATTTTATCTTAAGTTTATTTATTTTTATTTTACGTTTAGTTTTTATTTTATCTAGGTTTTTCATTTTAGGTATATTTTATTTAGTAGTTTTTATTATTTATTATTTTAGTTTTATTTTTATTTTATTTTATTATTTTAGGATCAGGTTTGGGTTTAGGTTTAGGTAAAGGTTTTCATTATTACATTCTATAACCAGGTTATTTTATTTATTATATATTTAGTTTAAAGGAGGTTTGGGTTTAGGGTTTGGGTCAGTGGGGATAGTCAGGTATCTTAGGCCCAGGTAGTTAGTAGGGTGTGGAGTGGTAGTGGGCTCAGGGCTCAGTGGCCCAGGCCAGCAGGTTAAAGTGGGTCCGGTGGGCCTAGGGCTGGGCCAGTTTTAGATTTAGGATCCAGGGTTTGGGTAGGGTTTAAGTGCAAGTTTGTGCCTAGCTTATGGTTCATTTTTTATTTCTTTATTTAGGGTTTAGGGCTCAGTTTTTTAGGGTATTGTTTGGTTTAGTTTAGTGTTTATGATTTAGGTTACTTTAGGATTAGTTTGGTTTTAAAATTAAATAAACCAGTATGTTTAGGCATATTTAGTTTATTTAGTTTATTTTTTTTATTTGCTTTAGTCTTATATTTTTTTTATATTTGGTATTTTATTTTTTATTTAGTATAGTTTATCATTTTATTTTAGGTTTTATTTTAGTTTTTTTTAGGTCTTTAGGTTTATTTTATTTTTTTTAGTTTAGTTTTATTTTTTATTTATTTTAGGTTTTTAATTTTTTATTTTATTTTAAGTTTAATTAATCTTTATGTTTAGGTTTAAGTTTTTTATTTTTGGTTTATTTTATGTTTTGTTTTTAGTTTATTTTATTTTATTTTAGTTTAGGTTTTTTAGGTGTAGTTTATTTTAAGTTTATATTTATGTTTTATTTATTTTAGTTTAGGTTTATTATTTATTCTTTTATTTTAGGTTTAGGTTTAAGTTAGATTTATTTTTTTTATTTATTTATTTGTTTATGAATAGGTTTATTTTTTTAGGTTTAGTTTTATCTTTTATTTTAAGTTTATTTTATTTTTATTTTACATTTAGTTTTTCTTTTATTTAAGTATTTAATTTTTTATGTTTATTTTATTTTTTTAGTTTAGTTTAGGTGTTTATTTATTATATTTTAGTTTTATTTTTATTTTCCTATTTTTTATTTTTAAGTTTATCATTGGGTTTAGCTTTTTATTTTACTTTATTTTATTTATTTATTTTAGGTTTAGGTTTTTTTATTTATTTTATTTTTAGGATTTATTTTGTTTAAGCCAGTAGGATTTTGTGGTTTAGGATTGTAGATCTGTGGTTTGTGATTTAGATGGTTTAGGTTTAGGGTTTAGGATTTAGGGTCAGGTTTAGGGCTTAGATTTAAGGTTTAGGGTTGGGTTGGGTTTTGTTGTGGATTTAGGATTTAGGGTAGGCTTTTAGGGTTTAGGTTTGCAAGTTTTAAGGCCTAGTGTAGGGTAGGGCCTAATGTTTACAATTGAGTTTATTGTCTTTTAAAACCAAGCAAACCCGGTAGGTTTAGTTAATTTTATTTTATTTTATCATTTATTATTTAGTTTATTTTATAATTATTTAGTTTATTTATTTTATATTTTATTTAGTATTTTTATTTTAGTTTGTTTAGGTCCAGTAGGTTTATGTTTATTTTTTTAGTTTAATTTTATTTTATGTTATTTTTTAAGTTTAGGTTTTATTTTTATCTTTTGGTTTTATTTTATTAGAGTTTTAGGTTTTTATTTTTTAAGATTTTCATTCCATGGTTTATTTTAGCTTATTTTATCTTTATTTAGTTTATTTTTAGTTTAGTTTATTTTATGTTTAGGTTATATTATTTTATAGTTAATTATAGTGCAGGTAGGATTATTTTATTTTATGTAGTCTTCCCGCAAAGCATTTAGGTTTTATTTGTTTATTTATTTTCTTTATTTTAAGGTTTATTATTTCCAGGCAGTTTAGTAGGGCCCAGTGGTAGAGGATTACGCCTCAGGTGGGTCAGAGATCAGGGCCTCAGTGGCCCAGGTTTAGACTCAGGGTAGCCTTTAGATTTTGGCCTCAGGGTGCCATGGCCTCAGTAGGTCTTGGTTTAGGGTTTTAGGGTTTAAGCCCATGTCAGTCAAGAGCCTAGGTTAGGGTCAGTGGGTTTGGGCCAAAATTTTGGATTAAGGGTCAGGCCTTTAGGGTCTTATTAGCTTAGGTCATTGCATGTAGGTAGCTCAGGGTCAATAGGGAGGGTAGGTTTGCTTATGGTATAGTATAATTTATCTTAGCATATTTTATTTTTAATTTTTATATAAGTTCATTTTTTTATTTAGTTTAGTTTATTTATTTTAAGTTTATTTATTTTAGTTTTGGTTTTTTATTTTAGTTTTTTTTTCTGGTTTAGGTTTAGGTTTATGTTTATTTTTTAGTTCTATTTTTATTTTATTTTATTTTATTAGGTTTAATTTTTTTAATTTTAGGTTTAAGTATTTGCTTTTATTTTATTTTTTTAAGTTTAGTTTTTATGTTTTTATTTTGGCTTTTTTTAGGTTTTATTTTTTAGTTTAAGTTTAGGTTTATCTTAAATTTAATTTATTTTATTTAGTTTAGGGCTTAGGCATTATTTTTTATTTATTTTTAGGTTTGTTTTAGGTTTATTTTTTTAGTTTTGGTTCTTATTTAGTTTTTATTTTATTTTATTTTGGTTTATTTTATTTTTATTTTACGTTTAGTTTTCATTTTATTTAGATTTTGTATTTTTAAGTCTTATTTTATTTTCCTAGTTTAGTTTATGTTTTTATTTTTTTATTTTAGTTCAATTTATTTTATTTTATTTTTAAATATAGTTTAGGTTTATGTTTAGGTTTAGGTTTAGTTTTAGTTTAGGTTTTTTTAATTTATTTTTTTAATAATCAGTTTAGGTTTATTTATTTATTTTATTTTAGTATTATAGTTACGTTTAAGAGGGTTTAGGTTTTATTTAGGGTTTTGGTTTAGGGTATAAGGTTTAGGATTTATTTTAGGTTTATGTAGTTTCGGCCTTTATTTTGGATGATTTTTTTATTTTAAGTTTTATTTATTATGGTTTAAGATGCTTATTTATGGGATCAGGTTTAGTTTATTTAGGGTAGGTTTAGTTTATGATTTAGTTTAGTTTGGGTTTAGTTTGGGTTATGATTTGGGATTTTATGGTTTAGGTTAGTCTAGGTTTAGTATGGCCTATCATTAGTGGGTTTAGTCATTCTTTAGGTTTTATTTAGGTATTTAGTGGGCCCAGGGCCTAGCCTGTTTAGGTGGATCTAGGTAGGGCCCAGGTTTCCCAGGATAGTTTATTTATAGCTCAGGGTCTTGTGAGTGTGGTTTCATGGCCCAGAGACAGTGTCAGTTTAGGGTTTAGGGTTTTGGGGGGGCTCAGGGCTTGTGGATTTAGGGTCATGGTTCATTTTAGGGTGGGTTTTGGTCTGGGTTTAGGGTTTAGGGTAGGGTAAGTTGAGGGTTTAATGCCTAAGCCCTGGTTTAGTTTAGGGCTATGGTTTGTTTTTTTTTTTATTTTTTAAATTTTAATCAAAGGTGGTTTATTTAGTTTAATTTATTTATTTTATTTTATTTATTTTATTTTTATTTAGTTTAATTTATTTATTTTTAGGTTTTATTATTTTTAGGATTTATATTTTAGTTCATTTTTTAATTTAAGGTTTAGTAGGATTATTAGTTAGTTATCTTAATTTTAAGTTTAGGTTTATATTTTATTTTTTAGGTTTAGGTTTTATTTTATTTTTAGGTTTAGGTTTTAGGTTTTTATTTTAAGTTTATTTTTAGGTTTTATCTTTATAGGTTTAGGTTTTATGTTTTAGTTTATTTATTTTAGTTTAGGTTAGTTTTTTTAGGGTTTAGGTTTAGAATATTTTATTTTTGTTTAGTCTATTTTAGTTTAGGTTTAGATTTATTTTGTTTTTATTTTAGGTTTAGGTTTTTTTTTAAGTTTAAGGTTTAGGTTTTACTTTTTAGCTATTTTTAATTTTTAGTTTTGGGTTTATTATTTAGGTTTAGGTTTTTATTTAATTTTTATTTTATTTTATTTTTAGGTTTATTTTATTTTTATTTTAGGTTTAGTTTTTTTTAAGACATAGGTTTTATTTTTATTTATTTTTATGTTTTATTTTTAGGTTAATTTTTAGTTTTTTATTACTTTATTTTACTTTATTTTAGGTTTATTTTATTTGTATTTTTATTTATTTTATTATTTAGGTTATATATCTTTTTTTAGTTTTGATATTATTTTTTTATTTTAGTTTTTTTATTTTCCTTTTATTTTTTAGTAGGTTTAGTTTTGTTTATTTGATTTTATTTATTTTATCTGGTTTAGGTTTATTTATTTTATTTTATAATATTTATTTATTTTAGGTTTAGCTTGCTCTTTTAGGCTTAGTTCAGTCATGGTTTAGGGAAGTTTGGGGTTTGGGTTTAGTGGTAGTATTTTTTTGTGGAGTGGTAGGGTTTAGGGCCCAGGGTGTGGTCAACTTTTGTTTAGGGTCAGCAAGGATCTGTGTGGGTTTAGTGGGGGGTCAGTAGTGGTCACAATTACAATTTTATGGTTTAGGGTTTAGGGTTTAGGGAGGTCTTTAGTTCAGTTTGTAAGTAGTTTTTTATATTTTATTTTATTTTAAATTAAGCAAATTAGATGGTTTATTTATTATTTTATTTATTTATTTTAGTTTATTTTATTTTTATGTTTATTTTATTTTTTTTTGTTTAATTTATTTATTTTCGTTCATTTATTTTATTTTAGGTTTTATCTTAGTTTATTTTTAGGTTTAGGTTTAGGTTTAGGATTATTTTTAGTTTAGTTTTATTTATTTTATTTTAGGTTTATTTTTATTTTTTAGGTTTAGTTTTCTATTTTATTTTTAGGTTTTTTTTATTTTTATTTTAGGTTTAGTTTATGTTTTATTTTATTTTTAGGTTTAGTTTAAGGTTTTATTTTATGTTTATTTTAGGTTTCATTTTAAGTTTAGGTTGAGTTTATTTTATTTTATTTTATTTTATTTAGTTTAGGTTTAGTTTATTTTAGGTTTAGGTTTATGTTTTATTTTTTTTAGTTTAGTTTATTTTAATATAGGCTTAAATTTACTTTATTTTTATTTTAGGTATAGGTTTTATTTTTGTTTAGGGTTTAGGTTTTATTTTTTATCTAGTTTTTGGTTTTATTTTTTGCTTTACTATTTAGGTTAAGGTTTTTATTTAGTTTTTATTTTTTTTAATTTAGGTTTTTTATTTTTTTAGTTTTGTTTAGTTTTTTATTTATTTTAGCTTAGTTTAGTTTTTATTTTTTTAACACTAAGCAATGGTAGTGTTAAATAAGCAAGGGTTCCCACATTATGGATGGATGCAGGCAAAGAAGTTAGTCCATGAAACTAGAATTAGGTTGGGATCTTGGAATATAGGTACTCTTCAGGTAAATTAATGTAATTAATAGATATTATGGTTCATAGAAAGATAAATATTTTATGTGTTCAAGAAACTAAATGGGTTGGGGAGAAGGCTAAGGAAATTGATAGTTTAGGTTTTAAACTTTGGTATTCAAGTAAAAGTCAAACTAGAAATGGTGTAGGTGTGATTATAGATAAAAGTTTGAAGGATAATGTTATAAATATTAGTAGATGTGGAGATAGAATTATAGCTTTAAAGATTATTGTTGATACTAAGATTATCAATGTTATAAGTGTCTATGCTCCTTAAGTAGGTTTGGAGGTGTTAAAAGAAAATTTTGGAATGAATTAGAGGGATTAATAAAAAAGATACCTCTTGAAGAAAAGTATTTATTGGAGGAGATTTAAATGGACATGTTGGTAGAGTGGTAGAAGATTTTAAAAGTATTCATGGTGATTATGGATTTGGAGTGACTAATGAAGAAGGTAGGACTATATTAGATTTTTCTTTAGCTTATGATTTTATAGTTGCTAACACTTTATTTAAGAAAAGAGATGAACATATTATTACTTATAAAAATTGATCTAGCAAAACACAGATTGATTATTTTTTGATAAGAAAAATAGATCGTTTAGATTGTAAAGATTGTAAGGTCATTCCAAGTGGAAATCTAAGTACCCAACATCGATTGTTAGTTTTAGATTTTAAGATGAAATGTTGTAAGAATAAAATTAAACCAAATTATTGTCTAGAATTAGATTGGGACACTTAAAGAACACAAATAAAAATATTTTTAAGAGCAACCTACAAGAGATTAGAATTTTGGATGTTCATGAGGAAGCTAACATTATGGGGGAAAAATAGCAAGTGAAATTAAGCAAGTTGCTAAAGATGTGCTTGGAGAATCAAAAAGAAAAGCTTTTTTTAATAAGAATAGTTGGTGGTGGAGTTAGAGTGTGCAAGAAAAGATAAAAAATAAGAAGTATTGTTATAAAACTTGGTTTAGATGTAAAAACTAGAAGAATTGGGAAAGATATAAAGTGGCCTGTAGAGATTCTAAGAAAGCAATATATGATGCAAAAAATTTAGCTTTTCGTAATTTATATAATAGATTAGATACCAAAGAAGGTGAAAGATGTATGTATAAGTTAGCCAACCAAAGAGATAGGAGAGGTAAAGACATAGTTCAAGTGAGGTGTATTAAGGATGAAAATAATAAAATACTTTTTTAGAAATGGATATTGAAAATAGGTGGATGAGGTATTTTGATAAACTTTTCAAAGAAGGATCTGAAAGTACGATTGATTTTAGCAACCTTAATACCCTAAACAAAAATAGAGAATTTAATTTTTATCATCGTATTAGTAAATCTAAAGTTAGTGAAGCTTTAAAGAAAATGAAATATGGAAAAGTAGTAGGACCGAATAATATTCCAATAAAAGTGTGGAAATGTTTAGGAGATTAAGGAATTTATTGGCTTACAAATCTTTTTAATGTCATTTTAAATACTAAAAAGATGTCAGATGAGTGGAGAAAGAGTTTGTTGGTTCATATATTTAAGAATAAAGCTGATTCACAAGAGTGTACAAATTATAGAGGAATTAAGTTAATGTGCCATACATTAAAATTATGGGAGAGAGTAATTAAGCATAGGTAATGATGTGATACAGAAGTTTCTCACAATCAGTTTGGTTTCATGCCAGGTAGATCTACTATGGATGCTATACGTTTGTTAAGGGGTTTGATGGAGAAGCATAGAGAGAGTAAGGAGGATCTACATATGATATTTATATATTTAGATAAAGATTATGATAAATTTTCAAGAGATGTTCTTTGGAGAGTTCTAGAATAGAAAGGAGTTAATATTGGTTATATTCAAGTCATTAAGGATATGTATACTAGAGCTATTACTTGTGTCCAAACACAAGCAGGATTGACAAAATATTTTCCTATTTTAGTTGGATTACATCAAGGATCAGCTTTAAGCCCTTATCTTTTTACTTTAGTTATGGATGTTCTTACTAAGCATTTACAAGAAGATGTACCTTGGTGTATGCTTTTTGTTGATGGCATTCTTCTTGTTGATAAGACTTGAGAGGGAGTCCAATAGAAACTTGAATTATATAGGTCAACTCTAGAGTCTAAAGGTTTTCATTTTAGTAGATCTAAAATTGAATATATGGAGTGTAATTTTAGTTGTAGAAGTTCTAGTCGTAGTGTTGTGACATTAGGTGAACAAGTCATTAATAAGAGTGAGCGTTTCAGATATTTAGGCTCTATTGTTCAAAATGATGGTGAAATAGATGGAGATGTTATTAGTAGAATTCAAGTTGGATGGTTAAAGTGGAGGAATGCATCAAGCCTATTATGTGATAGAAAAGTTCCACTTAAACTTAAGGGAAAATTTTATAATATGGTGGTAAGACCTGCAATGACTTATGGTGCAAAATGTTGGCCAATAAAAGAGAAGCATAAGATTAAGTTAAGTGTTATAGAGATGAGGATGCTTAGGTAGATGACTGGCTTTACTCTTAGAGATAGAATGCAAAATGAGTATATTTGGGAAAAAGTTGGAGTAGCTCCAGTGGTAGATAAGATTAGGGAGAGTAGCCTTAGATTGTTTGGCCACATAAAGAGTCGGTAGTCCGATGACCCGATTAAGAGAGCAGATGCATAAGATTTGTCTTATGTTAAGAAAGGTAGAGTTAGAACTAAAAAGGCTTGGCTAAGATGTATAAAAAATGATCTTAATATACTTGATTTAAATGAGAATTTAACACATATTATGACATAATGGAGACGAAAGATTCATGTAGCCGACCCCACCTAGTGGGATTAAGGCTTGTTGTTGTTATTGTTGTTGTTGTTAGTTTTTATTTTTTATTTTATTTTCTTTTTATGTTTTGGTTTATGTTTTAGTTTATGTTTTTATTTTATTTTAGTTTATATTTTTTTAATTATTTTGTTTAGGTTTTATTTAGTTTGGGTTTAAGTTTTTACCTTTTTAGGGTTTAGAATTTAAGGTTTAGGATTTAGGGTTTAGGGCTTTGGGTAAGTTTACGGTTTAGGGTTTAGGGTTTTGGGTTTAAGTTTTAGGGTTTAGGGCTTAGGATATAGGGTTTTTACGGTTTAGAATTTAGGGTTTATGGTTTAGGGTTTTGGTTTTAGTTTAGGGTTCATATTTTAGTTTAGGGTTTAGGGTTTTTATTTTTTTAAATAGAAAACAAATTGAGATTCAAAATTTCTTCTTTTGTTTATTTAGTTTATTTAATTTAATTTATTTTTATTTTTATTTATGTTTAATTTTTCTTTTTATTTAGTTTAGTTTATTTATTTTAGGTTTATTTATTTTAGTTTAGGTTTTTTTTTAGTCTATTTTTTAGGTTAACGTTTATGCTTATGTTTATTTTTTAGGTTTACTTTTTTAGTTTAGGTTTAGGTTTCTTTTTAGTTTATTTTATTTTATTTAGTTTAGGATTTAGGTCTAGTTTATTTTAGTTTTAGGTTTGGGTTTTATTTATTTTAGTTTAGTTTATCGTAGTTTAGTTAAGTTTATTTTATTTTATTTATTTTATTTTTATTTTAGGTTAAAATTTTTTTTCTTAGTTTGGGGTTTAGGTTTTATTTTAAGGTTTATTTTTTATGTTTAGGTTTTTATTTAGTTTTTATAAAATTTTCTTTTATTTTAGTTTTCTTTTAAGTTTATTTTATTTTTATTTTATGTTTAGTTTTTTATTTTATTTAGGTTTTTTATTCTTATGTTTATTTTTTTTAGTTTAGTTTTGGTTTTTATTTATTTTATTTTAGGTTATTTTTATTAATTTATTTTATTTTAATTTTACGTCTAGATTTATGTTTAATTTAGGTTCTTTTAGGTTTTATTTAGTTTAGGTTTAGGTTTTTAGGTTTTTAGTGTTTAAGGTTTAAGGTTTAGGGTTAGTTTTAGGGTTTAGGGTTTAGGGTTTAGGATTTAGGGTATAGGGTTTAGGGTTTATGGTTTAGGGTTTAGGGTTTAGGTTTAAGGTTTACTATTTAGGGTATAGGGTTTAGGGTTTTAGGGTTTAGGATTTTAGAGAAGAAATGTTGAATCTGAATTTATTCTCTATTTGAAAAAAAAAAAAAAAACACTAAACCCTAAACTAAAACTTGAACCCTAAACTAAACCCTAATCCCTAAACCTTAAATCCTAAACCCTAAACCCTAAACCCTAAACCCTAAACTAACCCAAAACCCTAAACCCTAAACCCTAAACCTTAAATTCTAAACCCTTAAAAGGTAAATACCTAAACCCAAACTAATTAAAAGGTAAAAATAATAATTAAAAAAAATGTAAACCAAAACAAAATAAAAACATAAACTAAAACATAAACCAAAACTTACAAAGAAAATAAAATAAAAAATAAAAACTAAACTAAGCTACAATAAATAAAAAGCTAAACTAAACTAAAAAAATTAAAAACCTAAATAAAATAAAATAAAACTAAATAAAAACCTAAACACTAAAGCAAAACATAAAACCAAAAAATAAATAAAAAATAAAACCTAAACCCTAAACAAAAACAAAACCTATACCTAAAATAAAAATAAAGTAAACTTAAACCTAAACTAAAATAAACTAAACTAAAAAAATAAAACCTAAACTTAAACCTAAAATAAACTAAACCTAAACTAAATTAAATAAAATAAACTAAAAATAAACCCGAACCTAAACTTAAAAATAATACCTAAAAATAAACCTAAAATAAAAACCTTAAACCTAAACCAAAAAAAATAAAATAAAAGCTTAAACCTAAACATAAAAATAAAAAATAAAACTTAAACCTATAAAATAAAATAAAAATATAAGTAAACTAAAAATAAATCTAAATCTAAACCTACACCTAAATAAACATAAATAAATTAATTAAATTAAAAATATTAAATCAAAATAAAAATAAAAATAAAATAAACTAAAATAAATAAAAAATAAACTAAATAAATGTAAACCTACCACTTTACTTAATAAAAAAATAAGAAAATAAATATAAATACATAAATAAATAAATAAATAACCTTAACCTGAACCCAAAACCCTAAAAACCTCTTGCAACTACCTAAACCCTAAAACCCTAAATACAAATCATAAATCTAACCCTCCAACCTAACCCAAAATCATCCTAAATCCTAAACCTATAACCCTACCATAATCCAAAACCATCTAACACTAAAACACTTTAAAACCCTAAAGCCTAAAACCCTAAACTATCAACCCTAAACCCTAATGGAATGACCCAATCTAAAAACCCTAAACCCACCTAAATGCTAAACCCTAAACTCTAAAAATAACCCTAAACTTACATGATATATTAAATCATTCCTTTCCATCCCATGTAACATGCATATGATTTAATCCTAAGTGTATCAATACATGCAACATATTTTAGCACACTTAAATGATGAATGTATGTGTATGTTTAGAATTTATATTTTATTTGATTGAATTATCTAAACATATTAGTTTAAAATTTTATCCAAATTCTTATGCAAAAAAGATATAAGAATAAAATTAAGTAGGCATGTTCCATTATTAAACTAGGGAAGTGAGGTAATCAAATGACCTCCTTGGAGCTAGCTAAAGCATCGTATAATCGAGATGTCCATACTATATACCCATTTGCATTCAAACATATGTAAATTTGTATACATGAACATAGGAAGTAAGCTCCAAATCATCTGGCTAATTAATTCAACCACTTAGTTAATTATGAATGCATGCAATTTTAATGTAAAATGAGATTTTTATTTAGTAATCACATATACATATACATGAATGAAGATATAGTCAAGTACGTGTCATTGTTAAACTAGGGAAGTGAGGTAATCAAATGACCTCCTTGGGGCTAACTAAAGCCTTGTATTCCTGAGATTTATAGACTATATACTTTCTTTTCTTGGACACACATGGATGTATACATAAATGAGGGAAAGAAAATCATGCAAAGATTGTATATTTTTTATTGAATCATTTATATATATGAATTAAAGCTCATCCAAATTCTAATGTTGAAATACATAAGAATGAAATCAAATGTATGCTTGTTAGACCATAGAAGTGAGGTAATCAAATGGCCTCCTTGGGGCTAGCTAAAACCTCGTGTTCCCGATGTCCGTATATACCCATTACCATTTGATCTTTTATAAATCAACAATTGAATAGAGGAAAAGAACTCCACATTCACTTAAGCTATAAGCACAAGCTTTTCTTATGTATTTATAACTAGCATCATAATACATATTATTATTCATTTATAAGTTTTGAAAAATACATTTGGATTTAATAGTGATAATACATATATTAAATTAAATCAACACATGTAAGCTTACATAAAGGAAATCAATTTATTTTACTTGATTTTAAAAAGATGGATGCATGAATTCAAATGACATACCAAATTTAACATGATTGGAAAGAGGACAATCAAATATAAGCATGTGATTCATTCAATTAAACTTGTTCTTAAGGACAATCAAATCAAATAAGATTATTTAAAGTAAACCAAAACATCTTTATTAATTAAGTTTTGGATTTGATTTGATTTAAAGAGAAGTGAAATCATCGCTTTCTATTTTAAACCCATTCCCACATTAGTGATTTGATTTAATTTAAGGAAATGTAATTAAGTTGATTTTATGGGTTAATTAAGTTGAACCGTTAATTAGATGAATTAGTTATCATTACCTATGTCACCTTAAAGTAATTAACTAAATAATTATGAGCCAAAATGATATGCAAGGGAAATAAACTTGCAATGATCCTAGGAAATAAAAGAGGACTAATACAATTGGCTCATTATTAATAGTTAATTAGATTAAGGGACTTTATTAATTACTCTTATTATTTTCCCACACATGTGGACTAACCATAATTTCATTAAACTCTTATAAGTTACTAAATACCTAAAGATCTACCCCATGATTTAATTAATTATGGTTTGATGTGATTATGATTTCAATTTGATTAAGTAATATAATTAATTAGTTAAATATTAATTAATTTCATTTTAAAAAAAGGGTGAAATGAATTTAGGGAAAGGGGTCCCAACCCTATTCCTTACTTCACTTACTATTGAACAATGATTAATAAACTTAATTAACCAATTTGTTACTAATCATGGGATTAATTAATGATTTATTAACTTAAAAGAGTAGTTAAGGTTTAATTAGTCAATTTTCCTAATTAAGTGAGCAATAAATCTCAAGAAAATCATGGGAGGCAGAGGTCATCCCAAAAAATTTTTCCACAAAATTTGGGATTAATTGCTTAAGTAATTAAGCTAATAAATTTTGAAAGTATACCTTAATTACTGTAAAAAGTTAATTAAGATTATTTTTAAATAATTCTCCTCTGAAATTCCTTTAAAATGAGTATTTATTTATATTTTTGATTTTGATATAATTTCTAGAAGTTTTATCCATTAGAAAAGATTGATTAAACCTAATTAATGCTTAATTGGCCATATGCCACACTAGCACATTTCATGTGGCATAGCTGCTACTTAAAACTTATCCGACTCAACGCTTACATGATGGCGGTGGATGTTCTTTCTCGCTCATCATCTAATTTACAATCAGATGGCTATGATTAATCCCATAAGCTTGATAGGATTAAATCAGATCAATCTAGTGGATCTAATCACAACCGTCCATTCTGATCAATAACAATGAAGAATGCATGATCTAATGTCACATGAGTGCAGTAGAATGGAGTTTGTCCACCATTGCTCATATGATCCAAGGTTACCTGAGCTTGGATCAACTCCAAAAGGATCCCACACTTTCATGACATTAATCAGAGAGGATCCAACAGTCAAGATCACACGAGATGCAAGTTTTCTACAAAAAGCTCCAACCCATGTTTTCCTAAGGATCAGTTTTGGAAGCATACCTCACCAGAGCTCAAGACCGTTGGCTCAAATAATTGACGAAGCATCAAATAGTGGAGACGAAGCTCAGTTGATCAGCAATTGGATCAATTCCTTGATGTTTACTTAAAAGGCCATGAACTGATGATTTAGAGCTTCACTTTCATCGAAGTCCCAACTCCAGTGCTCATGAAGCTTAGGAGATGATTTATTCTTGCTCGACAAGGCCTAGGGAAGGTGTGTGGAAAGTTAATTTGAGTTTGATGAAGAAATGGCGAAGATAGGTTGGAAATGGCAGTGTCATATTTCAGGATGGATGAGAATGGCATTTTTTGATCGAGGAATGAGTTTGGGAGCTTAGGGAATGGCTCTAGTAGTTCATCTTGAGTAGTTTGGGTTATGAGGAATAATTTTTATGTGTGTTTAAGTGCAAACGAGGGGGTGTATACCCCCACTCATTTTGATCAGATGGTGGGACCAGGTTTGGCTTTTAGTGGCCGTCTGGCCATCTCAGAAGTTGTGGGTGGTAGGGAGGAGGTGAGTTGGCTTGGCTTTATTGGTTGAAGGTGCAGAGGTGGCTGCCAAGGAGGAATCATGGGTGTCCTATGGGTTTCAAATGCTCTAATGCGGAGGGTGAGGTGATTTTACCTCCCATGTGTCATGGCTGAACGAACCACCCCTTGGATTAGGTTGGGCAGTGTCCTAAGTGCCTAGGAGGATGATTGGGAGAGTACCAAGTGTCCAAGGATTGGAAATGACCAATTACATAGGTGATTTCTCTCATGTGATTCCCTTGACCTAAGGGTAGAATGATCATTTATCATTGGATTTGATTTGGGTAAATTTGAAATGAGCCAAATGAGGGATAGCCCAAATTTCAAGTCCCAAATTTCAATTCAATTGGAGTTGATTTGGTTAGGTTTGGCATAATTTGACTCATTTAGGTCAAATTGGGTTAGGTTGTGTCAATTAGGCCAATTGGTCAAATTGGATCAAACCACAGGTCAAGTCAAGTTCATATGATCATTTGGAATGTTTTGGTACAATTGGTTTAGTTTAGTTTGGCTTAGATTTAATTTTAGCTCATTAGAATTCATTTGGGTCAAATGGGTTAAGTTGACTGATTTGACTAAATTGGCCCAATTGGCTTTGGTTGGGTGTTGATTTGGGTTTAGTTGACCAATTAAAGATGATTGTAGGCTTTGGTTTCAATTAATTTGGATTTGGTTTTGATTTAGGCCAACTTTAACCTTTAAGTCAATTTCAGCCAAGTAGGTCAATTGGTTTCAATTGAGTCCAATCATGGTTTTAGTCAAGTTCAATAATCAATTTGGAATAAACATGAGCCATTGGATGCAATTAATTTGGTTTATATCTTGATTTTAACCAATTTGATATTTTAGGTCAATTTGGGTCAACTTGGGTCAAGAGGGCCAATTGGGTTTGGTTTGACTTAATTGAAGGTCAAGTCATATTAAAATATTGATTTTGATTTGGTATGAACCATTGGTTTCAAAGGATTTGGTGTAGGTTGCAATTTAGTTAGTTTGGGTTCATATGGGTTAGGAGGTTGACTTGGTAAAATGACTAGGTTGACTTGGTTTGACCTAATTTATGATAATTGATCAACCTAGGGTGATCAACAATAATGATGGGAGGTTTTGATGGGCTTGGTTAAATTCAATTTGGGTAGGATTAGAACTTGGCTCAAATAGGTCAAATTGGCCACTTTGAGTCAAGTGGACCAATTGGGTTTAGTTGGCTTGATTTTGGGTTGAGTTTGATTTAGTTGAGTTTATATATGGATTTGGGATTGATATTTAAACTCAATTGCAATTGGCTTAGGTTCAAATGGGTTTTGGTTCATCTGAACATTTCAAGTCAAAAGGGTTAAGTTGGGTTTGACTTGGGTTGATTTTGGTTTGGCTTGATGATTGTAGATTTCATTTATATTTGTGAATATGATTGAAGGTATGATTGATTCATGAGAAAATTAATTGAAGTTGGGTTTTGGAATGAAGGAATTTGACTAAGTCCATGGAGTTGGGTCATGTGGCTTAGGTTTTGATTTTGATGTAGTTTGATTTAGTTTTGATGATTTGAATGTATATTTCATTTAAATTTGTGAAGATGTTAGAAAATATGATTTATTTGTGAGAAAATCAATTGAGTCTGAAGTGATTTGGATTAAGATTTGGCTATGTCCCTGGGATAAGGTCATACAGCTTAGGAAGGGTTTAGATTTAATTTGATTTAGTTTGATTTATTTTTGATTATTTAAATGTAGATTTGATTTATATTTAAGAAGATGATTGAAGATATAAATTGATTATGAGAAAATCAATTAATTTTGGATTGATTTGGATTAAAATTTGGCTGAGTCCATGGGAATGTCATGTGGCTTAGGAAGGGTTTCAAGTTTGGATTTGATCATGGGCTTCAATCATTTGGTTTTAAAATTTAGGCTTGGATTTGGATATGAATTTGATGTTTGAATTGAACTTGAGGTTTGGTTTGAGAAGGTTAACATGGATTGGATTTTGGTTGCAGGGTAGGTGGATTATCTTAATCCCTAAGGCATAACCTTGTCCTATGATTAACCCTTCTAAGTATTTAGGCTTAGGTTAAGTGTTTGCATAATTGTTAGATGTGCCTTATGACTAGGAAAGACTTAGTGTCTAGAAGACTCCTAAATCTAAGATGGGAAGATTGAATTTGCACTCCAAAAGTGAGGTCAATAGGCCTTAGGTTCTATAGTGTTGCCCTTAGATATAGATGATTCGAAGGTCGAAGCCAAGTTTCACATTTTAAACTTTGATACGTCATTCAACACTTTTCTTGAGAGATCATAGATACATGAGAACAACATAGTTCCATCCTCTTTACATCAGTGTATGAAGTTCGTGAGAGGTGGGATCGTCTATTGTGTCAAAGGAGATCTCAAGCCATGTATAGTTCACGAGGTCGACATATTTGAAGATGCAACTTACTACCTCCCCCAAAATCAACAAGTCTATTCTCATAAACTTGGCAAAAGTTAAAAAAAAAGAGAAAAAGAAAAGAAAAGAAAAGAGAAAATGAAAATGAAAATAAAAGTGAGAAAAAATAGACTTGGAGGAGGAAGTGAACTTGACATTAAATTCCACCCTCATTTCATTACTCCGCTTGAACATACGGGTAGGATGACCTGACCTCCATCAGGCAGAGAAAGAGGCCAATTCGAAGGCAATCCTAGGGGTAGAAAACCTCTTTATTGGCCAGCTAATAGAGGATATGTCCCAGTTACCAGGAGTACACCTACTATCCATTTATTTCATAGGATGATTCTTACATGGTAAGCACACTAGCCAGCTCCTCTCAACAGTAGATTCCCTTAGAGATGATACTTGAGCCAGATAGTGATGAAGAGCGAGCTCGAAAGCAAAGCATAAGTGTATCCAAGTCTATATATAAAGTAGTTAGGCATTTGATGGGAACCTTAGTTCTAACCCAACTTTCCTTTCAAAAAGTTTCAGGTTTCATTATTAAGGAAGCCCCTAAATCATCCATACTTGTGAAGACTCAGAGGTTCTTTCTGGGTGCAACATCCTCAAGTCAAGAAGTCAATGTAGAACTTGATGATGATTCATATAAAGATTTAATAGAATTACCTTTTTATTGATACCTGCCTTGTGTTTATAATTTAGCAAAGATAGGGTTAATCCCACATACTTTATGAAAGCATTGGTCAAACTACTTCAAAAGAATATGGAAGAACAAATGCAAAAGCTCTCCATCAAGATTGAAACTAGGATTCGATATAGTGGGTCTAGTCAATGATGACGATTACTACTTAGTCATCACCAATCATTTAGAATCTGATAGTTTCTTTTCAAATCACATTAACTCATATGAGGAGCTGTGCTTAGAAACTTTGCATGATCCAAATAATTCTGAAGTCAAAGATGCACCGCTAGAGTTCGAAGAAGAGATCAAGTCAAACATCAACAAGCTCAAAGAAATAAACTTAGGAACTGAAGAAGATCCACGCCTGACATACATTAGGTCTTTGTTAAATGAAATTAATACCAATGACTTAGTTAAGCTATTGACTGAGTTTAAGGATTGCTTTACATGGAGTTATCAAGAGATGCCTGGATTGGCTCCTGACGTAGTAGTCCATAAACTAGCAATAGAGCCTACTGCTAACCTTATCAAGTAAGCTCCTAGGTGCATGCAATTAGATATAAACTAATAGGTCATTTATGAAGTCAAGAAATTGATCCATGATGGCTTCATTCAAGAAGAAAAATACCCTACCTTGTTAGCCAGCGCCATCCCAATTAAGAAAAAGAATGGCCAAATTCACATATGCTTCAATTTTTGGAATTTAAATAAGGCATGTTCAAAAGATGAATTTCCACTACCAATCCAAGAGATGATGGTGGACATTGCCTCTTCTCATGTCATCTTCTTTTTCATGGATGGCTCATCTGGATATAACCAAATAAAGATGGCCCCTGAAGATGAAAGAAACACTTCTTTTAGAAGCCCATTCAATCTATTGGTGTACTCGACTCAAATCTTCGATGAACTCATCCAATATCAAGTCGAGTGCTATGTTGGTGATCTCATGGTCAAAAGTAGAGAAAAGGAAGACCATCTCTTTGATTTGAGAGTAGTTTTTGAATAATTAAGACAATTTAACCTCAAAATGAACTCCCTGAAGTGGCATCAACTTAACCTCAGAGTAACTTCAGAGAAATTCATTGGGTTTGTTGTTTGACACCAAAGATTTAAAATAAATCTAGAGAAGATCAATGCGATATTGGAAATGACACCCCCTAAAAGTTAAACTCAACTCAGATCATTCTAAGGGCGGTTAGACTATTTATGATACTTTATATCCAACCTAACTAGAAGATGTTAGCCATTCCCAGCTCTTGTTAAAAAGAATGTCAAGTTTAAGCGGGATGACAAGTGTGAGCATGCCTTCAAAGACATCAAGCATTACCTGATTACACCATCAGTTCTAGTAGCCCCTATCCCATGCAACCCACTCATACTTTACACAGTTGCATTAGATGACTCACTTGGTGCTTTGTTGGCCTAAGCCAATAATGAAGGGAAGAAGAACACACTCTACTACCTCATCCATCATGTAATCCCTTCTGAGGCTAATTATCCATCCATTGAGAAGCATCTTTGCATCCCAAAAGCTACACCATTACATGCTTCCTTATAAGGTGAACTTAATCTCTAGGATCAATCCACTACAATATCTCATGACACGGCCAATGCTATCTAGACGGTTGACACGATGGTCTATGATCCTCTGACAGTTTGACATTACCTTTGTACCCCTTTATACAGTGAAAGGATAAGTGCTGGTAGATTTCTTAGTAGTACATCCACTTCTTGCTGACTCTTTACTTAGTGATGATCTCCCTGATAGACAAATCATGAACTTAGGGGATACTTGTATTCACCACTGGGAGATGTACTTTGATGGTGTGGCTTCCTCTCAAAGAGGAGAAAAATCATAATCTACTGTTTCAGGAAAGGCAGGGGTTAGAATAGTTCTCTTAACTACGATGTGATGAGATTCTCATATTCTTTATCCAATCCTTGCACCAATAATGAAGTTGAATATGAGACTCTGATTGTTGGTCTGGAGTTAGCCATTTCTCTAAGCATCCATAACATCAACATCATTGAGGGTTCTTAGCTAGTTATCAACCAAATCACTGGGTTCTATAAGGTTATAAATCCCAAACTCCATCACTATCATAAGTTCACCATGGAGTTATTGGCTCAAATCTTAGAGGTTACCATTTATAAGATTCCTCAAAGAGAGAACATCGTAACATATGCTTTAGCCAAGCTTGCCAAAGAGTTGGCATGTCTGAAGGATGAGTCCATATCAATAAAGTCCCAAAATAGATAAGTATTATCCCTTATTGATATTGAACCCATAAAAAAGTACTATTTTAAAGGGGAGGTTTCCATTGCCAAGAAGGACGAGGAGTTAGATTGGAGGCAACCATTCATGGATTACCTCAATAAAGGAAAACTACCTTAAGAGAAGTCTCAAGCCCATTAGATGAAGCAAAAGAGAACTTTTTTATGCTCTTGTGGATGGTGTCTTGTACCGATGATCTTTTGATCATATGTGGTTACATTTTCTTAGACATGCACGAAGCCCTTAAGATCATGATCGAGGTACACTTAAGATTATGTGGATCCAACCAATTTGGTCTGATGATGAAAGCCAAGATCAAGAGACTAGGATACAACTAGCCGTTGATGCTCAAAGATTGCATGGATATGTCTAGGCAATGCCACCAATGTCAAATACACGATGTGGTCCTACACCAACCACCCAACATTCTACATCCTACATTAGCATCTTGGCCATTCGAGTGTTGGGATACCAACATTGTGGTCATAATTAATCCTCCTTCTTCCAAGGGTCATCGGTTCATCTTAGATGCCATTGAGTACTTTTCAAAATGTACAAGGTAATTTCACTCAGAGAGGTCACAGCTCAGCATGTGCTGTAGTTTTTTAGGAACCATGTTGTATATAGGTTTGAAGTACCTTGACAAATTATGTTTGATAATGGAACTGCATTTAGGAGCAGTAAGATCAATAACTTTTCCTGGAGACACAACATTGATTGGAGATATTCTATTATCAACTACTCGAGGGAAAACGTCTTAGCAGAAGCCTTCAATGAAACGCTCATCCAAATAGTAAAGAAGACACTTGCCAACAACAAGCGATATTGGAATGAGCAGTTAGTTGAAGCCTTGTGGGCCACTCAGTGTACTCCAACTCAGTCTACTCCTTTGTACTTAGTGTATGGGTCTGAAGCCATTCTACCACTAGAAGTCCAACTCCCATCACTAATGATGTCTATGGGTAGCAAGATCAAAATAGAATAGAATACCAAGTTACGGTTAGAAGAGCTCGAGGTTTGGAGGAGAGACGCCTGAGGGCATGCCCAAATCTCAAGTTGTACAAAGTTAAAATGATTCAAGTTCATAAGGAATTGGTCCTTCCTAGAGGTTTTGAAGTATGAGATCTTATAATAGTTCTAAGGAGATTAATTGTTGCCGTCGTAAGATGGGAGGCAAGTTTGAACCCACTTGGGAAGGCCCTTATGCAATAGAGAATCCCTACCGAAGAGGATCTTATCAGCTTATTAGTCATAAGGGAGAGAACCCAATGCTTCCAATCAATGAGCTCTACTTAAAGAAAAATTATAAATTATGTTCGAAAATAATTATCATCAATGAAAATTTTATTTTGAATTCAATCTCCTCCATATTAAAAGTATTCTTATTTGTGAATCTGCCATGATATGCTTAAGGTAGTTGTAAGGAACCTGACTGATGTCTTATCCTTCATCCACATAACACAAACATAAACTACACACAAAGATATAAAATAAATACATATCTTTTATCTCAGGTTACTTTGAGTTGAGATAATGCCCCTAATGATACTCACTCAATAGCTGCTCTATGTCAGGCTGGTGTGCTACCCTGCTAGTGTGTCACCCAAGTGGTCTTCTTGCTTTCGAGGATGTAAGTCCGCTACACTTTCCTTTCTTACTTGGACACTCCACACTGATGAGCACCTTATTAGTTTGGTAGTTCTTACTTCATGGCCGGTAAGCTACCTCATGTTGGCTTCATTTAAGAGGATGTGAGTCTGTTATGCTTTCTTCTTAGATTAGCCTTCTTGCACTAACTAGGTTGAGTATATTTGAGGTTTAGGATAAGTCCCCTAGTGGCTCCTTCCCTCTTGAATACTTCAAGTTTAGTTCCAACCATTCCTCGGTGCTCCCCGCTTAGTAGTCACTTTAGGTCAGATAACATCTATCTCGTCAATGACAGACTATCTTGATGATCAGTTATGCATAGAAAGTTGTAAGCTTATACGCTTTCTTTATAGATTGATCATTGGATACCGATGGGCACCTCAAGTTGGTTTGTTCTCACTATTCTAATGGATACACCACTCATGCTAATAGATACACCTTAGGTTGGTTAGTTTTTTCACCTTAGGATACACCACTCAAGGTAGATGTAAGTCTGCTATGCTTTCTTCTTGAGTTAGCCACCATACACCTATAAGATTTCTTTTCCAAGGCTTAGGATAATGCCTGTAGCAGCACCTCTCCTGTGGTCACTATATTTTGGTCACATCCTTTGTGTCCCTATTATGACACTACTCGGGTTATTATCAGATTGGGAAGTTCCCCTTTCTTAGAAATCACCCCTGTGGTTGGAGAATTGGTCCTATGGATGTGCAGATTCTCCCTTGGTCTAATAAATCTGAGATAGGTCAAGGCTAACATAGCCCCTTCTTAGGGTGGTCCCTCACACAATAATAGGGTCCACACAAACATATATATATATATATATATATATATATATATATATATATGTTCACTTCTGGATTAGGAGGACACCCCTAGCGGTACCTTTTCCCAAGCAAGCATCCTATCTTTAGGGCAGTATTAGGAAAATGCCATATAATAATCACATAACTACTCTTGAGTTGATATAAGTCCCTAGTGATATTCACTCAGTAGTCACCCCTAAGTCAAGTTCAATTTATTGTGCTACCAACAGGTCACCCCAGTGATTATTTCCTACTTTAGAAGATGTAAGTCTGCTACGTCTTCTTCCTAGCATAGTAATTGCACACCAGAAGGTAACCACTTAGGTTGGCTAGCTGTATCGCGTAGCCAGTAGACTATCAATTTGGATTTTTAAATTTGAGATAGGACAAGTTTGATATAGCCCCTTCTCAGTGGGTCAATCACACACCGACATAGTCCATAAATAAATCTATGAAATTTGACTGAGATCACATCCACAGAAGATATGCCCTCAATTCAAAATCAAACTAAACCAAACAAACAATATAAAATCACATGAAATTAAGATAAAATTAACCCTGACTACTTTGAGTTGACATAAGTCCCAAGCGGCATTAACTCAGTAGTCACCCTAGGTCAGGTTTGATTTATTGTGCATCCAACAGGTCACCCCAACAGTTGTTCCTCGCTTTAGAAGATGTAAGTCTGTTGTGCCTTCTTCCTAGCACAACCATTACACACCGAAAGGCAACCCTTTGGGTTAGTTAGCTCTACCCTATAGCTGATAGACTATCTCTTTGGATTTGCAAACTTGAGGTTGGTCAAGGCTGATATAGCCACTTCTTAGTGGGTCCATTGCACACCGACCGGGTCCATACATTGACTGAGATTAAATCATACCCAAATTGATTTTCCCTTCTAGAGTTAAATTACACCCTTCTCCTTAGTATATCCCTAAATCATACATAAACAAATTAAATTCAAAACCAACCTCTCTAGTGGAGCCATATTAAACCAACTCCCCTAGTGGACTCTAAATCAAAGAAATCCATCCAAACTCTTATTTCTAGTGGATATATCCCCAAATAAATCTATGAAATTAAACTCAAATCCTAATCACTAGTGGATAGCCCAAACCTACTTCCCTAGTGGAAGGTTCATATACCAGATCCCCAGCAGGCTCGAGCCCATATCTCTAGTAGATATGCCTCCACATCTATTAAAATAAAATAAATTAAAATCAATTCGATCATAATCCCTGATGGATTATAGATTCTTATCCCCAATCTATCTTCTTTCCTTAAATCATATAATTAAATCAAATTCAAACCTTATTCCCAGCATATTTTCTTCTTCTATGCCCTTGACATAGACCCCTCACATGTCATGTCCAATGCATGTGTGATCCTCTAATGGATTTGCCTTTATGTCCTTGACATCAAATTCTCATGAAATCTTATTTCTTCTCTTATGCACACCTTTAATACTTCAACCAAAAGCCTAACAGTGTATTCATTCAAATTACATCATCTTAACATTGTAATCAACATTTTATGATTTGTGTTGCTGCAAGCTCAAACTAATTATTCAATATCATGCTAAACATATTATAGTGTAAATTAACACACTATATTATATTATGATATATGATGTTATTTTATAATTTGATATATTATAATATATTGTCTAACATAAGGCTCATTAAAACCATTTAAAAGGAAAGAAAACATAATTTTCTCAAAATATGAAATGTGTTCATTTTTATATTAGAAATGGTACAAAATAACACAATTTTTGGTGTTGCTTCTTAGTGTGTGCAATGAATTTGGCCAAATTCTTCCATCTCAACCTTTAAATTAACATTTTGTGAGTTTTGACCCAATGCATTATAACTAAAGTAAAACATACTAAAATGTACAATAACATTTAGTAACAGACCACGACATTCATATATATATTGTTATGTACATTATATTTTAATATGCTTTCACATAATATATCATAATACATGACACCTTAAAATGAATAACTTTAAGAAAAAAATTTATAAAATTTGGTTGAAAAATGAACAATGATTTTGGATGCAAAATTCCATTATTTCGATTAAATGACACACCATAGCACACCCATAATGATGTTCCCTAAAGCTTACCTTAAATTTGGCCAAATCCCATCATCTCAACCTATAAATCAGGATTTTTATGTATTATACTAGTACAAACTCTTCTACATCATACTATATGGAAGTATATTTTTATATATTTCATTTAGTTTGTTTTTTATTTATTTATTTTAGTTTAGGTTTTTATTTTAGTTTATTTTTTATGTTTAGGTTTACTTTTTAGTTGTGTTTTATTTTTATTTTATTTTTTATGTTTAGGTTTTATTTTATATTTTTCGGTTTAGGTTTAGGTTTTTTTTTATTTTTTGGCTTAGGTTTTAGGTTTTTATTTTAGGTTTATTTTTAGGTTTTATTTTTCAGTTTAGGTTTAGTTTTATTTTGAGTTTATTTATTTTAGTTAGTTTACATTTAGATTTAGGTTTAGGTTAAGGATTTATTTATTTTCGTTTAGGTTTAGGCTTATTTTATTTTTAGTTTTTGTTTAGTTTTTTTTTAATTTAGCGTTTAGGTTTTATTTTTTCTTTATTTTTCAATTTTATTTTTAGGTTTATTTTTTAGGTTTGGGTTTTTATTTAGTTTTTATTTTATTTTAGGCTTATTTTATTTTATTTTAGATTTATTGTTTATTTTATTTAGATTTTCAATTTTTTAATTTAGTTTAGGATTTTATTTATTTTATTTTACTTTATTTTTTATTTATAATTTCCTTTTTGGTTTAGGCTTAGGTTCAAGTTTAGGTTTTAGTTTATGTTTTTTATTTTATTATTTTATTTTAGTTTAGGTTTTTCTATTTATTTTATTTTTTGGTTTTATTTAGTTTTGGTTTAGGTTTTTAACTTTTTAGTGTTTAGGGTTTGAAGTTTAGGGCTTAGGGTTTAAATTTTAGTTTAGGGTTTAGGATTTAGAGTTTAAGGTTTCTTGTTAATTTCATGAATGAAGTACCACCCCAAGTTTTCTAAGACACTAAGCAATGACATAAATAAAAAATGAGCCCCCATAGAGTTAATCAAAAAATCCTACATAAGTAGAACCTTCTCTACTATAAAGACATAGTTCCATAAGCAGCAGATCGGATCAGACATTGTTTAATTTCATTAGTTCCCATCAAAACCACCCTCATTTCTCTAGTAGTAGGATCCACCTTCATATCCCTTATCTCACCCTCTGTCACCACCACGGCTATAACCTCCATTGCTCCAACTGCCTCCATAACCACCACAACTCTGACCACCACCTCCATATCCACCAGCACTTCTAGATCCCCCACCACCACTGATACCCTCCCTTCACCTCCATGATCTAGGCCGACTGTTGATGATGATGTTCCCAACATTAAGGTTCTGCTCATTCTTAGGGTTTATGGTTTAGGGTTAGTTTAGCATTTAGAGTTTACGGTTATAAGTTTTAGGGTTTAGGGATTAGGGTTTAAGGTTTAGGGTTTAGGGTTAGCTTAGAGTTTATGGTTAGTTTATGATTTAGGGTTTAAACCATAAGTTTTAGGGTTTTTAGGGTTTAGGGTTTAGGGTTTAGGGTGGGTTAGTTTAGGGTTTAGGGTTTTTTAGTATTTAGGGTTTAGGGTTCAGGATTTATGGTTTAGGGTTTAGGGTTTTCAGGTTTATGTTTTTTTGGTTTAGGGTTTAGGATTAGGGTTTAGGATTTTTTAAGGTTTAGGGTTTACGATTTAGGATTTAGGGTTTATGTTTTTTTCAAATTAAGTAAACCATTAGGTTTAGGTTTATTTAATTTATTTTTTATTTATTTCAATTTATTTTTCTATTTAGTTTGGTTTATTTACTTTAGGTTTATTTTTTTGTTTAGTTTTTTATTTTAGTTTATTTTTTTAGGTTTTGGTTTAGCTTTATGTTTGTTTTTTAGTTGACTTTTATGTTTATTTTATTTTTTAAGGTTAGGTTTTATTTTTTATTTTTAGGTTTAGGTTTAGAATTTTATTTTATTTTTTTAAGTTTTGGTTCTAGGTTTTTTTCTAGGTTTTATTTTTTAGTTTAGCTTTAGGTTTATTTTGAGCTTATTTTATTTTATGTAGTTTAGGTTTTATTTATTTTAGTAAGCTTTAGGTTTATTTTATTTTGTATGTTTTATTGTTATTGTAGGTTTAGGTTTTTTTTTGTTTGGGATTTTGGTTTTAATTTTTATTTATTTTTAGGTTTTTTTTAAGGTTTTATTTTTTAGGGTTAGTTTTTTATTTTATTTTTATTTTATGATAATTTTTATTTTATTTAGGTCTTTTATTCGTAGGTTTATTTTATTTTTTAGTTTAGTTTAGGCTTTTATTTATTTTAATTTATTTTATTTTTATTAGTTTATGTTTTTATTTTTAGTTTTAGGTTTAGGTTTTAGTTTAAGTTTTTTCTATTATTATTATTATTATTTTATATTTATGTTTACATTTTTTATTTATTTTATTTGTAGGTTTTATTTAGTTTATGTTTATGTTTTTTGTTTTTATGGTTTAGGGTTTTAGGATTTAGCATTTTTGTGTTTATGGCTTAGGGTTAGGGTTTAGGGTTTAAGGTTTACCATTTAGTGTTTAGGCTTTGGGCTTTAGGGTTTAGGGTGTTTAGGTTTTAGGGTTTAGGGTTAGCTTAGGGTTTATGGTTAGCTTAAGGTTTAGGGTTTAGGCTTTAGGGTTTAGGGCTTTTAGGAATTAGGGTTTAAGGTTTAGGGTTAGTTTAGGGTTTAGGGTCTAGGGTTTAGGGTTTTTAGGATTTATGGTTTAGGGTTTAGGATTTAGGGTTTCGGGTTTAGTTTTTTTATTAAATTAACTAATTCGATTGGTTTAGGTTTATTTATTTTAGTTTATTTTATTTTATTTATTTTTATTTAGGTTTATTTTTTATTTTTATTTAGTTTAGTTTATTTATTTGAGGTTTAATTATTTTAGTTTAGGTTTTTTATTTTAGTTTTTTTGTAGGTTTAGCTTTAGGTTTATGTTTACTTTTTAGTTTAGTTTTATTTTTATTTTTTATTTTTATGTTTAGGTTTAGGTATTTATTTTATTTTTTTGGGTTTAGGTTTTAGGTTTTTATTTTAGGTTTATTCTTAAGTTTTTATTTTTAGTTTAGGTTTATTTTTAGTTTACTTTATTTTATTTTGTTTAGTGATTAGGTTTAGTTTATTTTAGGTTTAGGTTTAGGCTTTATTTATTTTAGTTTAGTAAATTTTTTAGTTTAAGTTTATGTTTATTTTATTTTGTTTATTTTATCTTTAGGTTTTTTTTATTTTATGGTTTAGGTTTTATTTTTTATTTATTTTTAGGCTTATTTTTTAGGTTTAGGTTTTTATTTTATTTTATTTTAGGTTTACTTTATTTTAATTTTACATTTAGTTTTTATTTTTATTATGTTTTTCATTTTTTAAGTTTATTTTATATTTTTAGCTTAGTTTATGCTTTTATTCATTTTATTTTATTTTAAGTTTTATTTTTTTATTTTATTTTATTTTTGGGTTTAGGTTTAGGTTAAGGTTGAGGTTTTAGTTTAGGTTTTTATTTTATTTTATTATTTTATTTTATTTAAGTTTAATTTTTTTTATTTTATTTTTGGTTTTATTTAGTTTGGGTTTAGGTTTATATGTTTTTAGGGTTTATGATTTAGGGTTTAGGGTTTAGGATTTTATGGATTTATGGTTTAGGATTCCGGTTTTAGTTTAGGGTTTAGAGTTTTTGGTTTATTTTAATAGAGAACAAATTGAGATTCAACATTTCTTTTTTTTGATTTCATCAACCAAGTAACAAACCAGGGAAGTGAGGCAATCAAATGACCTCCTTAGGGCAACCTAAAGCATCTTGTTCCTAGGATGTCCAGACTTTATACCCATTACTATTAAATCTTATATAAGTAAACACATGAATAAAGGAAAGAGAACTCAATATTCAGACACTTAAGCTATAAGCACATGCATTTCTTTTGTATTTATAACTATCATCAAAACACATATTATTATTCATTTATAAGCTTTTAAAAAATACATTTTATTTAGTGATAATAGCTAGGTAAATATTAAATTAAATCAACATATGCAAGCTTACATAAAGGAAATCCTTTTTATTTTACTTGATTTTGAAAAGATGGATCCATGAATTCAAATGACATACCAAATTTAACCATAAAGGGTTTAGAGTTTAGGGTTTACAGTTTTAAGGTTTAGGATTTTAGGGTTTAAGGTTTACAATTAGGGTTTAAGGTTTAGGGTTTAGGCTTTAGGCTTTAGGGTTTAGGGTTTTTAGGATTTAAGGTTTAGGGTTTAGGGTTTTCTTAAGGTTTAGGGTTAGTTTAGGGTTTAGGATTGAGGGCTTAGGCTTTATTGTTTAAGATTTTTAAGGTTTAGGGTTAGTTTAGGGTTTAAGATTTTAGGATTATAAGGTTTAGGGTTTTATTAACTTTTTTAGATATTTTATGGTTAGTTTAGGTTTTAACTTAGTTTAGGATTTAGGTATAATGTTTAGGTTTAGGGTTAGGGATAGGTTTAGGTTATAGTTTAGTTTAGGGTTTAGGGTTTAGGTTTAGGGTTTAGGTGTAGAGTTGTTTAGGGTATTTTTAGGTTTAGGTTTAGGGTTTGGTTAGTTTAGGTTTAGGGCTTTAGGATTTAGGGTTTAAGTTTAGGGTTTAGGGTTTATTTTAAAAGTAAATATGTAGGTTTAGGTTTATTTAGTTTATTTTTTTATTATTTTATTTATATATTTTTATTTGAATAGGTTTGTTTATTTTATTTAGTTTAGTTTATTTATTTTAGGTTTATTTTTAGTTTTATTTTAGTTTATTTTTAGGTTTAGGTTTAGGTTCATGTTTATGTTTTAGTTTAGTTTTATTTTATTTTTATTTTCTAGGTTTATGTTTTATTTTTATTTTTAAGTTAGGTTTAGGTTTTAATTTATTTTCTTAGGTTTAGGTTTTAGGTTTTATTTGCTTATTTTTTAGTTGAGGTTTAGGTTTATTTTTTAGTTTATTTTTTTATTTTATGTTTAGGGTTAGGTTTAGTGTATTTTAGGTTTAGGCTTATGTTTTATTTATTTAAGTTTAGGTTTAGGTTTATTTTATTTTATTTATTTTAGGTTTAGGTTTCTTTTAGTTTAGGGTTTAGGTTTTATTTTTATTTATTTTTTAGGTTTGTTTTAGGTTTTATTTTATTTTTTATTTTTTATTTTACATTTAGGTATTATTTTAGGTTCATTTTATTTTTTTTGTTTAGTTTAGGTTTTTATTTATATGAATTGAGTTTATTTTTATTTTTTTTATTTTTTATTTTATTTTTAGGTTTAAGATTTGGTTTAAGTTTTTGTTTAGGTTTATGTTTTAGTTTAGGCTTTTATTTTATTTTATTTTTTTATATAGGTTTAGGTTATTTTATTTAATTTCTTTTTTAGATTTCAGTTGGTTTAGTTTTAGGTTTTTAGGTTTTTAGGGTGTGTAGTCTATGGTTTACGATTTAGTGTTTAAGGTTTGGGGCTTAGGGCTTAGGGTTTAAGGTTGTAGGTTTTAAGGTTTAGGGTTTAGGGTTTAGGATTTTTGGTTATAGGGTTTAAGGTTTAGGTTTAGCTTAGTGTTTAAAGTTTAGGGTTTAAGAGTTTAGGGTTTAGCATTTAGGGTTTAAAGTTCGGGGTTTAGGGTATAGGGTTTAGGGTTGTTGGTTTTAGGGTTTAGGGATTCGGGTTTATGGTTTAGGAATATGATTTTAAAGTTTAGAGCTTAGGTTTTGGGTTTATGGTTTAGGGTTTAGAGTTTTAGGGTTTAGGGTTTAGGGTTTATAGCTAGTTTTAGGGTTTAGGGTTTAGGGTTTATGGTTTATGGTTTAGGGTTTAAGGTTTAGGGTTAGTTTTAGTGTTTAGCATTTAGGGTTAGGGTTAATTTTTTTTAAATTAAGTAAACTAGTATGTTTATGTTTATTTAGTTATCTTTTATTTATTTTAATTTATTTTATTTTTTATTTTAATGTTTATTTTTATTTAAGTTTTTATTTAGTTTTATTATAGGTTTTTTGTTTAGGTTTTATTTTTTATTTAGGTTTTTAATTTTTTAGTTTAATTTAGGGTTTTATTTATTTTAAGGTTTTTGGTTTTGGGTTAGCTTTAGGGTTTAAGGTTGTAGGTTTAGGGTTTAGGGTTTAGGGATGTAGGTTTAGGGTTTAGGGTTTAGTGTTTAGGGTTTTTTATTAAATTAAGAGAATCGATAGTTTAAGGTTTATTTAGTTTATTTTTTATTATTTTAGTTTATTTTACTTTTTATTTTTATTTAGGTTTATTTTTTATTTTTATTTAGTTAAGTTTATTTATTTTAGGTTTATTTATTTTAGTTTAGGTTTTTTATTTTAGTTTAGTTTTTAGGTTTAGGTTTAGATCTATGTTTATTTTTTTGATTAGTTTTATTTTTATTTTATCTTTTAGGTTTAGGTTTTATTTTTTATTTTTAGGTTTAGGTTTAGGTTTTTATTTTCTTTTTGTAGGTTTAGGTTATAGGTATTTACTTTAGGTTTATTTTTAGGTTTTATTTTTTAGTTTAGGTTTAGGTTTATTTTTAGTTTATTTTATTTTTTTTAGTTTAGGGTTTAGGTTTAGTTTATTTTAGGTTTACATTTAGGTTTTATTTATTTTAGTTTATTTTAGATTAGGTTTAGGTCTATTTTATAATGTTTATTTTAGGTTGAGTTTTTATTTACTTTATGGTTTAGATTTTATTATTTATTTATTTTTTGGTTTATTTTTTAGGTTTAAGCTTTTATTTAGTTTTTATTTTATTTAGGTTTTAAATTTTTAGGTTTATTTTATTTTTCAGTTTAATTAAGGTTTATATTTATTTTATTTTAGTTTAGTTTTTATATTTTATATTATTTTATTTTTAGGTTTAGGTTTAGGTTTAGGTTTAGTTTTTAGTTTTTAGTTTAGGCTTTTATTTTATTTTATTATTTTATTTTATTTAGGTTTAAAAAAATTTATTTATTTTATTTTAGGTTTTATTTACTTTAGGTTTAGCTTTTAAGTTTTTAGGGTTTAGGGTTTTATGTTTTTGGGTTTTGGGTTTGGGGTTTACGATTAAGGGTTTAGGGTTATAGGTTTTAAGGTTTAGGCTTTACGACTTAGGGTTTATTATTTAGCGTTTTAGGGTTTAGGGTTTAGGGTTTAGGGTTTAAGGTTTAGGGCTTAGTGTTTCAGGGTTTAGGGTTTAACGTTTAAGGTTAGGGTTTAGGGTTTAGGGCTAGGGTTTTTTTCATTTATTATTTTTATTATTTTTATTTTTTTTGAAATTAAGTAAACTAGTAAGTTTAGGTTTATTTAGTTTATTTTTTTATTTTATTTTATTTTGAATTTTATTTATGTTTATTTTGAATTTTATTTTTATTTAATTTTTTATTTAATTTTTATTTAGGTTTATTTTATTTTTATTTTAGGTATTTTTTATTTTATGTTTATTTTATTTTCATTTTAAGTTTAGATTTTATTTTATTTAGGTTTTTTATTTTTTTAGTTTAGTTTATGCTTTTATTTAATTTATTTTAGTTTAGTTTTTATTTTTATTTTGTTTTATTTTTTGGTTTAGGTTTTAGTTTATGTTTTTATTTTATTTTTTTTATTTTAGTTTAAGTTTTTTATTTATTTTATTTAAGATTTTATTTAATTTAGGTTTAGGTTTTTAGCTCTTTAGGGTTTAGGGTTTAGGGTTTATTTATGGTTTAGGGTTTAGGGTTTCGGGTTTAGGTTTTAGGGTTTAGCATGTTTGGTTTTAAGGTTTAGGGTTTAGGGTTAGGGTTAAGGTTTAGGGTTTAGGGTTTTAGGATTTAGGGTTTGGGGTTCAGGGTTTAGGGTTTAAAGTTTAGGGTTTAGGGGTTTAGGGTTTAGGGTTTAGGGTTATAGGTTAAAAGTTTAGGGTTTAGGGTTAGGTTTTTTTTTTGTTTTTTTTTAAAGTTTTTTATTTAGGATTTAGGGTTAGTTTAAGGTTTAGGGTTTTTTAAAAAAATTAAGAAAACAAATAGGTTTAGGTTTATTTAGTTTATTTAGTTTATTTTTTATTTATTTTAGTTTATTGTATTATTTAGTTTAGTTTATTTATTTTAGTTTATTATGTTTTGTTTAGGTTTTTTATTTTAGTTTATTTTTTAGATTTAGGTTTAGGTTTATTTTTAATTTTTAGTTTAGTTTTTTTTTTAAGGTTTAGGTTTTATTTTCTATTTTTAGGTTTAGGTTTTTATTTTGTTTTTTATCTTTAAGTTTTAGATTTTTATTTTATGTTTATTTTTAATGTTTATTTTTTAATTGGTTTAGGTTTATTTTTAGTTAATTTTATTTTATTTAGTTTAGGGTTTAAGTTTAGTTTATTTTAGGTTTAGGTTTAGGTTTTATTTCTTTTAGTATATTTTATTTTAATTTAGGTTTAGGTTTATTTTATTTTTATTTTAGGTTGAGGTTTTTTTAAATTTTGGGTTTATGTATAATTTTTTATTTATTTTTAGGTTTATTGTTTAGGTTTAGATTTTTATTTAATTTTTATTTTATTTTATTTTTATTTTAAGTTTAGTTTTTACTTTATCTTGGTTTTCAATTTTTAGTTTAGTTTAGTTTTTTATTTATTTTATTTTAGTTTGTTTTCATTTTTTATTTTATTTTCTATTTAGGTTTAAGTTTTGGTTTAAGTTTTAGTTTATGTTCTTATTTTATTTTATTTTGGTTTAGGTTTATTTATTTATTTTATTTTTAGGTTTTATCTAGTTTAGGTTTAGCTTTTTCGCTTTTTAGGGTTTCGGGTTGAAGGTTTAGGGTTTACGGGTTGTTTATGTTTTAGGGTTTAGGGTTTGGGATTTAGGTTTTAAGGTTTAGGGTTTAGGGTTTAGAGGTTAGAGGTTATGGTTTAGGGTTTTGGGTATTAGGGTTTTGGGTTTTGGGTTTGGGGTTTAGGGTTTAGGGTTTAGGGTTTAGGGTTTAGGGTTTAGGGTATAATGTTTAGTGTTTAGGGTTTAGGGTTTAGGGTTGAGGTTTTTGGTTTATGGTTCAGGTTTTAGTTTAGGGTTTAACCTATTTATTTTTGTTTTTTTAACAAAGAATAAATTCAGGTTCAACATTTATTCTTTTCGATTCCATCAACTAAGTAACACACCAAGTTTTCTATGATAAAAGTGACAACATAGTTTGAAAATGAGCACGCATAAAGCAAACCAAAACCCCTAGATAGCTAGAACTACCACTAATGTAAAGACACAATTCCATAAGTAGCAGATCGGATTGGCCGTTCTTTAGTTGCTCCTGTTCCCATCAGAACCACCTTGGCTTCTCGAGTAGCTGGATCCACCATCATATCACCGATCTCTCCCTCCGCCACCACCACGGTTGTAACCTCTGTCGCTCCTTTCGCTTTCATAACAACCATTACATCGACCACCACCTATATATCCACTAGAACCTCTAGATCCCCCACCACCATTATGATAACGCCTTCATTTATATTGAGCACAGTTGCAATGATTTTCTTGTCAAAGTTCTACCCATTGTTAGGTTTAGGTTTAGGTTTATTAGGTTTTATGTTTTATTTTTATTTATTTTTTAGGTTTAATATTTAGGTTTGTTTTTTAGGTTTAGCTTTTTATTTTATTTTATTTTAGGTTTATTTTATTTTTCTTTTACATTTAGTTTTTATTTTATCTATGTTATTTATTTTTTAAGTTTAGTTTAGGTTTTTATTTATTTTATTTTAGTTTATTTTTGTTAGTTTATTTTATTTTATTTTTAGATTTACATTTAGGTTTTAGTTTAGGTTTTCATTTTATTTTATTTATTTATTTTATTTTTTAAGTTTTATTTAGTTTAGGTTTAGGTTTTGAGGTTTTCATTGTTTATTATTTAGGGTTTAGAGTTTAGGGTTTAGGGTTTTATGGTTTATGGAATTAGGGTTTAAGGTTTAGGGTTAGGGTTTTGGGTTTAGGGTTTAGTGTTTAGGCTTTATGGTTTTAGGTTTTTAGGGTTTAGGGTTTAGGTTTATAGTTTAGCTTTGGTGTAGGATTAGTTTGGGTTTAGTTTAAGGTTTAAAGTTAGGAGTTTTAGGTTTAGTTTATTTAGGTTTAAGGTTGGTGTGGGTTTAAGTTTAGGGTTTAAGTTTAGGGTTTAGGGTTTAGGTTAGGTTTAGGTTTCTTTAGGGTTTTAGGTTTAGGTTTAGAGTTTAGTATTTATAGTTGGTTTAGGGTTTAGGGTTTAAGGTTTAGGGTTTAGTGTTTAACTTTAGGGTTTAGGTTTATACTTAGGGTTAGGAGGTTTGGGTTAGTTTAGGGTTTAAGGTTTAAGGTTTAGGGTTTAATGTTTAGTGTTTAGGGTTAGTTTAGGGTTTAGGGTTTAATATTTAGGGTTTAGGCTTTTTAGGGTTTAGAGTTAGTTTAGGGTTTAGGGTTTTGGGTTTAAGGTTTGGGTTAGGGTTAGGGTTTAGGGTTCAGGGTTTAGAGTTTTTTTTGGAAAAAGTTATAATTTTATTACCATAAAAGGAGAAGATACAATGTTCTTAAAAGGCGTAAAACCAATTATCCTCATGGGCTAAAAAAAAGTTAAACCCTCATCTAAGTACATTAGAAGAAGAAAAGAAAATGAAAGAGCAAAAACATCAACTAAAAAGCATGAGAGCAAAATGACACAAAGTAAAACAAAATAAAGCATAAAAACATAATAGGTTGAGTCAGCAGCAGTTCATGATTCCTTTGAGAAAGTAAGATAAGCAAGCTCCACAACAACAACAATAGGGATGACTGAGAAACGACCAGGCCTTCAGTAAAGTTCCAACCTACGATAGAATTCTGCAAAAAACACAACCAAAGCAAAAGTATAGCTTATATGATAAGGATAAAGAGAGCAAAAGGAGAGCTGAGAAAGAAAAGGCTTAGGCTCAGTTAAGATCATCTCAAGGGGCAACAATACATATGATCATCTAAACTTCATAAGGGTTACAATCATATGTAAAGCTACCAACCAAAGAGAGGAGGCGAGTAACATCAAAGCCATCATAGCCAGTATACTTGATACCAATAGCCATCCAAGGCTAGCAGTCAATAGTCACCTAGTCCTACACTAAACAAAAAGAGAAAACAATGAACCAGTAGCCAATCAGCAGCCAACCCACCAACTTAAACCCATAACAGGCCAATCAAATAAAGCCAGCAACCCAGAAGTTATAGTAGGATCATTGGCCAAGCTAATGGAATCAAGAAGTAACACCACCAGAACCACCACTTGCATACCTTAACAATCCAACAACTAAAACCATCACACACAAAAGGAAGCCACCAACCACCAGAAACAAAAAATCCCAATTCAAAAGGATCAGCAAGGTTTGGCATAGCAAAAAGGCTATAAAGAGAAGAAGAAAAAAAACAAAGAGGGAGGCAGCCAACCAAGATTTCAAGGAAAACTAAAAGTCCTCCCGCCAAAGAAGCTAAGTAAAACATCCATAAGGCAACCCCTAGAGAATATCCCATCATTAGTAACCAACAAAGGAAAGATCCCCATCAACCAAGGAAAAGTAGAAAAACTAGTAAAACACCACATAATAGAGAAACAACCAACCAATCCAGCCAGCCAACATAGCCTCCTAGCCAACCACCACAGTAGTAGAAAATCCAAGCCAATGTAAAGTCCAACAACCACCATCAAGCCAAAATCACCCAAGATAGCCAAGAGAATAATGACCAAAAGCCCTCAACCAAAGAAACCAGGAGAGGAAGGCTAAAATATGAAGAGGACAAAACCAAAACCAAAAGAAATAAAATAAAATCAGCAAAATCGATTACCAAACCACATTCAACAAGACAGAGAAAGTAATAGCCAAACAAAAACCTCCACCATTCCAAAATGAGGCTAGAGCTAAACCACCAACTATCCCCCAGATATGTCACCAATAGAAAAGGAAAAAAATAGCCAAAATAGCCAATTATCCAACTAACCTAACTAGCCAACACTGCTAGTCAACCTAGCCAACCAACAAAACCACCAATTCAACCACCATAATAGCAGATCTAAAACAGGTAAGTGAGTAACTAGCCTCAAAATGAGGCAAAACCCATACATGAGGAAACCCCAATAGCAGATAAAGCCATAACCCAAAAGGTGGTTATCAGAAATAGCCAAGGAAAAATTGTGGTAAAAACCCATCCAGGCAAACAGCAGTCACTAGGCTAACAAAACAAAATCAACTCAAGCTGCAATGATAATAACCACCAAGGAGTAAACACTAGGCCAACCAAAAAGTAAAAGGTTAAAAGTAGCAACCAACTCTAGCCAAAGTGTGAAAATAATCAAATAACCACAACCCAAAAAGGGTTTAATAAAAGGCAAACAAAATCAAAAGCTCATAAAAAAATAACACAAAAGAAACCAAGCCAAGAAATTATAATCTGATATAAGGAAATCCAGTATTACCCAAATTAACGAAGCTTCTTAATAGTTTAGGCAACATGTGGTTGTCAAATAAAGTGAACTTTGTTAAGTTGGCACCTAAATTAGCCATGAAATCTGCACAGGCATTACCTTCATGAAGGATGTGGGGAATTTTAAAACAAACTTGAAAAAGAAGATTTTTTGTAAGATTAAGGAGATAAAATAATTCAACATTCCTATTTTTATTGGAATTAAGCATGTCAAAAAGCAAGAGGGCATCAACTTCAAACCAGATCTTGAGAAAACCTCTATTCAAACAAGTTTCAATAGCATTATTAACAAAAATAATAGAATAGGCTTTGAGAGGATAGGTAAAAGCACAAATGACAACACCTTTAGAATCCCTAAGGATACCACCACAACCATCTTTATTGGAAGCTACAGAACCATCAATATTCACTTTAATCAAGTTGTCTTTAGGTTTGATCCAATGGATAATCTTAACACATTTATAAGGTTCTAAGTTAGGCAAAATGATACCCAGGTTTTTAGCCACAAATTTATAGCCTCTAAAAGGAATGTTACTAACAAGATTGGCATTAAATAGAGCATGAAGTTTTCCTTTAGTTTTAGCCATGATTCTTTGATGGTTCATAGGAGTGTCATGATATTTAGCACCATTTTTATCCATCCAGATGAACCAGAGAAGGATAATAGTAGTTAAAACATTGATATGACCTTTTACAAATTTTTTTGAAACAAACTTCAAGAAGTTGATATAAAGAAATAGAACCACAAAAATAGTTGGAATTAAATAAATCATCATACCAAAGCCAAAATTTAGAAGCAATAGCACCATTGACAAAAATAGGATTTACATTTTTAATATGAAAACAATAATAGCATTTTGATGGTAAATAAATCCCTTTAGTCCAAAGCAAAGAGTCCATAGGAATAAAGTTATTCAAAATCCTCCAAGCTAAAACTAAATAAGAAATGGGAATGATATGGTTCCAAAGTTTAATAAAGACATTGGAGGGGTTGCTTATCTAATAAAATTCCAAACCTCTTTAAGAACAAAATCACCATTATAAGAAAGCTTAAAAAGAATTTGATCAGGTTTGTTAGAAGAAATGGGGATATTTCTAAAATTGTCAAAAAGAGAAATAGGTATATAATTCTCAAGTTTACTTTCATTCTAATTGTTAATAAGCCAAAAAGAGTTAAATTTGACAACAACAGTAAAGTGGGTAGAAAAAGGGTGTCAATGGAGTAGTTGTCAGTCCAGTTGTCTTGCCAAAAGATAGAGGTACATAAATGGATGCCCCAAGATATTAAGGATTCAACAACCCATTTAATGGAGCAAAGCCTTTTCCAAACTGGAGAGTTACCAACTTTATAAGCATAGATAAGAGGGTGTTTTCCTTGGTAATATTTCTCCATCATAAAATTATCCCAAAGGCTATCATTCTCTATAAAATTCCATCAGAGCTTAAGAGATAAAGTGGTGATAGCTTCACAAATAGGTTTGCAACCTAGTGCACCTTCACCCAAAGGACCAGAACATTTATGCCAAGATGTCCAATGCATTCTTTTGGTAGAGTTATTAGAGCCCCAAAAAAAATTATTAATCAAGAGATCAATTCTGATGAGAGTAGCTTTAGTGGGTATTATAGTTTGAATCAAATAAAAAGGCATTGAATGGAGAGTGCTTTTAAGAATAGTGAGCCTGCCACCAAAGGAAACTAAATGGAAATCCCAAACAAAAATTTTATTTTAAATTTTTTGAATTAACTCATCAAAGAGATGGGATCATTTTGGGCCTTTAAAGAGAGGAGCACCGATGTACTTTAGAGGTCAGTATTGATGCTTAAAATTAGTGATATGTAGTATTTATTTGATTTTATTATTGGAGATGTGAGAGGAAGTGATAAAGAAGCTTTCGTTATCATTGATAGAAAGGCCAGTTTCTCTACCAAATTTATTTAGAAAATACTTGAGATGCTTGACATGATGAATAGAAGCATTGCAAAAAAATAATGAAATCATCTACAAAGCTTAAATGGGAAACAACTAGACCACCAAGAGTTTTGTAGTTCATACTAGCATTATTAAAGAATAAATCATTGATGCTCCTAGATAAGTACTCAACAATGATAATAAATAATGTAGGAGATAAAGGATCCCCTTGTCTTAAGCCATTGGAAGAGGGAAAGAAACCCAAGGCTTCCCCATTAAGCAAAATTGAAAACTAGGAATTATTAATACAATTTTAAAAGAAAAAGAAATTTATCAGAAAGCCCAATAAATTCAGAATATGGAAAAGAAAGTCCTAAGAAATTTTATCAAAGGCTTAGGTAACATATAATTTGAAAATAATGTTGTGACCTCTATTCTTAGCATCAAGATCATGAATTAATTCTTGGGCTGATAAAATATTATCATAAATAGATCTACCTCTAACAAAACTAGGTTGGTTGAGAGAAATAATTTTATTAAGTAAAGGACTAAGCCTATTGGTTAGAATTTTGGAAATCAACTTATTGAAGAAGGTGCAAAAACAAATAGGTCTAAAATCACTCCAATAGTCTGGATTATCATTTTTAGGTATGAGAATGATCGAAGTACTAGAAAAATATCAAGGAAAAGGATTACCATTAAAAAAAATCAACCATAGCCTCAATCAAATAATTTTTAATGATAAACCAACATTTTTAAAAAATTTGAGTAGTGAAACCCTCTGGACTAGTAATAGAATATATATTCATGCTATTAAGCACATTAGGCATGATGGTAAGCAAATTATTATCATCATTAGTAATAATAGAAAGAATCAAAAGTGATTTAGAAATAGCTTCATAAGAGCAACTCTTATTAAGCATATTTCTAAAGCAATTAATGACTAATTCCTTAATATCATTATTCTCCGTAATCTAAACACCATTATCATCTTTAAATTTTTGAATATTATTTACAGCTCTCTTTTTATTAACTAAAGCATGGAAATACCCAGTATTCTTATCACCATCTAATATGTACTAGCGACTTTTTTTGGCAAGTCTCTTCCATATTTTGGAAGTTAACAAGTTTGTCTTTCACCTCAGTCAAGTCACAAACTAATTTTTCCATATCTTTAATATTAGAAAAAAGGTTTTTATAATAATGCTTGTTCCACCAACCCAAATTTCGTTTAAGTCTTTAAAGTTTAAACTAAATCTATTAATCCCCATAATCGAATTATCAAGATGTAAATGGGCTTTCCAATTATTAGCCACAACATCAAAAAAATCAATATGCTGAATCCACGTGTCCTGAAATCTAAAAGGAGAGGATTTATGTAATCTATTAGAATTACCTTTAGTAGAAATAAGAAGAGGAGCATAATTAGACACAATTCTACTTAAATGATCAACATAAGTAATAGGATATTGAGTAATCCAATGAGTATTAAAAAGAATTAGGTCCAACCTTTGTCGAAGTCTAGAGTTTTGCCAAGTATAATTAGACCCCTTAAAGCCAATATCAATCAAATTAAAACTATGGATCATACTAAAAAAATCTTCCATAGAATGAATATTAGAAGACAGCCTCCACTCATTCAAAAGAAAATAAAATAGTGTTGAAATCACCACGCACAAACCAAGGTTTGTTGGTCGAGGTAGCAAAATTCTACAAATTATCCCAAAGAAAATTTCTACCAGATCTATAATAAGATGCATAAACAAAAGAGCCCAAAATGCAATAGTCAACATAAGAGATTTGAGCATTGGTTACTTGTTGAAAATCATCAAGAATACAAACCTCCACAAAATTATTCCAAAAACACCAAATCTTATTACTAACATTAGAGAAAATTTTATTGAAGTTGATCATTCTAGAAACATGGTTAATTTTATTAGCATGAATAAGAGGCTCCAGAATAATAAGTAAATAAATATTATGAATGTGGTTCTAATACGATTACAAAATGAGAGGGTATCGATATTTCTAATATTCCAAACAAGAAATTTAAACATAAGTAAAATAAAAAGGGGTTAAGCAAAGTTTAATTAAGAGAGGAGTGAGAGGCTGCAGCAGATCTAGTGTTTTTGGATAATTTGGGAGAGTAATTTTTTACACACTTTTTCTTTTTAGCATGATACATTTGAAAACCATTTTTTCCCATAGAGTTGTCATCTGAGCAAGATTTAGTAACATTGGTCACAAATTTAATAGAATTCTCCAAGTTTTTGGAGGGGAGTTCACCCTCTTCCAAATCCATATTAAGTTGAAAAGTAGGATAAACATGAATATTAAGATTATAAATTAGAGATGGTAACAATTTAGAACCATTTAAAGCACAAGTAGTTAAATTCGGATCAGATATGTTTTCAGCATGATCGACATCATTTAAATCCTTATTAAAAGCTTCATTTTCATCGATCAAAGTAGACATATATGCATAAATAGAATTAGAGGAAACATAATCGTTTTCCAATAACTTCAAAAATTTATTATTATCTGCATTAGAAGTATTCAAATTCAAAGAAGGAAAAGTGATAAATCATCCTATCCATTTTGAAAATCAGCCGAATCTATATTAATAATAGGATTCAAACTTCCTCAACAAGATTAACCTCGATATCCAAGGAATCAACCTCAATAACAGCCTTCATACCATTCTTAAGATCCGAGGCAGATTTTTAAACATAAGTAGGGATTGGTTTATAGGTAGGAACAAGATTCTCTTTAGGAGGATTTCATTTTTTTTTAAGTGGGGATGGAGAATAAAACATTTCGAGTTATCTTGACCGTGAATTTTATAGTGGGAACAAAAAACTAGAAGTTTCTCCAATATAACCTTTCGTGAATACCTATTTTTTCAGATCCAATCCAAACTTCCTTAGGGTATTTTTTAGTTATATCTAATAACACGAGGATCTGAGCCATAGAAGGGTGAGATCACTCAGCGGTCGCTTGGTTGAGTTGCAAAGGCCGATCAAATAAAGTCCAAAAAATAAGAAGCACATGATGGGTAAGAAAATGAATGCACATATTAGGAAGAGATAACCACACTAGGACAATAGGCGATTCTTCCTTAATATCAAAAAGAGGTGACCACTTTAACAGGGCATTTGATAATTAAAGATGAAATAGAATGACAAAAAAAAACATGTGAAAAAACATGTGAATAAGAACATTAGAAAGTTGTATCAGGATATGCCAAGGGTCAATAAGACCATTCGAGAAAGCACCCATAAAATTGAGATTATGGAAATAAGAGTTGATCTTATCCAAATTTGGATAATGCAAAGCAAATTCACTAACAAGAGAAAATTCAAATGGTTTTGCCAACTTTTCAACATCCACATCAGAGCACATTATGACCGAAAAACTTCTAAAAGAGATTAAAATGAGATTAACAGAAATCAACAGAGGGAGAAGTCTTACTAGAGCACGCTTCCATAAAATATTTAGTAGAAGAAGCGGCATTAGGGTCACCAAGCCCAAAAATGTTAGATGCCCTAGCCAAAGCATCCATAATTTGAGGTGAAGCCCAAAGAATAGAACTCACCGCAACCATGGTCAATGATGAAGCATCATGCAAATTGTCAGATGCCATTCAAGCCTTTTAATTTGATCAAAATCAAGGCCAAAGCAACTGAAATCCCTAGTTGAGGATGCACCACAAAGAGGGATTCAAAATCTCGAATGAGAGAGCGGGGAGGAGAGCGAGGGTTTAGGTTTAGGGTTTAGGTTTAGGGTTTAGGTTTTATGGTTTTGGGTTTAGGGTTAGGTTTAGGTTTAGGTTTAGGTTTAGGGTATAGATTTAGGTTTAGGTTTAGGGTTTAGGTTTAGGGTTTATGGTTGTAGGTCTAGGGTTTAGAGTTTCAATTTTATGGTTAGAGTTTTTTATTTTAGTTTTTTTTTAAGGTTTAGGATTTAGGATTTACTTATTTACTTTTAATTAAGTAAAATGGTAGGTTTAGGTTTGTTTAATTTATTTTTTATTTATTTTAGTTTATTTTAATTTTTATTTAGATTTAAGTTTATTTTAATTTTTATTTAGTTTAGTTTATTTATTTTAGGTTTTTTTATTTTAGTTTAGATTTTTTATTTTAGTTTATTTTTTAGGTTTAAGTTTATTTATTAGTTTATTTTTATTTTTGTTTTCTTTTTTTTTGGTTTAGGTTTTATATTTTATTTTTAGGTTTCAATTTTGGATTTTATTTATTTTTTTGGTTTAGGTTTTTTTTTAGGTTTATTTGTAGGTTTTATTTTTTAGTTTAGGTTTAGGTTTATTTTTAGTCTATTTTAATTTATTTAGTTTAGGTTTAGGTTTTACTTATTTTAGTTTAGGTTTAGGTTTATTTTATTCTTATTTTTGGTTTGGGTTTTTTTTTAGTTTAGGGTTTAGGTTTTATTTTTTATTTATTTTTTGGTTTATTATTTAGGTTCACAGTTTTTTAGTTTTTATTTTATTTTATTTTAGGTTTATTTTATTTTTATTTTAGGTTTAGTTTTTATTTATTTAAGTTTTTAATCTTTTAATTTTGTTTAGGTTTTTATTTATTTTATTTTAGTTTGGTTTTTATTTTTTATTTTATTTTCAATTTAATTTTAGGTTTAGGTTTAGGATTTAGTTTATGTTTTTCTTTTATTTTATTTTAGTTTAGGTTTTTTTTAGGTTTTATTTAGTTTAGGTTTAGGTTTTTAGCTTTTTAGGGTTTAGGGTTTAGGGTTTAGGATTACGAGTTTAGGGTTTAGGTCTTAGGGTTTAGGGTTTAGAGTTTTAAGTTTTATGGTTTAGGGTTTAGGGTTTTTAGGGTTTAGGGTTTAAGGTTTAGAGTTTAGGGTTTAGGTTTTAAGTTTAGGGTTTAAGGATTTTAGTTTTGTTATAGAGTATAAGTTCAGATTTAACATTTCTTTTTTTCAATTTCATAAACTAAGTAACACACCAAGTTTTTTAAGAAAAAAGCAACTATATAGGTAAAAATGAGCACACATAGAGCAAATCAAAAATCTGTGGTAACTAGAACTGTCTCTACTATAAAGACACAATTCCATAAGAAATAGATCGAATTATCCATTCTTCAGTTTCTCCATTTCCCATCAAATCCACCCTAGCCTTTTGAGTAGCGGGATCCACTATCATATCCCAGATCTCTCCCTCTGCCACCACCATGGATGTATTGTCACTCCTCCTACCTCCATAACCACCACTGCTTCGACCACCATCTCTATACCCATCCTCACCTTCAGAACCCCAACAAACACTGCAATAACATCGCGTCTGCCTTCGCCTCCACTGTTAGATCTTGACTGAGCCTGGTTGATGGTGATGTTCTTGTCATCAAGGTTCTGCCCATACTTAAGGTATAGGTTTAGGTTTAGGTTTATTAAGTTTTAGGGTTTAGGTTTATTTTTAAATTTATTTTGTTGCTTTATTTTTAGGTTTAATGTTTGGGGTTTAGGGTTTAAGGTTTAGGGTTTAGGGTTTAGGGTTTAGGGAATAGTGTTAGGGTTTAGGGTTTAATGTTTAGGTTCTTTTAAGATTTAGGGATTTTTAGGTTTAAGGTTTAGGGGTTAGGGTTTAGGGTTGTAGGTTTAGGGTTTAGGGTTTAGGATTTTGGGTTTATGGTTTTTTGAAAAAATTAAGTAAACTAGTAGGTCTAGGTTTATTTAGTTTATTTTTTGTTTATTTTGGTTTATTTTAATTTTAATTTTTTTATTTAGGTTTAATTTTTATTTTATTTTAGTTTATTTATTTTAGGTATATTTATTTTAGTTTAGGTATTTTATTTCAGTATATTTTTTAGGTTTAGGTTTAGGTTTACATTTATTTTTTAGCTGAGTATTATTTTTATTATTATTTTCTTTATTTAGGTTTTATTTTTTATTTTTAGGATCAAGTTTAGGTTTTTATTTTATTTTTGTAGGTTTAGGTTTTAGGTTTATTTTTAGGTTTTATTTTTTAGTTTAAGTTCAAGTTTAATTTTGATTTATTTATTTTTTTTGTTTAGGTTTAGGTTTAGGTTTAGTTTATTTTAGGATTAGGTTTATGTTTTATTTATTTTAGTTCAGGTTTAAGTTTATTTTATTTTACTTATTTTATTTTTATTTTAGGTTTAGGTTTAATTTTTTATTTATTTTTAGGTTTTATTTTAAAGTTTATTTTAGTTTAGGGTTTAGGATTTAGGATTTAGGCTTTATGGTTTAGGTTTTACTCGTAAGATTAGGTTTATTTAGTCTATTTTTTATTTATTTGAGTTTGTTTTAATTTAAATTTTTATTTAGGTTTATTTATTTTTATTTAGTTTAGTTTATTTGTTTAGGTATATTATTTCAGTTTAGGTTTTTAGTTTAGTTTATTTTTTAAGTTTAGGTTTATTTTTTAGTTGAGTTTTGTATTTATTTTATTTTTTAGGTTTAGCTTTTCTTTTTTATTTTCAAATTTATGTTTAGGTTTTTATTTTATTTTTTTAGGTTTAGGTTTTAGTTTTTTTATTTTAGGTTTATTTATAGGTTTTGTTTTTTAATTTAGGTTTAGGTTTATTTTTTGTTTATTATATTTTATTTAGTTTAGGTTTTGGTTTAGGTTTAGTTTATTTTCAGTTTAAGTTTATGTTTTATATTTTTTAGATTAGTTTATTTTAGTTTAGGTGTAGGTTTATTTTATTTTGTTTATTATATTTTTAATTTACGTTTAGGTTTTAGGTTTTAATTTTTATTTATTTTTAGGTTTATTTTTAAGGTTTAGGTGTTTACTTAGTTTTTATTTTATTATATTTTAGGTTTATTTTATTCTTATTTTACATTTAATTTTTATTTCATGTAGGTTTTTTATTCTTTGGTTTATTTTATTTTTATAGTTTAATTTAGGTTTATATTTCTGTAATTTTAGTTTACTTTTATGTTTTATTTTATTTTATTTTTAACTTTAAGTTTAGGTTTTATTTTAGGTTTTTATTTTATTTTATTTTATTATTTTATTTAGGTTTAGGTTTTCTTATTTATTTAATTATTATGATTTATTTAGTTTAGGTTTAGGTTTTTAATTTATTAGGGTTTAGGATTTAGGGTTTAGGGTTTATGGTTTAGGGTTTTAGGGTTTAGGGTTTCAGGGCTTAAGGTTTAGGGTTAGGTTTTAGGGTTTAGGGCTTAGGGTTTAGTGTTTAAGCTTTAGGGTTTAGCATTTTTAGAGTTTAGGTTTTAGGGTTTAGGATTTCGGGATTATGGTTTTTTTAAATTTAGTAAACCGATAGTTTTAGGTTTATTTAGTTTATTTTTTATTTATTTTAGTTTATTTTTTATTTTAATTAAATTTAATTTATTTATTGTATGTTTATTTATTTTCATTTAGCTTTTTTATTTTAGTTTATTTTTTAGGTTTAGGTTTAGGTTTAAGTTTACTTTTTAGTTGAGTTTTATTTTTATTTTACTTTCTAGGTTTAGGTTTTATTTTTTATTTTTAGGTCAAGTTTAGGTTTTTTTTAGGTTTAAGTTTTAGGTTTCTATTTTAGGTTTATTTTTATGTTTATTTTTTAGTTTAGGTTTAGGTTTATTTTTAGTTTATTTTAATTCTCTTTAGTTTAGGTTTATGTTTAGGTTTAGTTTATTTTAAGATTATGTTTAGGTTTAGTTTATTTTAGTTTAGGTTTAGGTTTATTTTATTTTGTTAATTTTTTTTATTTTAGGTTGAGGTTTTTTTTTAGTTTAGGGTTTGGGTTTTAATTTGTATTTATTTTTAGGTCATATTTTAAGGTTTATTTTTAGGTCTAGGTTTTTATTTAATTTATATTTTATTTTATTTTAGGATACACTTAGTTTTTATTTTATTTAGATTTTTATACATAGGTTTATTTTAATTTTATGTTTAGTTTAGGCTTTTATTTATTTTATTTTAGTTTATTTTTATTAGTTTATTTTATTTTATTTTTAGGTTTTAGATTAACTTTTATATTATTTTATTTAAGTTTAGGTCTTTATTTATTTTTAAGATTTAGGTTTAGGTCAGTTTTAGGGTGGTTTATGGTTTAGGGTCAGGTTAGTTTAGGGTGGAGTGGAGGGTTTAAGGTTTAGGTTTGAGCCTGGCTGGTTTAGGGGGATCAGGGTAGGGAGGTTTGGGTTTAGGGCTCATTTAGGGTTTTACACTGGGGTTAAGGCCTGTAAGTTTAAGGTTTAAGTTTGGGTTGGGTATGGGGTTAGGCAGAGGGCTCAGTTAGAGGTTTAGTAGTTTTATCTTTTGGTTTAGGGTTTAGTTTTATGCCTAGGGTAGAGTTTTTAGGGTTTAGGATTTGTGGTGGGGTTTAGGAGGTCCAGGGTAGCAGGTCCCAGGGTTTAAGATTTAGGATTTAGGGTTTATGGCACAAAAGTTTGGGTGGAGGTTTAGGGCCAGGTTTGTGGTAGGTGGGTGGGAGGAGGAGGTTTAGGGTTTAGGTGGTTTGGTTTAGGGTTTAGGGTTTAAGATTTAGAGATTTAGGGTTTAGGTGGCATTTTAAATTAAGCAAACCAGTAGGTAGTTTATTTAGTTTATTTGTTGTTTATTTGAGTTTATTTTATTTTTTATATTTATTTAGGTTTTTTTATATTTAGTTTAATTTATTTATTTTAGTTTTATTTATTTTAGTTTAGGTTTTTTATTTTAGTTTATTTTTTAAGTTTAAGTTTACTTTTTAGATAAGTTTTATTTTTATTTTATTATTTAGGTTTAGGTTTGATTTAATATTTTTAGGTTTAGGTTTAGGTTTTTATTTGATTTTTTTTGGTTTAGGTTTTAGGATTTTATTTTAGAAATCTTTTTTGGTTTTATTATTTTAGTTTATGTTTATGTTTATTTTTAGTTTATTATATTTTACATAGTTTAGGTTTATGGTTTGGCTTAGTGTATTTTTGGTTTAGGTTTAAGTTTACTTTATTTTGTTTATTTTATTTTAATTTTTGGTTTAGGTTTTTTTTTAGTTTGGGGTTTAGGTTTTATTTTTTATTTATTTTAGGTGTTATTTTTAGGTTTGTTTTTTAGGTTAAGTTTTCTATGTAGTTTTTATTTTCTTTTATTTTACTATTATTTTATTCTTATTATACATTTAGCTTTTATTTTATTTTAGTGTTTTGTTCTTAGGTTTAGTTTATTTTTTAGTTTAGTTTAGGTTTATATTTATTTTGTTTTAGTTTATTTTATTTTATTTATTTTTAGGTTTAGGTTTAGGTTTTAGTCTATCATTTTATTTTTTATTTTTATTTTTTTATTATATTTAGGTTGAGGTTTTTTTATTTATTTTATTATTAGGTTTTATTTAGTTTAGGTTTTTAGGGTTCAGGGTTTTGGGTTTTGGGTTTTGGGTTTTGGAGGGTTTAGGGTGGTATGTTAGGGATGGTCAGGGTTTAGTAGGTTTGGATAGTTTAGGATTTTGGCTCAGTGGAGGGGGTGGGGTTAAGGTTTAGGGTTAGTTAGTTTAGGGTCAGGTGTAGTTTAGGTTTAGGGTTTTAAAATTAAGTAAACTAGTAGGTTTAGGTTTATTTAGTTCATTTTTTATTTATGTTAGTATATTTTATATTTTATATTTATTTAGGTACATTATTTATTTTTATTTATGTTTTGATATTAGTTTATTTTTTTAAGTTTAGGTTTTTTTGATATATTTTATTATTAGGATTTATTTTGTTTAGGTTTAGGTTTTTAAGTTTTTAGGGATTAGGGTTTTGGGTTTAGGGTTTGGGGTTTGGGGTTTAGTGTTTAGGGTTTATGGTTTTAGGTTTTGGGGTTTAGGGTTTCAGGTTTAGTGTTTAGTGTTTGAGGTTTAGGGTTTAGGGCTTTAGCATTTAGAGTTTAGGGTTTAGGGTTTACATTTTTGGGTTTAGGGTTTAGGTTTTAGGGTTTATGGTTTAACATTTAGGGTTTCGGTATTAGATCTAGGGTTCAGGTTTTAGTTTAGGGTTTAGGGTTTTTGTTTTTTTTTAACAAAGAACAAATTTAGATTCAACATTTCTTCATTTAGATTTCATCAACCAAGTAACACACCAAGTTTTCTAAGACACAAGCGAAGACATAAATAAAAAATGAACTCGCATAGAGCAAATTAAAAATCTTGGATAACTAAAATCATCTCTACTGTAAAGACATAGTTCCATATGCAGCAGATTTGGGTTGTCCATTCTTCAGTTTCTCTAGTTTCCATCAGAAACACCCTAGCTTCTCGAGTTGCATGATCCACCATCATATCCCTGATCTCTCCCTCCGCCACCAGCACGATTGTAACCTCTGTTGCTCCTCCTGCCTCCATAACAGCCACTGCTCCGACCACCACCTCCATATCCACCACCATAGTTGTAACCTCCATCCCTCCTCCGGCCTCCAAATCTAGGTTTTTATTTTATTTAATTTTTTTATTTAATTTTGGTTTATATTTTTTATTTATTTTATTTATAAGTTTTATTTAGTTTAGGTTTAGGCTTTTAGGTTTCTAATGTTTAGGTTTTAGGGTTTAGGATTTGGGCTTTACGGTTTAAGGTTTATGGTTTTAGGTTTTAGGGTTTAGTGTTTATGATATAGCGATAGGGTTTAGGGTTTTACGGTTTAGGGTTTATGGTTTAGGGTTTTGGGGTTTAGGGTTTAGTCTTTTTTAATTAGGTTTAAGTTTATTTTTTATGTTTCTATTTAGTTTAGGTTTAGGTTTAGGTTTAGGTTTATTTAATTTTAGTTTTGTTTATTTTTAGTTTTATTTTAGTTTAGGTTTTATTTAATTTTTATGTTTTTATTTTTCATTTAGTTAGGTTTATTTCATTATTTATTTATTTCTTTTATTTATTTATAGTTTAAATTTAAGTTTGGGTTTAGGTTTTATTTTTAATTTTAGTTTTTTTTAGTTTTTTTAATTTAGTTTAGTTTAGGTTTTATTTTAGTTTAGTTTAAGTTTATTTAGGATTACATTTTTAGATTTAGGTTTATTTTGGGTTTAGGTTTTATTTACTTTTTATTTAGTTTATTTATTTTTAGTTTTTTAGTTTAGTTTAGTTTATCTAATTTAGTTTTTAGTTTATTTAGTTTAGGTTTAGGTTTATTTTTTTGGTTTATTTTATTTAGTTTAGTAGGGTTTTATTTAAGTTTAGGTTTAGGTTTTATTTAAGTTTAGGGTTTAATTAGTTTATTTATTTTTTATTTTATTTTTATTTAGGTTTATTTAGTTTATGTTTTATTTTTATTTAGGTTTAAGTTTAGGTTTAAGTTTTATTTAGTTTGTTTTATTTAGTTTTTATTTTAGGTTTAGGTTTAGTTTAGGTTTATTATATTTTTGTTTAGGCAAAGGTATATTTTTATTTGTAGTTTAGTTTATTTAGGTTTAGGTTTAGGTTTAGGCTTTTAGTTTATTTTAGTTTATGTTTAGGTTTTTTATTTTTAGGTGTAGGTTTATTTATTTTTATTTTATTCTAAATTTATTTTATTAATTTAGTTTACATAGTTTATTTAATAAGGTTTATTTTTTAGGTCTATTTATTTTAGTTTAGTTTAATTTATTTTTATTTTTAGGTTTACTTGGTTTTTAGTTTTATTTAGTTTAGGTTTAGGTTTAGGTTTATTTTTATCTATTTATTTAACTTTTAACTTATTTAGTTTAGTTTATGTTTATGTTTAGGTTTAGGTTTATTTATTTTGTTTATTTATTTATTTAAGTTTAGGTTTAATTTTATTTATTTAGTTTATTTATTTATTTTGGTTTATGATTAGGTTTTATTTAGTTTGGTTTATTTTGTTTTATTTTATTTAGTGTTTAGGGTTTAGGTTTAGGTTTTAGTTTAGGTTTATTTAGTTTAGGTTTAGTTTTGGTTTATATTTATTTAATTATTTTATTGTTTACTTATTTTATTTATTTAGGTTTATTTTTATATTTCATTTATTTTTTATTTATTTTATTTCATTTATTTTATTTTAGTTTATTATTTTATTTACTTTAGTTTATTTTTATTTTTATTTTTAGCTTAGGTTTACGGTTTGATTTAGGTTTAGGTTTTTATTTTATTTTATTTTATTTTTATTTATTTAGTTTAGTTTATTTTATTTATTTAGGTTTATTTAGTATATTTATTCAATTTCTTTATTTAGTTTAGGGTTTATTTAAATTTTTGTTTAGGTTTTATTTAGTTTTATTTAGGTTTAGGTGTAGTTTGTTTTTAGGTTTAGGTAAAGGGTTTAGGTTTATTTAGTTTTAGTTTAGGTTTAGGTTTAAGTTTATTTAGGTTTAGTTTATTTTATTTTATTTAGGTTTATTTATTTAGTTTAGTTTATTTTAAATATTTAGGTTTAGGTTTTATTTAGTTTATTTTAATTTAGGTTTTTAGTTCAGTTTATTTAGTTTATTTGCTTATTTAGTTTAGTTTTTATTTATTTAAGGTTTTATTTTAGTTTAGTTTAAGTTTATTTAGGTTTAGATTTATTTTGGGTTTAGGTTTTATTTACTTTTTATTTAGTTTATTTATTTTTAGCTTTTTAGTTTAGTTTAGTTCATTTTATTTAGTTTTTAGTTTATTTAGTTTAGGTTTAGGTATATTTTTTTTGGTTTATTTACTTTAGTTTAGGTTTAGGGCTTAGGTTTTATTAAAGTTTAAGTTTAGGTTTTATTTAAGTTTAGGGTTTATTTAGTTTATTTTTATTTTATTTTATTTTTATTTAGGTTTATTTGGTTTATGTTTTGTTTTTATTTAGGTTTACGTTTAGGTTTAGGTTTTATTTAGTTTTTATTTTAGGTTTAGGTTTAGTTTAGGTTTATTATAAGTTTATTTAGGTTAAGGTTTATTTTTATTAGTATTTTAGTTTATTTAGGTTTAGGTTTAGGTTTAGGTTTAGTTTATGTTAGTTTATGTTTAGGTATAGGTTTATTTAGGTTTATTTAGTTTAGGTTTTTTATTTTTAGGTTTAGGTTTATTTATTAAAATTTTATTTTAATTTTATTTTATTAGTTTAGTTTATTTAGTTTATTTAATAAGGTTTTTTTTAAGTTTATTTTTAGTTTAGGTTTAGGTTTATTTATTTTAGTTTAGTTTAGTTTATTTTATTTCTAGGTTTACTTAGTTTTTAGTTTTATTTAGTTTAAGTATTTTTTTATTTGTTTATTTAACTTTTAGCTTATTTAGTTTAGTTTATGTTTATGTTAAGGTTTCGGTTTATTTATTTTCTTTATTTATTTATTTAGGTTTTGGTTTAAGTTTATTTATTTAGTTTATTTAGGTTTAGGATTATGTTTTATTTAGTTTGGCCTATTTTGTTTTATTTTATTTAGGGTTTAGGGTTTAGGTTTAGGTTTCGGTTTAGGTTTATTTAGTTTAGGTTTAGTTTTGGTTTATATTTATTTATTTATTTTATACTTACTTTATTTATTTAGATTTATTTTTATATTTATTTTATTATTTATTTATTTTATTTTAGTTTATTTTAGTTTACTTTATTTTATTTTATTTATTTAGGTTTATTTAGTATATTTATTCAATCTATTTATTTAGTTTAGTGTTTATTTAATTTTTGGTTTAGGTTTTATTTAGTTTTATTTTGGTTTAGTTTATTTTAGGTTTAGGTTTAGGGTTTAGGTTTATTTAGTTTTAGTTTAGGTTTAGGTTTAATTTTTTTTAGGTTTAGTTTATTTTATTTTTTTAGGCTTATTTATTTAGTTTAGTTTATTTTAAATATTTATGTTTTTAGTTTAGTTTATTTACTTTAGTTTAGGTTTATTTGATTTATTTTTATTTTTATTTACTTATTTTAGTTTAGGTTTATTTAGGTTTAAGTTTATTTAGTTTATTTACTTATTTAGTTTATTTTTTATTTATTTAAGGTTTATGTTTAGGTTTAGATTTATTTTTATTTTTTAGGTTTAGGATTATGTTTAGGTTAGTTTAGTTTATTTAGTTTATTTTATTTAGATTAAAAGTTTTTAGGTTTAGTTTAGTTTAGGTTTAGGTTTAGGTTTATTTAGTTTAGTTTAGGTTTAGGTTTATTTTAGGTTTAGGTATAGGATTATTTATTTATTTATTTTAGGTTTTGGTTTAGGTTTATTTTAGTTTAGTTTAGTTTATTTTAGTTTAAGCTTATGTTTAGGTTTAATTTAAGTTTAGGTTTAGGTTTTAGTTTCTTTAGGTTTAGCTTTAAGTTTAGGTTTATTTTAGTTTAGGTTTTAGGTTTAGGTTTTTTTTTAGTTTAGTTTACTTTAGTTTAGGTTTATTTTATTTAGTTTAGGTTTATGTTTATTTTATTTATTTTAGTTTAGTGTAGTTTAGTTTAGGTTTAGCTTTTAGGTTTATTTAGTTTAGGTTTATTTTAGTTTAATTTTATTTAGTTTATTTAGATTATTTACTTAGTTTATGCTTAGGTTTATTTAGTTTATTTATTTAGTTTAGGTTTAGGTTCAGGTTTAGGTATATTTTATTTAGTTTATTTTTTATTACTTTATTTTATTTAGTTTAGGTTTAGGTTTAAGTTCAGGTTTGTTTAGTTTAGATTAGTTTAGGTTTATTTATTTATTTAGTTTAATTTTATTTTAGTTTATTTTTAGTTTAGTTTAGGTTTAAGTTTATTTATTTAGTTTTGTTTAATTAGTTTATTTTTAGTTTACTTTATTTTAATTAATTTTAATTTATTTTAGTTTAGTTTAGGTTTAAGTTTAGGTTTAGGTTTAAGTTTAGGTTTAGGTTTAAGTTTTATTTTATTTATATTTAGGTTTATTTTTTTATGTTTTGGTTTATATATTTAATTTAGTTTAGTTAGTTTATTTTATTTAGTTTATTTATTTAGTTTAGGTTTATGTTTTATTTAGTTTAATGTAGTTTAGTTTAGTTTATTTTTAGGTTTAGGTTTAAGTTTAGGTTTAGGTTTAGTTTAGTTTATTTATTTAGATTATTTATTTTAGTTTTGGTTTTAGGTTTTTTTTCGTTTATTTATTTAGTTTAGTTTTTTTATTTTGTTTAATTTAGTTTAGTTTATTTAGGTTTAAGTTTATTTTATTTTTTATTTAGTTTATTTTTTTGTTTAGTTTATGTTTAGGTTTAGGTTTTATTTAGTTTAGTTTTATTTAGTTTAGGTTTATTTTTAGTTTAGGTTTAAGTTTTTTTGGTATAGGTTTAGGTTTAGGTTTTATTTTAGTTTAGGTTTACTTATTTAGGTTTAGGTTTAGGTTTTGGTTTAGATTTAGTTTAGGTTTAAGTTATATTTAGGTTTAGGTTTATTTAGTTTAGGTTTATTTTATTTAGGCTTATGTTTATTTATTTTAGTTTATTTTATTTTATTTTATTTTATTTTAGTTTATGTTTATTTTAGTTTAGGTTTATTAGGTTTGTTTAGGTTTAGGTTTAGGTTTAGGTTTAGGTTTATTTAGGTTTTTATGTTTAGGTTTAGTTTTAGGTTTTTATTTAGGTAAAGGTTTATGTTTATTTTTTATTTTAGTTTTGGTTTATTTATTTAGTTTAGTTTAGGTTTAGGTTTAGATTTATTTATTTATTTATTTAGTTTATTAAGTTAAGGTTTATTTATTTAGTTTAGTTTAGTTATTTTTAATTTCTGTTTAGGTTTAGTTTATTTTATTTTAATTAATTTTATTTATTTAGGTTTAGGTTTATTTAGTTTAGGTTTTAAGTTTATTTTAGTTTAGTTTAGTTTAGCTTAGTTTATTTATTTAGTTTATTTTTAGTTCAGGTTTATTTATTTAATTTATTTAGTTTAGGTTTAGGTTCAGGTTTAGGTTTAGTTAGTTTAGTTTAGTTTATTTTAGTTTAGTTTAGGTTTAAGTTTATTTTATTTAGTTTATTTATTTATTTAACTTTATTTATTTTAATTTTATTTAGTTTCAGTTTATTCATTTTATTTATATATATTTTAGTTTAGGCTTAGGTTTAGGTTTTATTATATTTAGTTTAGTTTATATTTAGGTTTAGGTTTTAGGTTTTGGTTTAGGTTTAAGGTTTAGGGTTTATGGTTTAGCGTTGTAGGTTTAGGGTTTAGGGTTTAGCATTTAGGGTTTTTTTAGGTTTATTTTAATTTTTTTCATTATTTAGGTTTTAGGGTTTAGGGTTTGGGATTTAGCATTTTTTAGGGTTTAGGATTAGTTTTAGGGTTTACCATTTAAGGCCTAGGTTAGTCTTTAGGCTCAGGGCTTTAGGGTTTAGGGCCTAGAATTCTGGCCTAGGGTTTTTTTAAAATCAAGCAAACCCAAGAGTTTATGTTTATTTATTATTTTATCTCTTTAAGTTTATTTTTTATTTTTTATTTAGTTTAGTTTATTTATTTTAAGTTTATTTATTTTAATTTAGGTTTTTCATTTTAGTTTATCTTCAGGTTTAGGTTTAGGTTTTTGTTCATTTTTTTGTTCAGTTTTTTTTTTAGTTTATATTTCTTTTTAATTTTTAGGTTTATGTTTAGATTTTTATTTTATTTGTTTAATTTTAGGTATTAGGTTTTTATTTTAGGTTAATTTTTAGGTTTTATTTTTTCAATTTAGGTTTAGGTTTTGTATATTTTAGTTTTAGGTATAGGTTTTATTTATTTTAGTTTAGCTTATTTTAGTTTAGGTTTAGGTTTATTTTATTTTGTTTAGGTGTAGGTTTTAGGGTTTAGGGTTTTGGTTTAAGGGTTTAAGGATTAGGGTTTAGGGATTTAGGGTTTAGGGTTAGGGTTTAGGTTCTGGGGTTTAGAGTTTTTAGGGTTTAGGGTTTAGGGTTTAAGTTTTAGGTTTATGGTTCAACTTTTAGTCTAGTGTTTTTTGTTATTGGTTTTTTATTTTAATAGAGAACAAATTAAGATTCAACAATTCTTTTTTTTGATTTCATCAACAAAGTAACACACAAATTTTTCTAAGACACAAGAAACAACATAAATGTAAAATGAGCATGCATAGAGCGAATTAAAAACTATATATAACTAGAACTGTCTCTACTATAAAGACACAGTTTAATAAATAGCAGATCAGATTGACCATTCTTCAATTTCCTTAGTTCCCATCAGAACCACATCGGCCTCTCGAGTAGCAAGATCCACCATCATATTCCTGATCTCTCCCTCCGCCACTGCCATGGCTGTAACCTCTATCACTCCTCCAGCCTCCATAACCACCACTGCTCCAATCACCACCTCTAAATCCACCAACACCTCTAGATACCCCACCACCACTGCGATAACTATAGCCTCCACGTTCGCCTCCATCGCCAGATCTAAACTGAGCCTGGTTGACGGTGATGTTCCATCCGTCAGGGTTCTGCCCATTCTTAGTGTTTAGGTTTATTAGGTTTTAGGGTTTACATTTTTTTAATTTATTTAGTAACTTTAGGATTAGGTTTAGGTTTTGGAGATTAGGGTTTAGGGTTTAGGGTTTAATATTTAGGATTTAGGGTTTTGGGGTTTATGCTTTTAGGGTATAGGGTTTAGGGTTAAGGATTAAGGTTTAGGGCTTTTAAGGGTTATCGGTTTAAGGTCTAAGGTTTAGTGTTTAGGCTTTAGGGTTTAGGGTTTTTAGGGTTTAGGTTTTAGGGTTTAGGGTTTAGGGTTTAGGGTTAGCTTAGGGTTTATGGTAATTTTAGAGTTTAGGCTTTAGGCTTTAGGGTTTAGGGTTTAGAGTTAGGGTTTAGGGGTTAGGGTTTAGAGTTAGTTTAAATTTTAGGGTTTAGGGTTTTTAGTTTATGGTTAGGGTTATCGTTTAGGGTTTAATGTTTAGGGTTTAGGGTTTAGGGTTTAGGGTTTAGGGTTTAGGGTTTTTATAATGTAGGGTTTATGGTTAGTTTAGGGTTTAGGGTTTTTTTTAAAAAAAAATTAAGTAAATCGATAAATTTAGATTTATTTAGGTTATTTAGCATATTTTTTATTTATTTTAGTTTATTTTATTTTTATTTTTATTTAATTTAGTTTATCTACTTTAGGTTTATTTATTATAGTTTAGATTTTTTTTAGTTTATTTTTTATGTTTAGGTTTAGGTTTATGTTTATTTTTTAGTTTAGATTTATATTTTATATGTTTAAGTTTTATTTTTAATTTTTTATTTTTGTTTAAGTGTTAGGTTTTTATTTTAGGATTATTTTTAGGTTTTATTTTTTTTAGTTTAGGTTTAACTTATTTTTACTTTATTTTAATTTATTTAGTCTAGGGTTTAGGTTTAGTTTATTTTAGGTTTAGGTTTAGGTTTTATTCACTTTATTTTAGTTTATTTTAGTGTAGGTTTAGGTTAATTTTATTTTTATTTTAGGTTTAGGTTTTTTTAGTTTAATGTTTAGCTTTTATTTTTTATTTATTTTTTGGTTTATTATTTAGGGTTTAGGTTAGGGTTTAGGGTTAAGGTTTATGGTTTTAGGATTTAAGCTTTTAGAATTTAAGGTTTAGGGTTTAGGGTTAAGGATTAGGTTTAGGCATTAGGGTTTAGGCTTTCTAGGGTTTAGGATTTAGGGTTTTGGGTTAGCTTAAGATTTAGGGATTAGGGATTAGGATTTAGGGTTTATGGTTTTTAGGGTTTTGGGGTTTGGGTTAGTTATGAGTTTAGGGTTTTGGGTTTTAAGGTTTAGGGTTTAGGGTTTAGAGCTTAGAGTCAGGGTTAGGGTTTTGGAATTAGGGTTTATGGTTATAGGTTTAGGGTTTAGAGTTTAGGGTTAGTTGTAGTGTTTAGTAGGATTTAGGGTTTAAGGTTTAGGGTTTAAGGTTTATTTTTTTTTCTTTTTTATAAATTAGGTAAATTGGTAGGTTTTGGTGTATTTAGTTTATTTTAGTTTATTTTTAATTTATTTTAATTTATTTTATTATTTATTTTTATTTAGGCTTACTTTTTTATTTTTATTTAGTTTAGTTTATTTATTCCCGATTTATTTGTTTTAGTTTAGGTTTTTTATTTAAGTTTGCTTTTCTAGCTTTAGGTTTATGTTTATGTTCATTTTTTAGTTTAGTTTTATTGTTATTTTATTATTTATGTTTAGGTTTTATTTTTTACTTTTAGGTTTAGGTTTAGGTTTTTATTTTATTTTTTTAGGATTAGGTTTTAGGTTTTTATTTTAGCTTTATTTTTAGGTTTAATTTTTTTATCTTAGGTTTTGGTTTATTTTTTGTTTATTTTGATTATTTAGTTTAGGGTTTAGGTTTACTATATTTTAGGTTTAAGTTTAGGTTTTTTTAGTTTACTTTATTTTATTTTAGTTTGGTTTAGGTTTATTTTATTTTGCTTATTTTCAATTTAGGTTTTTTCTTTAGTTTAGAGTTTAGGTTTTATTTTTTATTTATTTTTACATTCCTTTTAGGTTTATTTTTTAGGATTAGGTTTTTATTTTATTTAAATTTTATTTTATTTTTATTTTCAATTTAGTTAATATTTTATTTAAGTTTTTTTATTTTTAAGTTTATTTATTTATTAGTTTAGTTTTTTATTTTTTATTATATTTTATTCTAGATTTAGGTTTAGGTTTTTTCTTTCTTTAACTTTTAGATTTTATTTAGTTCATGTTTAGGTTTTTAAGTTTTTATATTTTTAGGATTTAGGGTTTTGGGTTTAAGGTTTTGGGTTTAGGGTTTAGGGTTTAGGGTTTAGGGTTTTAGTGTTTAGGGTTTAGGGTTGTACATTTTAAGGTTTTTGGGTTTAGGGTTTTAGGGTTTAGGGTTTTAGCTTAGGTGTTATTTATTTATTTACTTATTTTATTTATTTATTTATTTTAAATTAAGTATCTTGGTAGGTTTATGTTTATTTAGTATATTTAATTTATTTTTATTTATTTTAGTTTATTTTATTTTTATTTTATTTAGGATTATTTTATTTTAAATTATTTTAATTTTAATTTATTTATTTTAGGTTTTTTTTATTTTAGTTTATTTTTTAGGTTTAGGTTTAGGTTTCCTTTTTAGTTTAGTTTTATTTTTTATTTTAGTTTTAGGTTTAGGTTTTACTTTTTTTATTTTAGGTTTAAGTTTATATTTTATTTTATTTTTTTAGGTTTAGGTTTTAGGTTTTTATTTTAGGTTTATTTCTAGGTTTTATTTTTTAGTTTATGTTTAAGCTTATTTTTAGTTTATTTTAATTTATTTAGTTTAATATTAGGTTTAGGTTTAATTTATTTTAAGTTTAGGGATTGGTTTAATTTATTTTAGTTTAGTTTATTTTAGTTTAGGCCTATGTTTATTTTATTTTTATTTATGTTATGTTTTTTTTTAGTTTAGGGTGTAGGTTTTTTTATGTTTTATTTATTAGTTTATTTTTTAGGTTTAGTTTTTTTTTAGTTTTTTTTTTATTTTATTTTTTTTATTTTTGGTTTATTTTTTTTCATTTTAGGCTTAGTTTTATTTTATTTAAGTTTTTTATATTTTTAGTTTAGTTTAGGCTTTTATTTATTTTATTTTAGTTTAGTTTTTTCATTTAATTCTCTTTTGGGTTTAGGTTTAGGTTTAGGTTTAGGTTTTACTTTATGTTTTTATTTTATTTTATTTTGGTTTAGGTTTATTTATTTATTTTATTTTTAGGTTTTATTTAGTTTGGGTTTAGGTTTTTAGTTTTTTAGAGTTTAGGGTTAGTTTAGCATTTAAGGTATAGGGTTTAGGGTTCAGGGTTTAGGGTTTAGATTTTAGGGTTTAGGGTTTAGGGTTTATGGTTTTAGGGTTTAGGGTTTAGGGTTTCTAAGATTTACGGTTTGGGGTTTAGGGTTTAGGTTTTAGGTTTAGGTCTTAGGTTTTAGTTTAGGGTTTAGGGTTTTTCAAATTTTTTTTAACATATAACAAATTTAGATTCAACATTTCATTTTTTTTGATTTCATCAACCAAGTAACACACCAAGTTTTCTAAGACACAAGTGATGGTATAGATTAAAAATGATCATGACAGCAAATCCAAATCCCTCGATAACTAGAACTGTCTCTATTATAAAACCATAGTTCCATAAGCAGTAGATTGGATCGGTAGTTCTTCAATTTGTCCAGTTCCCATCAGAACCACCTCGGTCTCTTGAGTTGCGGGATCTACCATCATATACCCGATCTCTCCCTTGGCCACCACCATGGATATAACCTTCGTCGCTCCTCCCGCCTCCATAACCACCACTACTCTAACCATGAGCTCCATATCCACCAGAATCTCTAGATCCCCCACCACTATTGCTATAACCACCGCCTTTGCCTTCGCCTCCACCACCAGATCTAGACTGAGCCTAGTTGATGGCGATGTTCCAACCGTTAAGGTTCTGCCATCCATAGGGTTTAGGTTTAGGTTTAAGGTTATTAGGTTTTAAAAAATAGGTTTATTTATTTTATGTTTAGTTACTTTAGGTTAAGGTTTAGGGTTTGGCATTGAGGGTTTATGGTTTAGGGTTATGGTTTAGGGTTTAGAGTTTAAGGTTTAGGTTTTAGGGTTTAAAATTTAGGGTTTATGCTTTTAGGGTTTAAGGTTCACGGTTAGGGTTTAGGGTTTAGGGTTTAATGTTTTTTAGGGTGTACGATTTAGGTTTTAAGATTGTATCTTTAGGGTTTAGGGTTAACGATTTTGAGTTTAAGGTTTTTTTAGTAAATTAAGTAAACTAAAAGAATTAGATTTATTTAGTATTTTTAATTTATTTTTTATTTATTTAGGGCTTAGGGTTTAGGGTTTAGGGTTTATGGTTTATGGTTTAGGTTTTAGGATTTAAGGTTTAGGGTTTAGGGTTTAGGGTTTAGGATTTAGGGTTTAAGTTTTAGGATTTTTTAGGGTTTAGGGTTTAAGGTTTAGGTTTTAGGTTTTGGGTTCAGGTTTTATTTTAGGGTTTAGGGTTTTTGGTTTTTTTTAATAGAAAACAAATTTAAGTTCAACATTTCTTCTTTCAATTTCATCAACCAAGTAACACACCAAGTTTTTTAAGACACAAGTGACAACATAGTTAAAAAATGAGCATGCATAGAGCAAATCCAAAACCCTAGATAATTAGAACCATATATATTGTAAAGACACAGTTCTATAAGCAGCAGATCCGATCAGAGGTTCTTCAATTTCCATAAGCACCATCTTGGCCTCTCGAGTAGCGGGATCCACCATCATATCCCTGATCTCTCCCTACGCCACCACCACGGCAGTAACCTCCTTCACTCCCACTCCACCATAACCACCACTGCTCCTACCACCACCTCTATATTCACCACACCTCCAGATCCCCCACAAGCTGATAACCCGCCTGCCTCCACCTTGGATCTAGATGACTGGTTGATAGTGATGTTCCTGCTTTCAAGGTTCTATCCATTCTTAGGATTTTTGTTTTGGTTTAGTTTTATTAGGTTTTAGGGTTTAGGTTTAATTTATAATTTATTTAGTTACTTTAGGTTTAGGTTTCGGGCTTGGGGTTTAGGGTTTATGGTTTAGGGTTTGGGTTTAGGGTTTAAGGTTTTATCTATTTTAGTTTAGTTTATTTTAGTTTAGGTTAAGGTTTATTTTAGGTTTAGTTTTTTTTTTAGTTTAGGGTTTAGGTTTTATTTTTTATTTTATTTTAGGTTTATTTATTTTAGTTTAGGTTTTTTATTTTAGTTTATTTTTTAGGTTTAAGTTTATTTTTTATTTTATTTTTTAGGTTTAGGTTTTATTTTTTAATTTTAGGTTTAGGTTTAGGTTTTTAATTTATTTTTTTTGGGTTTAAGTTTTAGGTTTTTATTTTATGTTTATTTTTAGGTTTTATTCTTTAGTTTTGGTTTAGGTCTTTTTTTAGTTTATTTTATTTTATTTAGTTTAGGTTTAGGTTTAGTTTATTTTAGGTTTAGGTTTAGGTTTTATTTATTTTAGTTTAGTATATTTTAGTGTATCTTTAAGTTTATTTTATTTTGCTTATTTTATTTTTATTTTAGATTTAGGTTTTTTTAGTTTAGGGTTTAAGTTTATATTTTTTATATTTTAGGTTTATTTTTTAGGTTTAGGTTTTATTTATTTTATTTTATTTTATTTAGTTTTATTTCATTTAGGTTTTTTTTTCTTATTTATTTGTTTAGTTTAATTTAGGTTTTTATTTACTTTATTCTATTTTATTTTTACTTATTTATTTATTTTATTTTTAGGTTTACATTTTAATTTTAGTTTAGGTTTTTATTTTATTATATTTTATTATTTTATTATTTTATTTAGGTTTATGTTTATTTATTCATTTTATTTTTAGGTTTCATTTAATTTAGGTTTAGGTTTTTTAGGTTTTAGGTTTTAGGTTTAGGTTGAGTTTTAGGGTTTAGGTTTAGGGTTTAGGGTTTAGGGTTTAGGGTTTAGTGTTTAGGCTTTAGGGTTTAGGGTTTTTAGGGCTTATGGTTTAGGGTTTAGGGTTTAGGGTTTAAAGTTAGCTTAGGGTTTAGGGTTAGCTTATGGTTTAGGGTTTAAGGTTTATGGTTTAGGCTTAAGGGGTTAGGGTTATTTTAGAGTTAACGATTTAGGTTTTAGGGTTTATGGTTTAGGGTTTAGGGTTTAGGGTTAGGGTTAGGGTTTTAGTTTAGGTTTAAGTTTAGGGTTTAGTTTAGGGTTTAGGTTTATGATTTAGGGTTTAGGGTTAATTTTAGAGCTTAGGGTTTAGTGTTTAGGGAATAGGACTTAGAGTTTAGAGTTTAGGGTTTAGAGATTTTTTATATTATATAAACCAGTAGATTTTGGTTTATTTAGTTTATTTTTTATTTAGTTTAGTTGATTTTATTTTTATTTTTATTTAAGTTTATTTTTTTATTTAGTTTAGTTTATTTGTTTTAGGTTTATTCATTTTAGTATATTTTTTAGGTTTATGTGTAGTAAGTTTACACTTATTTTTTTAGTTTAGTTTTATTTTTATTATATTTTTAAGATTTAGGTTTAATTTTTATTTTTTTGGTTTAGGTTTTGGTTTTTATTTTATTTATTTAAATTTAGGTTTTAGGTTTTAATTTTAGGTTTATTTTTAGGTTTTATTTTTTTTAGTTTAGGTTTAGGTTTATTTTTAGTTTATTTTATTTTATTTAGTTTATTTTTGTTTAGATTATTTTAGTTTAGGCATAGGTTTATTTTATTTTGTTTATTTTAGGTTTATGTTTTTTTAGTTTAGTGTTTAAGTTTTATTTTTATTTATTTTTTTTAGGTTTATTTTAGGTTTATTTTTTGGGTTTAGGTTTTCATTTAGTTATTATTATTTTCTTTTAGGTTTATTTTATTTTTATTTTACTTTTAGCTTTTATTTTATTTAGGTTTTCTATTTTTTGTTTATTTTATTTTTTAGTTTAGTTTAGGGTTTTATTTATTTTATTTTTGTTTAGTTGTTGTTTTTTATTTTATTTTCTTTTTAGGTTTAGGTTTAGGTTTAGGTTTCGATTTAGGTTTTTCGTACATTTTTTTTTCTTTTAGGTTTCATTTAGTTTAGGTTTAAGCTATTAACAGTTTGAGGGTTTTGGGTTTAGGGTTTTAGGGCTTATCTTAGTTTAGGGCTTTAGGTTTAGGGTTTACAATTTAGGGTTTAGGGTTAGTTTTAGGGTTTAGGGTTTAATTAATTTATTTAAATTAAGTAAACTTAGGTTTTGGTTTATTTAGTTATTTTTTTATTTTATTTTATTTTATTTTATTTAGTTTAGGTTTATGTTTAGGTTTAGGTTTAAGTTTAGGTTTAGGTTTTATTTATTTTGGTTTAGTTTATTTTAGTTTCGATTTAGGTTTATTTTATTTTTATTTTAGGTTTAGGTTTTTTTTTAGTTCAGGGTTTAGGTTCAATTTTTTATAAACTTTTTGGTTTTTTTTAAGGTTTATTTTTTAGGTTTAGGTTTTTATTTAGTTTTTAATTTATTTTATTTTAAGTTTATTTTATTTTTACTTTATGTTAAGTTTTTATTTTATTTAGCTTTCTTCTTGTTAGGTTTATTTTATTTTTTTAGGTAAGTTTAGGTTTTTATGTATTTTATTTTAGTTTATTTTTATTAGTTTATTGTATTTTATTTTAAGGTTTAGGATTAAGTTTTAGTTTAGGTTTTATTTTATTTTAATATGCTATATTATTTAGGTTTAGGATATTTTATTTATTTTAGATTTCATTTAGTTTTGGTTTTAGGTTTTTTGGGTTTTAGGGTTTTGGGTTTAGGGTTTAGGGTTTAGGGTTAGGTTGAGGGATTAGGGTTTAGGTTTTGGGTTTAGGGTTTAGGGTTTAGGTTAGGGTTTAGGTTTAAACTTTAAACTTTAGTTTAAACTTTAGGTTTAGTTTAAGTTTAGTTTTATAGTTTAGGTTTAGTTTAGTTTTAAGTTTAGGGTTTTAGTTTTAGGTTTAAGGATAGGTTTGTTTATTTAGTTTAGACTTTTATTTAGTTTAAGGTTTATAGTTTAAGGTTTAGTTTAGGGTTTAGGTGGTTTAGTTTAGAGTTTAAGGTTTAGAGTTTAGTTTTAGGTTTAGTTTAAGGTTATTTAGTTTAGGAGTTTAGAGGTTTAGGGTTTAGGTTTAGTTTAGTGTTAGGTTTAGGTTAGTTTAGGTTTTTATTTAGAGTTTAGGTTTAGGTTAGGAGTTTAGGTTTAGGGGTTTAGGTTTTAGTTAATTTTAGGGATTAGGTTTGTATATTTATTGTTGTAGGTTTAGGGTTTAGGGTTTAGGGTTAGTTTTAGGGTTTGGGGTTTAGGGTTTATGGTTTAACGGGTTTCTTTTTAGGGTTTAGGGTTTTTTAGGTTTATTTTTTATTTTTATTTAGTTTATTTTATTTATTTTATGTTTATTTATTTTAGTTTATTTTTTAGGTTTAGGTTTAGGATTGTGTTTATTTTTTGTTAGTTTTATTTTTATTTTATTTTTTAATTTAGGTTTTATTTTTTATTTTTAGGTTTTGGTTTAGGTTTTAATTTATTTTCTAGGTTTAGGTTTTAGGTTTTTATTTTAAGGTTTTTTTATAGTTTCTTAGGTTTAAGTTTTTTTTAATTTAGTTTAGGGTTTAGGTTTTGTTTATTTTTGGTTTAGGTTTGGGTTTTATTTATTTTAGTTTAGTTTATTTTAGTTCAGGTTTATGTTTATTTTATGTTTATGTTTTTATTTTTAGGTTAGGGTTTAGGTTGTATTTTTTTAATTTTTAAGTTTATTTTTTTGTTTAGGTTTTTATTTAGTTATTATTTTATTTTATTTTAGGTTTATTTTATTTTTATTTTACATTTAGTTTTTATTTTATTTAGGTTTTCAATTTTTTTATTTTATTTTTTAGTTTATTTTAGGGTTTTATTTATTTTATTTTAGTTCAGTTTTCATTTTTTATTTTATTTTCCTTTTAGATTTAGGTTTTATGTTAGGTTTTTATTTTATTTGTTTTATTATTTTATTTTGGTTTATGTTTTATTTATTTATTTTATTTTTAGTCTTTATTTAGTTTAGGTTTAGGTTTTTAGCATTTTAGGGTTTTGGTTTAGGGTTTTATGGTTTAGGGTTTAGGGTTCGTTTTAGGGTTTAAGGTTAGGGGTTTTTTATTTTTATTTTTTATTTTTATTTTTTAAAATTAAGTAAACTCATAGGGTTTAGTTTAGGGTTTATGGTTTAAGATTTAAGGTTTATGGTTTAGGGTTTAGTGTTTAGGGGTTATCTTTTTAAATTAAGTAAACTAGTAGGTTTAGTTTATTTAGTTTATTTTTTTATTTATTTTATTTTATTTTATTTTATATGTTATATTTTTAATATAATTTAGTTTATTTATTTTAGGTTTATTTAGTTTTTTTAGGTTTTTTATTTTAGTTTATTTTTTTGGTTTAGGTTTTGGTTTATGTTTAGTTTTTAGTTTAGTTTTTTTTTATTTTATTCTTTAGGTTAAGGTTTTATTTTTTATTTTTAAGTATATGTTTAGGTTTTTATTTTATTTTTTAGGTTTAGGTTTTAGGTTTTTATTTTAGTTTTTTTTTTAGGTTTTTTTTTGTTTAAGTTTAGGTTTATTTTTAGTTTATTTTATTTTATTTAGCTTAGGGTTTAGGTTTTATTTATTTTTGTTTATTTTATTTTAATTTATGTTTATGTTTATTTTATTTTGTTTATTTTAGTTTAGGTTTTTTATTTATTTATTTTTAGGTTTATTTTAGGTTTAGGTTTTTATTTTATTTAGGTTTAGTGTTTTTTCTGGCAGAGAACAAATTAAGATTCAATTTTTCTTCTTTTTGATTTAGTCAACCAAGTAGCACATTAAGTTTTCTAAGACACATGTGATGACATAGATAAAAAATTAGCACGCATAGAGCAAATCAAAACCTAGATAAGAATCGTCTCTTGTAAAGATACAATTCCATAAGTAGCTTGGATCGACGTTCTTCAATTTTCCAATCGAACTACCCGACCTCTCAGTAGCGTGATCCACCATCACCCCAATCTCTCCCTCGCCCGAATGGTGTAACCTCTCTTCTCCATCCATAACCACCACTTGCTCACCACCACCTCCATATCCCCCTAGATCCCCACCACCACTCAGCACCTCCGGCTTAATGAGCCTCATGTTCAATCTGATCAATTTTGATGATAACAAACAAATGCTTGGATGTTCTAATGTATGTTTTATGTGTTTTAGATATATTAATTGCTAATTACATATCCAATACGTCTCATAATATGTTTTGCATGAATAGAAGAATGAAGATTGATCAAAATGGATAATGTGAAGCTCAAGATAATAATATTTTAGGTTATATGCATTTATAACTATCTTAAAATTCATATGAGTTCATTGACATGAATCAATTTGCTCATAACTTAACATATTATTATTTTTTATTTTAAATAATGATAATGAGGTTAATTTATATAAATCTCTATCTAATTAACATTCAATTATATGTTTCATACATAGCATTTGAATTGTCAAAATAATAAATGATAATAAATTATGACTATTAAGTGTAATTAGTTTATATATTTAATATAATTAAAATTTTAATTTAAATTTAAGGTTATATGATAACTAACATATGTATGATTATATATAAATTATATCATAATATTTAAATGTCATATTTCAAAATTAACAAAAAATATGTGAAATTTGGTATTTTAGCCAAAGTCATTTTATAATCAAGGAATTTATATCTGATTTCATCTCCAACATATTCCTTGGATTTTTTATTTAATTTGATAGGTTAGATGACCCACATTTGATTAAACGTGAATTTAATATGACTTTTCAAACATTAGATGATTTTAATAATGATTGCATTCTATATGCTTTGAATATACTAAGAGCCATATTTGATTATTTTTTACTTGCCCATGTGAATAGCTGAATTTTGGTTGTTTAAATTTAATATTTATTTAAAATAAATTATATTTTTATTGAATATTAAATTATTATATGATAAATTGATGTTAGAATAATATATTTTTTGAAATAATTCAAAATGATCTTCTTGCTTATAAATAGGCCTCATTCTCTTTATGAAAGCATTCCTCATTCAAATTCAAAATCCCTCCAGAAAATCTAAGAGAACAAATTTCCTAGATTTTCCTTCCAAGTGTTCTCAAAATATTGCAAGCTTTCTCAAATTACTTGAGTTTGTTTTCTTGATCTTAATCCCTTTTAGTTGTTCATACTATTTTCACCATCTATTTATTCTTTCCAATTTATACTTTTTGGTGGATTAGACTTTGGACATCAAAGTCAAAGTTTTTCACATCAAAGTTTCTTCAATCATTTTTTGTGAAAACTCTTGTGATAGTTGTAATTTATTTCAACTTGTTGAAATTTTTTATCTTCCTACAAATTTCTTTTGGTTTATTGAAATATTTCTTCATTAGTCTTATTAGAAAGATCATTTATTCGTAAATCTATTTTAGAAGTTTATTTTAAGCATTTTAAAATAATTTATTGTGCTGAAATTATTTTCATACTTGTTTGATCTATCTTTTTAATTAAAAGCTTACTAGCCTACTTAGATCTATCATATACTAATTTTATTTAAGTATTTTGTGATCATTTGCATTAATTGAAAGCATCTTTTTGGTTAAAATAAAATAAATTATTCTTTTCTGAAATTTATTTTATTGTGCAAAAGAATATTGTGAATTTATTTTGAAATCATTTTTATGTTAGTCTACAAATTGTAATAACATTAACATCTTAGTAAGATCACTTTAAGATATTTATTTTATTATTTCTTATCAATATTAAGTGAGCATTTTATCTTGCCAAATTTTTAAGTTGTAAAGTAATCATTTATAAGTTGTGAGATCACTTTTTGAATTGGATAGCTTGGTATATTTGTGAGAGATATATTTTATCAAAATTTATTATTTTGTATTTTTCTTTTCAAGCTATAAAATTTCTATTGGGGTTGTACTCGCCACTTTATAAAAGAGTACATATTATTGTAGAGGTTATACTCGCCCCATAATAGGAGAGTACAATTTGTAAGCTATTTTGCATTTAGTTATTCTAGCAGGGGTGGATGGATATAAGGTTTTGGGGTTTGAATGTAAAATTGTGTTCCTATTGTCTTTCTTTACTTTACTGTACTTTTATTTTTGCTGAATTAAGAATTGTATCTTGTCATTATAAAATCAAAAATTAATTTTCTACTAAAACTTCAAATTTATATGTTGACACATCAATATCATACAACCATAGTAGAAGTAAATGGCATTAAAGTAGAAAAACATTTGAGGAATGGATTGTAATTGAAAGAGAACTTGATGAATTAAATGTTATGGCTTGTAATACTTTATATTGTGCTTTATTACCTAATGATTACATGAAATTTTATATGTTAAGTAAAACAAAATAAATATGGGTAAAATCAATATAACTTATGAAGGAACTAGTGAAGTTAGAGATGCTCACATAAATAGACTTGTTCATGAATATGAGTTATTTCATATGTCTCCTTCTGAATCTATTTTTGATATGTATACTAGATTCATGAAATAATTAACACATTGCATTCTTTGGAAAACATTTAGGAATCAAGACTTAGTCTATAAGATTCTTAGATGTCTTCAAAGAATGGGAAAGTAACAACTATTAGTGAAGCTAAGATTTATCTACTTATCCACTTGATCACTTTGGGGTTCTTTGATACATGAATAGGTTATTGCTCAAAGGGATAAGATGGATAACTCAGCCAAAAGGGAGAAGGAGAAAGGAAAAGCCATTACATTACAAGTTGATGTTAATGATGAACATAACACCTTAAGATCAAATGGTGATAGTGATGAGGTGGTCATTCTATTTAAAAGGCTTGGAAACTTTCTAAGGAAGAAGAATCAAAGGTATAAATAATCTAAAAACTATAAATTTCAAACTAAGAAATTTCTTATAGTTGAAGAGATGATTTTTTACCATTTTAAAAAGCCTAGACGCATAAGAGATGATTGTCCAAAACTTGCTGAATCAAAGAAGAAAGAGATTGATGTGGATAGAAGAAAAAATATGAAGGAGAAAAAGTGCCACAAGAAGAAGAAGAAGTCTTTATGGGCCAATCTAGATTCAAATGAATCAAGTACTTTCTCATCCGATGAAGGTCAACATATGTCTTATGGAAAATGGAGAATCGACTTAGATTCTCAAGAGGTATGTAATGCTATATCTTATGAAGAATTATATAATGCTTTTAATAATTTAGTTATTTAATATAAAAAAATACAAAACCTTAGAAAAAGAACATAAAAATTTAGATATGCATTTTTGTGATTTAAAAATGTATGTGATAATTTAAAAATATTTTTCCTTGTATGTAAACTTGAAGAGAATATCTTATTAAGATTAGAATTATGTTTGAAATCACAAGTTCATTATAATGCATCATCAAGTAAAATATTTAATACAATTTATTTGCATCATACACATCCCACTCATATATCTTATAATTATTATGCTAAGCCATATGCAAACACTAATGTTTGGTGCAACTATTATGATAGAAAAGGTCATATTTCATTTTATTGCTATGTACATAAATTAGAAAACACTAAGCAATCATCTTATGTATCGGTACCAAAAGGTACAAGCACTACACAAACCACACATGCAATATATCTTGCTTCAAATTTAGAATGTGGACCCAAACATGTTTGGGTTCCATAAGTTAACATGTGATTTTCTTTTGTAGGAATGCCTTCAAAGCAAAATCAAAGAAGGCATGTGGTACTTGGATAGTGGATGTTCAAGACATATGACGAGAGATAAAGATAAATTAATAACTTTAGAATCAAGTTATGGAGATAATTCAAAAGGAAAGATCATTGGCATTGGTTATATTTGTAAGAATTATATCACTTTTGATAAAGTTTTTCTAGTAGAAGGATTAAAACATAATTTAATTTCTATTAGTGAATTATGTGATAAAGGTTTGAATGTAGTATTTCATGCATCATATTATATTATAAAAATATTGAAAATGTTTTGTTAGTAGGACAAAGACTTAAAAATATTTATGTCATTGATTTAGATAGCTTTCATTATGTGAATTTGAATTTTCTTTATTTAAAAGCACTCATGATGATATATGGTTATGGCATAGGAGACTATGTCAATTTAACATGCACACACAATAAAATTGCTAAACTTGATTTAGTAGTTGGATTGCCTAAATTAAATTTTCATTCAAACTATGTTTGTGATGCATGTATTCATGGTAAGCATTCTAGAAGCTCATTTACAAGTAAAATATTATTTCTACTTCTAGACCTCTAGAATTATTGCACATGGATTTATTTGGTCCTAGCTTAGGTGGAAAAATTATGGTTTTGTGATTATTGATGATTTCTCTAGATATACTTGGGTTTTGTTTGTCACTTGCAAGGATGATGCTTTTTGTTGAGTTTAGAAAGTTTTCTAAATATATTCAAAGAGAACAAAGCCTTTTGATTAATAGGGTTCAAACTGATCATGGTGGAAAATTTGAAAATAAATTATTTGATGATTATTGTGATGAACATGGCATTAGACATAATTGTTTTGCACTTAGATCCCTCCAAGAGAGAAAAAGTAGAGTATTAATTGAATTAAGTAGATCTATGCATGATGAGTATAAATTCCAAAAATATTTTTTGGGCAGAAGCAATAAATACTACATGTTATGTGATTTATAGGATCTACTTTAGACCAATTTTGAAGAAGACACCCTATGAATTATTTTTTGGAAAGAACCCTAAGATTAAACACTTTCATGTATTTGGATGTAAATGTTTTATCTTGAATAATGGAAAAGAGCATTTAGGTAAGTTTGATTACAAATCAGATGATGGTATTTTCTTAGGATACTCTCTTTCTAGTAGAGCTTATAGAGTTTTCAATAAAAGAAAAATAGTTTTTTATTTATTTTATTTTAGGTTTTATTTAGTTTAGGTTTAGATTTTTAGCTTTATAGGTTTTAGGGTTTAGGGTTACTTTAGGGTTTAGGGTTTGGGGTTTAGGGTTTAGGGTTTAGCAATTAGTGTTTAGTGTTTGGGGTTTAGGGTTTAGGATTTTGGGTTTAAGTTTTAGGGTTAAGGTTTAGGGTTTAGGGTTTAGGGTTTAGAGTTTATAGGGTTTATGACCTAGGTTTTTTTTAATAGAGAACAAATTTTGATTCAATATTTATTTTTTTTTATTTCATCAACTAAGTAACCCACCAAGTTTTCTAAGACAAAAGTGATGACATGGATCAAAAATGAGCATGAATATAGCAAAAAAACCCTAAATAATTAGAATCATCTCTAATGTAAAGACATAGTTCCATAAGTAGATGAGATGGGTCATTCTTGTTTCTCGGTTCCCATCAAAACCATCCCAACCTCTCAAGTAGAGATCACCATCATATCCCTCTCTCCCACCACCACGATTGCAACCATCATCGCTCCTCCCTCCTCCATAACCACCACTACTCTGACCACTACCTCCATATCCACTAGCACCTCTAGATCCTCCACCACCACTACAGTAACCACCACCTCCGCCTTTACCCACCCCTAGATTTAGACTGAGGCTGGTTAATGGTGATGTTCTTGGCATCAAGGTTTTGCCCATTTGTAGGATTCAGGTTTAGGTTTGGGTTTATTAGGTTTTATGGTTTAGGTTTATTTTTTAGTTTATTTTGTTACTTTAGGTTTAGGTTTAGGATTTGGGGTTTAGGGTTTAGGGTTTAGGGTTAAGGTTTACGGTTTACGGTTTAGGGTTTAGGTAGTAGGTTAAGGATTTATGGTTTAGAGTTTAGGGTTTAGGGTTTATGGTTTAGGGTTTAGGGTTTAAGGTTTAGGACTTAGGGTTTAAGGTTTTTTTTAACTTAAGTAAATCGGTAGGTTTAGGTTTATTTAGTATATTAAGTTTGTTTATGTTAGTTTACTTTATTTTTTATTTATATTTAGGTTTACTTTTTATTTTTATTTAGTTTAGTTTATTTATTTTAGGTTTTTTAGTATATTTTTTAGGTTTAGGTTTATTTTTTAGTTGAGTTTATTTTTATTTTATTTTTTAGGTTTTTGTTTTATTTTTCATTTTAGGTTTAAGTTTTTATTTTTTTATTAATGTTTAGGTTTTAGGTTTTTATTATAGGTTTATTTTTAAGTTTTAATTTTTAGTTTAGGTTTAAGTTTATTTTTAGTATATTTTACTTTATTTAGTTTAGGTTTAGGTTAAGATTTTATTTATTTTAGTTTAGTTTATTTTAGTTTAGGTTTCAATTTATTTTATTTTATTTATTTTATATTTATTTTAATTTTGGTTTTTTTAGTTTAGGGTTTATATTTTATTTGTTATTTATTTTTAGGTTTATTTTATAGGTTTAGATTTTTATTTAGTTCTTTTTTATTTTATTTTAGGTTTATTTTATTTTTATTTTATGTTTAGTTTTTATTTTATTTAGATTTTTTATTCTAAAGTTTATTTTATTTTTTTTAGTTTAGTTTAAGTTTTTATTTATTTTATTTTATTTTTTACATTTTTATTTTCTTTCATTTTAAGGTTTAGGTTTAGGTTTTTACTTTATTTCATTTTATTATTTTATTTAGGTTTAGGTTTTTTTTAATTATCTTATTTTTAGGTTTTATTTAGTTTAGGTTTAGGTTTTTATGTTTTCAAGGTTTAGGGTTGAGGGTTTAGAGTTTTAGGATTTAAGGTTTTAGGGCTTAAGGTTTATGGTTAGGGTTTAGGGTTTAGGGTTTAGCATTTAGGATTTAGTGGTTAAGCTTTAGAGTTTAGGGTTTTTAGATTTTTTTAAGGTTTAAGGTTTAAGGTTAACTTAGGGGATTTAGGGTTTTAGGTTTATGTTTTAGGCTTTAGGGTTTATAATGTAGTGTTTAGGGTTAGTTTATAGTTTAGGGTTTATGCTTTTAGGGTTTAGGTTTTAGGGTTAGGGTTAGGGTTTAGGGGTGTTTTAGGTTTAGGTTTTAGGGTTAGTTTTAGAGTTTATGGTTTAGGGTTTAGGGTTTAGGGTTAGCTTTAGAGTTTATGCTTTAGGGTTTAGGGTTTTGGGTTTAGGATTTGAAGTTTAGGGTTTAAGATTTTCTGTTTAAGGTTTTTTTAATTAAGTAAACTAGTATGTTAGGATTAATTTAGTTTATTTTTTATTTATTTTAGTTTATATTTTAATTTACATTTATTTTTTATTTAATTTTGTTTAGTTTATTTATTTTAAGTTATTTATTTTAGTTTAGGCTTTTTATCTTAATTTCTTTTTAAGTTTAAGTTATGTATATTTCTTAGTTTAGTTTTATTTTTATTTTACAATTTAGGTTTCGATTTTTTTTTATTTTTAAGTTTAGCTGTAGGTTTTTATTTTATTTTTTTAAGTTTAAGTTTTAGGCTTTTATTTTAAGTTTATTTTTAGGTATTAATTTTTAGTTTAGGATTATGTTTATTTTTATTTTATTTTATTTTATTTAGTTTAGGGTTTAAGTTTCGGTTTAGGTTTTATTTATTTTAGTTTAGTTTATTTTAGTTTAAGTTTAAGTTTTTTTATTTATTTTAGGTTTAGGCTTTTTTAGTATAGGGTTTTGGTTTTATTTTTATTATTTTTTTAGGTGTTTTTAGCTTTATTTTTACGCTTTAGTATTTTATTTAATTTTTATTTAATTTTATGTTTTTTTTTCGTTAAGTTTTTATTTTATTTAGGATTTTTATTTTTAGGTTCATTTTCTTTGTTAGTTTAGTTTACATTTTTATTTAATTTATTTTTGTTTATTTTTTATTTTTTATTTTATTTTATTTTTAAGTTTAGGTTTAGGTTTAGGTTTAGCTTTTAGTTTATGTTTTTATTCTATTTTATTTATTTATTTAATTAAGGTTTAGGTTTTTATTTATTTATTCTATTTTTATATTTTATTTAATTTAGGTTTAGGTGTTTTTAGGTTTTTAGAGTTTAAGGTTTAGGGTTTAGTGTTTAGGGTTGTATGTTTTAGGGTTTAGGGTTTGTTTTAGGATTTGTTTTAGGGTTAAGGATGATCAAATCAAATAAGATTATTTAAAGCAAACCAAAGATTCTTTATTAATTAAGTTTTGGATTTGATTTGATTTAAAGAGGAGAAGAGAAATCATCACTTACTATTTGAAACCCATTCCCACATTACTTATTTGATTTACTTTAAGGAAATGTAATTAAGTTTATTTTATGGATTCATTAAGTTGAACCCTTAGGTTGATGAATTAATTACACTTACTTATGTCACCTTAAAGTAATTAACTAAGTATGTATGAGCCAACATGATATGCATGGAAAATAACCTTGTAATGATCCTAGGAAATAAAAGGGGTCTAATGTAGTTGACTCATGATTAATAGTTAATTAGATTAAGGGACTTAATTAATTACTCTTATGGTTTTCCCATGCATGTGGACTAACCATAATTTCATTAAACTACTTTAGGTTATAAAACACATAAAGGTCTACCCCCATGATTTAATTAATTATGGTCTGATGTGATTATGATTTCAATTTGATTAAGTGATTTAATTAATTAGTTAAATCTTAATTAATTTCATTTTAAAAGCATGAAATGAACTTAGGAAGGGGGCCCAACCTATTCCTTAGTTCACTTACTATTGAATATTGATTAATAAACTTAATTAACCAATTTATTAGTGTTCATGGGATTATTTAATCATTAATTAACATAAAAGACTAGTTAAGGTTTAATTAGTCAATTTTTCTAATTAATTGAGCAATAAATCCCAAGAAAATCATGGGAGGCATAGTTCATCCCATTAAATTAGCCCATAAATTTTTGGGATTAATTGCTCAAGTAATTAAGGAGTAATTAAGCTAATTAATTTTATAATTAAACCTTAACTATTCAAAATTAGTTAAGAGAAAATTAATTCTCTATGAAATACCATTAAAATTAGTATTTATTTGCATTTTTTGATTTCACAATGATTTTTTATGATTTTTATAAGTTTTAGCAATTATAAGTGATTAATTAAGCCTAATTAAAGCCTAATCCTATTGGAGCCATGTGACGCGCTGACACGACACACTTTCCAAGTAGTGTTGTGGGATTGGCTACCTAAAACTTACCTAACTCGGGGCCTACATGGTGACGGTGAATGCGCTTTCTCATCTCGCCGTCCGATCTGAGATAAGATGGCTATGATTAATCCCACAGCTTAATAGGATTAAATCAGATTGATCTAGCAAATCTAATCATGGTCTTCCATTTTGATTGCACTGAATGGATGGTGCGTGATCTAATGTCATGCAAGTAAGGGAGAATGGAGTCGTGCATTGCTTGATTGAGCTTAGCTAGGATCAACTCAAAGGATCCACACCTTCACATCGATCGAAGGGGATCCAATGGACAAGATCACATGAGATGCAAGTTTTCTTCAAAAAGCTCCAACCTAATTTTATCTAAGGATCAGTTTTGAAGCATACCTTGAGCTCAAGGCGGTGGCTCAAATGATTGAGGATGCTTCATCTAGTGGAGGATGAAGCCCATTGAGCAACAATTGGATCAATTCCCTTGACTTTCACTCAGAAGTACATGAATCGATGATTTGGAGCAAAACTTGACTTAAGTCCCACCTCCTGTGCTCGAGAAGCTTGGGAGATGATTTATTCTTGTTCAACGAGGCCTAGGAAGATGCGTGCAAAGTTAACTTGAGTTTTATAGAGAAATGGGAAAGTTAGGTCAAAAATGAGAGTGTCTTATTTTGGGATAGGCGAGAATGGAATTTTCTAATTGAGGAATGAGCTTAGGAGCTTAGGGAATGGCTCTAGCAGCTTATCTTGGGTAGCTAGGGCTCTAAAGAATGATTTTTATGTGTGTTTGAGTGGAAACTGAGGGGGTGTATACCCCCCTTCATCTTGATCGAATAGTGGGATCAGGTTTGGCTTCTAGTGGTTATTCAGCCATCTATGGGAGTTGTGGGTGGCAGGTAGGAGGTGAGTTTGCTCAGCTTGGTTGGTTGAAGGTGTGGAGGTTGATGCCATGAAAGAATCATTGGTGTCCTATAGGTTTCAAATGCTCCAATCGAGAGGGTGAGGTGATTTCACCTCCAATGGGTCATGGCCAACCCAACAACCCCTTAGGTCAAGTTGAGCAGTGTCTTTGTTGCCTAGGTGGACCATTAGGAGAGTACCAAGTGGCCAAGGAATAGAAATGACCACTTACATGGGTGATTTGTCTCATGTGATGCTCTTGAGCCAAGAGTAGAATGTTCATTTGCATTGGATATTATTTGGACAGATTTGAAATGAGCCAAAAGTGGGTTAGCATAAATTTCAAGTCAATTGGAGTTGATTTGGATAGGTTTGGCTCAATTTGACTCATTTAGGTCAAATTAGGTTAGGTTGGGTCAAGTTGACCAACTGGTCAAATTGGATTAAACCAAGGGTTAGGCCAAGTTTATATGATTATTCAAGATATTTTGGTTCAATTGGTTTGGTTTAGTTTGACTTAGAATTGATTTTGGCTCATTTGAATTCATTTGGGTCAAATGGGTTATTGACAATTTGAAATTGGCCAAATTAGCTTGGGTTGGGTGTTGTTTGGGTTTAATTGACCAATTGAAGATGATTGTAGGCTTTGGTTTCAATTAATTTGGATTTGATTTTGATTTAGGCTAACTTGAACCTTTAGGTCAATTTAGGTTAATTAGGTTCAATTAGGTCCAATCATGGTTTTGGTCAAGTTCAACAATCAATTTGGAATGAATTGGCTAGTTTGGGTTCATATGGGTTAAGGGGGTTGACTTGGTTTTGACCAATTGACATTTATTGTTGATGATCAGCTTTGGGATGAACAACAATCATAATGGGAGGTTTTGATTGGCTTGATTCAATCCAATTTAGGTGGGATTAAAACCTAGCTCAAATAGGTTAAATTTTCCACTTTGGGTCAAGTGGACCAATTTGGTTTATTTAGCTTAATTTTTGGTTGAGTTTGATTTAGTTGAGTTTATATATGGATTTGGGATTGCTATGTAAATTCAATTGCAATTGGCTTGGGTTCAAATGGATTTTGGTTCATTTGAGGATTTCAAGACAAAAGGGCTAAGTTGGGTTTGACTTGGGTTGATTTTCGTTTGGCTTGTTGATTGTAGATTTCATTTATATTTGTGAATATGATTGAAGGTATGATTGATTCATGAGAAAATAAATTGAATTTGGATTTTGGAATGAAGGAATTTGGCTAAGTCCATGGAGTTGGGTCATGTGGCTTATGTTTGGATTTTTATTTGTTTTGGTTTAGTTTTGATCATTTAAATGTATATTTCATTTAAATTTGTGAAGATGATTGAAAATATGATTGATTTGTGATAAAATTAACTATGTTTGACATGATTTGGATTAAGATTTGGCTAAGTCCATGGGATAGTCATATCTTAGGAAGGGTTTTGATTTAATTTGATTTAGTTTGATTTAGTTTTGATCATTTGAATGTAGATTTGATTTATATTTTGGAATATGATTGAATATATAAATTGATTATGAGAAAATCAAATGATTTTGGATTAATTGGATTAAGATTTGGCTATGTCCACGGGATGGGTCATATGGCTTAAGAAGGGTTTCAAGTTTGGATTTGATCATGGGATTCAATCATTTAGTTTTGGAATTTGGGTTTAGATTTTGATATTAATTTAATGTTTGAATTGAACTTGAGGTTTGGTTTTAGAAGGCGAACATGGATTGGATTTGGGTTGTAGGGTGGTGGATTATCCTAATCTTTGAGGCATAACTAATCTCGTTAACATCTAAGTCTTTGAGCTTAGGTTAAGTGTTTACCTAATTGTTAGAATTGTCTTATGATTAGGGAATTCTTAGTGTCTAGAAGACTCTAAGTTTAAGATGGGAAGATTGAATCACACTCTAAATGTGAGGTCAGCGGCCTTAGGCTGTGTGTTGCCCTTGGAGATAGATGATTGGAAGACGAAGTTTACATTGTAGACTCAAATACATCTTTCAATGCTTTGCTTGGGAGACCATGGATACATAAGAACAATATAGTTCCATCCCCTCTACATCAATATATGAAGTTTGTGAGAGATGGGATCATCTACTGTGTTAGAGGAGATCTCAAGCCATTTACAATTCACAAGGTCAACATATATGAGGATGCATCTTACTACTTCCCTCAAAATCAACAAGTCTATTATCGTGAACTTGGCCAAAGTTTAAAAATAAAAGAAAATAAAAGAAAAAGAAAAATAAAGGGTTTAGGGTTTAGGGTTAGTTTAGAGTTTAAAGTTTACAATTTTAGGGTTTAAGGGTTAGGGTTTAGGGTTTAGGGTTAGGGTAAGGTTTTACAGTTTAGGGTTTAGGGTTTAGGGTTTATATTTAGGGTTTTGGGTTTAGGGTTTACAGTTTAGGGTAAGAGTTTATGGTTTAGAGTTTAGAGTTTACAGTTTTAGGGTTTATGCTTTTAAGATTTAGGGTTAGGGTTTAGAGTTTAGGGTTTGGAGTTTAGGGTTTAGGGTTTAAAGTTTAGGGTTTAGGATTTAGGGTTTAATGTTTAAGGTTTAGGGTTTTAGGGTTTATATTTTTAGGCTTTAGGGTTTAGGGTTAGGGTTTAGAGTTTAGCATTTAGAGTTTTTTAGGGTTTAGGGTTTAGCATTTAGGGTTGTAGGTTTAAGGTTTAGGATTTAGGGTTAAATGTTTTATTTTATTTTTACTTAAGTAAAACGATAGGTTTAGGTTTATTAAGTTTATCTAGTTTATTTTTTATTTATTTTAGTTTATTTTAGTTTATTTTATTTTTTTATTTAGGTTTACTTTTTATTTTATTTAGTTTAGTTTATTTATTTTAGATTTATTTATTTTTAGTTTATCTTTTTAGTTGAGTTTTATTTTATTTTATTTTTTAGGTTTAGGTTTTATTTTTTATTTTTAGGTTTAGGTTTAGGTTTTTATTTCACTTTTTTAGGTTTAGGTTTTAGGTTTTTTAAGGTTTATTTTAGGTTTTATTTTTTAGTCTAAGTTTAGGTTTATTTTTTAGTTTAGGTTTAGGTTTATTTTTAGTTTATTTTATTATATTTTTTTAGGTCTAATTTCAAGTTTTGGTTTATGTTTTATTTCTTTTAGTTTAATTTATTTTAGTATAGATTTAGGATTATTTTATTTTTATTATAGGTGTAAGTTTTTTTTAGTTTAGGGTTTAGGTTCTATTATTTTTGAGGTTTATTTTTTAGGTTTAGTTTTTTTTAGTTTTTTTTTATTTAGTTTTATTTTTATTTTATTTTTATTTTGTTTTTTATTTTACATTTATTTTATTTTATTTAGGTTTTTTATTCTTAGGTTTATTTTATTTTTTAGTTTGGTTTAGGTTTTTACTTATTTTATTTTAGTTTATTTTTAGTTTTTATTTTATTTTATTTTTAAGTTTAGATTTAGGTTTTAGTTTAGGTTTTATTTATTTATTTTATTATTTTCTTTATATTTTAGGTTTCTTATTTATTTTATTATATTATTTGATTTAGGTTTAGGTATTTTATTTATTTTATTTTTAGGTTTTATTTAGTTTAGGTTTAGGTTTTAGGTTTTAGGTTTAAGGTTTAGGGTTTAGGGTTTAGGGTTTAGGTTTTAGGTTTAGGGTTTAGGGTTTAGGGTTTAGGGTTTAGGGTTTTTAAAGTTTAGTATTTATTTTAGGTTTAGGGTTTTCCACAGGTTTAGTGTTTTTAAGGGTTTAGGTTTTAGGGTTAGTTTAGAGTTTAGAGTTTACAGTTTTAGGGTTTTAGGTTTATGGTTTAGGGTTAGTTTAGAGTTTAGAGTTTACAATTTTAGGGTTTAGGGTTTAGGTTTAGGGTTTGGGATTTAGGCTTTAAAGTTTAGGGTTTAAGGTTTAGGGTTTAAAGTTTAGAGTTTAGGGTTTTATGGTTTATGCTTTTAAGGTTTATGGTAAGGTTTAGCATTTAGTGTTTAGCATTTTTTAGGGTTTAGGGTTTAGGGTTTAGGGTTTAGGGTTTAGTGTTTAATGTTTAGGCTTTAGGGTTTAGGGTTTAGGGTTAACTTAGGGTTTAGGGTTAGTTTAGGGTTTAGACTTTAGGGTTAGGGTTTAGGGTTTAGGGTTTAGGTTTTAAGGTTTAGGGTTAGTTTAGAGTTTAGGGTTTAAGCTTTTAGGGTTTAGAGTTTAGGGTTTAAGGTTTAAAGTTTATGGTTATGTTTAGGGTTTAGGGTTTAGGGTTAGTTTAAGGTTTAGGGTTTAAGGTTTAGCATTTAGGGTTAGTTTAGGGTTTAGGGTTGTAATATTAGGGTTGTAGGTTTACGATTTAGGGTTAGTTTTAGGGTTTAGGGTTTAAGGTTTAGGATTTAGCATTTAAGGTTTAGGGTTTTTTTTAAAACATTAAGTAAACCGATAGATTTAGGTTTATTTAGTTTATTCTGTATATTATTTATTTATTTATTTTATTTTTTATTTTTATTTAGTTTAGTTTATTTATTTGAGTTTAGGTTTTTTATTTTTTTTTATTTTTTTTGGTTTAGGTTTAGTTTTTTATTTAAGGTTGATTTATAGGTTTTATATTTTAGTTTAGGTATAGGATTATTTTTAATTTATTATATTTTATTTAGTTTAGGATTCAAGCTTAGTTTATTTTAGGTTTAAGTTTAAGTTTTATTTATTTTATTGTAGGTTTAGGTTTATTTTATTTAGTTTAAAGCTTAGGTTTTATTTTTTATTTAATTCTAGATTTTATTTTTAGGTTTATTTTTTAGGTTTAGGTTTCTATTTAGTCTTTATTTTATTTTATTTTTGGTTTATTTTAATTTTATTTTCATTTGGGTTTTATTTTATTTTATTTTTTTAGATTTATTATATTTTTTAGTTTAATCTAGGTTTTTATTTATTTTCTTTTAGTTTTGTTTTTATTTTTTATTTTATTTTATTTTTAGGTTTAGGTTTAGGCTTAGGTTTTAGTTTAGGTTTTTATTTTATTTTATTTATTTAGTTTAGTTTTTATTTATTTTATTTTTAGGTTTTATTTAGTTTAAGTTTAGGTTTCTAAGTTTTTAGGATTTAGGGTTTAGGGTTTTGGGTTTTGGGTTTGGGAATTTCAGTTTAGGGTTTAGGGTTATAAGTTTTAGGGTTTAGGGTTTAGGGTTTAGGGTATTACGGTTTAGGGTTTAGGGTTTAGGGTTTAGGGTTTAAGGTTGTAGTTCTATGGTTTATGGTTTATGGTTTAGGGTTAGTTTTAAGGTTTAGGGTTTAGGGTTATGATGTTTTTTATTTATTTTTATTTTTTTTCTATTTAAGGTTTAGGGTTGTAGGTTTAGGGTTTAGGGTTAGTTTCAAGGTCTAGGGTTTAGGGTTTAAGGCTTAGGGTTTAAGATGTAGGGTTTACAGTTTAGTGTTTAGTGTTTTGGGTTTTGGGTTTTTTTTTAAAAAATTAAGTAAACTATTAGGTTCAGGTTTATTTAGTTTATTTAGTTTATTTTTTATTTATTTTTATTTATTTTATTTTTTATTTTTATTTAAGTTTATTTTTTATTTTTATTTCATTTAGATTATTTATTTTAGGTTTATTTATTTTTTCTTAGGTTTTTTATTTTAGTTTATTTTTTAGGTTTAGGTCTAGTTTATGCTTATTTTTTAGTTTAGTTTTATTTTTATTATATTTTTTAGGTTTAGGTTTTTTATTTTTTTATTTTTTAGGTTTTTAGGTTTTATTTTTTATTGTTTAGGTTTTAGGTTTTTATTTTAGGTTTATTTTTAGGTTTTATTTTTTAGTTTAGGTTTAGGTTTATTTTTTATTTATTTTATTTTATTTAGTTTAGGGTTTAGGATTAGTATATTTTAAGTTTAGGTTTAGTATATTTTAGGTTTAGGTTTAGGTTTTATTTAGTTTAGGTTTAGGTTTTTAGGTTTTTATGGTTTAGGTTTAGGGCTTAGGGTTTAGGGTTTAGGGCTTAGGGTTTGGTGTTTAGGGTTTAGGGTTTAGGGTTGTAAGATAGGGTTTAGGGTTTAGGGTTTAGGTTTTAGGGTTTAGGGTTTAGGTTTAGGGTTTAGGATTTAGGGTTTAGGGTTTTAGGGTTTAGGGTTGTAGGTTTAGGGTTTATGGTTAGTTTTAGGGTTTAGGGTTGAGGGTTAGAGCTTTTTTTGTTAAAATTAGGTAAACTGTTAGGTTTAGGTTTATTTAGTCTATTTATTTTATTTTATTTATTTATTTTTATTTATTTTATTTTTTATTTTTATTAAGATTTATTTTTATTTTTATTTATTTTAGTTTATTTGTTTTAGGTTTATTTATTTTAGTTTAGGTTTTTTAGTTTTGCTTTTTTTGTAGGTTTAGGTTTATTTTTTAGTTTAGTTTTATTTTTATTTTATTTTTTAGGTTTAGGTTTTATTATTTATTTTTAGGTTTAGGTTTTTATTTTATTTTTTTAAGTTTAGGTTTTTATTTTAGGTTTTATTTTTAGGTTTTATTTATTAGTTTAGGTTTAGGTTTTGGTTTAGTTAATTTTAAGTTTAGGTTAAGGTTTTATTAATTTTAGTTTAGTTTATTTTAATTTAGGTTTAGTTTTTTTTATTTTTATTATTTTAGGTGTTGCTTCTTTTTTTTAGTCTTGGGTTTAGGTTTTATTTTTTATTTATTTTTGTTTATATTTTTTTTATGTTTTAGGTTTAGGTTTTATTTTGTTTTTTATTTTATTTTATTTTAGGTTTATTTTATTTTTGTTTTAAGTTTAGTTTTTATTTTATTTAGGTTTTTTACTTTAATTTAGGTTTTTATTTATTTTATTTTATTTTATTTTTTATTTTGTATTTTATTTTCTTTTTAGGTTTAAGTTTAGGTTTAGGTTTTAGTTTATGTTTTAATTTAAATTAATTTAAATTTTTTTATTTTGGTTTAGGTTTTTTATTTATTTTATTTTTAAGTTTTATTTAGTTTAGGTTTAGGTTTTTAGCTTTTTAGGGTTTAAGGTTTGTGGTTTAGGGTTTAGGATTTAGGGTTTAGGGTTTAGGTTTGGGGTTTAGGGTTTAGGATTTTGGGTTTAGGTTTTAGGGTTTAGGGGTTTAGGGTTTAGTGTTTAGGGTTTAGTGTTTAGGGTTTATGGCCTAAGGTTTTTTTTTTAACAGAGAACAAATTTAGATTCAACATTTCTTTTTTTGATTTTATCAACTAAGTAACCCACCAAGTTTTCTAAGACATAAGTGATGACATAGATCAAAAATGAGCATGCATAGAGCAAATAAAAACCCCTAAATAATTAGAACCATCTCTTATAAAGACATGTTCCATAGGCATAGATCGGATCGACCATTCTTACGTTTCTCAAGTTCCCATCAAAACCACCTCTGGTAGATAGATCCACCATCATATCCCATCTCTCCCTCTCCACCACCAGTTGTAACCTCCTCCTCCCTCCATAACCACTGCTCAGGCCACCTCCATATCCACTAGCACATCCAAATCCCCCACCACAACTATGGTAACCACCGCCTCCGCCTTCGCCTCCACCACTAGATCTAGACTAACCTGGTTGCCGCTGATGTTCCTGCCATGAAGGCTCTGCCCATTCTTAGGGTTTATATTTAGATCTAGGTTTATTAGGTTTTAAGGTTTAGGTTTATTTTTTAATTTATTTTGTTACTTTTGGTTTAGGTTTAAGATTTTGGGTTTGGGGTTTAGGGTTTAGGGTTAGGGTTTAGGTTGTAGGTTTAAGGTTTATGGTTTAGGGTTTAGGATTTAGGGATTAGGATTTAGGGTTTAAGGTTTTTTTTTAGAAAATTAATTAAATTAGTAGGTTTAAGTTTATTTAGTATATTAAGTTTGTTTCTTTTATGTTAGTTTACTTTATTTTTTATTTATATTCAGGTTTACTTTTTTTATTTAGTTTAGTTTATTTATTTTAGGTTTTATTTTTAGTATATTTTTTAGGTTTAGGTTTATTTTTTTAGTTGAGTTTTATTTTTATTTTAATTTTTAGGTTTAGGTTTTATTTTTTAATTTTTGGTTTAGGTTTTGGTTTTTCTTTTATTTTTTTAAGGAATAGGTTTTAGGTTTTATAATAAGTTAATTTTTAAGTTTTAATTTTTAGTTTAGGTTTAGGTTTAGGTTCAATTTCTTTTAGGTTTAGGTTTAGGTTTTATTTATTTTAGTTTAGTTTACTTTAGTTTAGGTTTCAATTTCTTTTATTTTGTTTATTTTATATTTATTTTAGTTTTAGGTCTTTATCTAGTTTAGGGTTTAGGTTTTATTTTTCATTTTCTTTTAGGTTTATTTTATAGGTTTAGATTTTTATTTAGTTCTTTTTTATTTTATTTTTATTTTATGTTTAGTTTTAATTTTTTTTTGGTTTTTTATTCTAAGGTTTACTTTATTTTTTAGTTTAGTTTAAATTTTTATTTAATTTAATTTATTTTTAATTTTTTTATTTTCTTTCATTTTAAGGTTAAGGTTTAGGTTTAGGTTTTAGTATAGGTTTTTTACTTTATTTCATTTTATTATTTTGTTTAGGTTTAAATTTTTTAAATTATTTTATTTTTAAGTTTTATTTAGTTTAGATTTATGTTTTTAAGTTTTTAAGGTTTAGGGTTTAGGGTTTAGAGTTTTAAGGTTTAGTGTTTTAGGGTTTAGGGTTTGGGTTTAGGTTTAGCATTTAGGGTTTAGTGATTAAGCTTTAGAGTTTAGGGTTTAGGGTTTAGGGTTTAGTGTTTAGGGTTAGTTTAGAGTTTAGGGTTTAGAGTTTTAGGGTTTAGGGTTTAGGGTTTCAAGTTTAGGGTTAGGGTTAGGGTTTAGTGTTTAGGGATTTGGGTTTTTGGTTTAAGGTTTAGGGTTAGTTTAGGGCTTAAGGTTTAGGGTTTAGGGTTTTGGATTAGTTATAGAGTTTATGGTTTAAGGTTTGTGGTTTAGGGTTTAGGATTTGGGGTTTAGGGTTTAGGGTTATAGTGTTTAAGGTATTTTTTTAAAATTAAGTAAACTAGTATGTTTAGGTTTATTTAGTTTATTGTTTATTTATTTTAGTTTATTTTATTTTATATTTTAATTTAGGTTTATTTTTATTTTATTTAGTTTTGTTTATTTATTTTAGGTTATTTATTTTAGTTTAGGCTTTTTATTTTTGTTTGTTTTTAGGTGGTTTATGTTTATTTCTTAGTTTAGTTTTATTTTTATTTTACTTTTTAGGTTTAAGTTTTATTTTATATTTTTAGGTTTCGATGTAGGTTTTTATGTTATTGTTTTAAGTTTAGGATTTACGCTTTTATTTTAGGTTTATTTTTAGGTATTATTTTTTAGTTTAGGTTTAGGTTTATTTTTAGTTTATTTTATTTTATTTAGTTTAGGGTTTATGTTTAGGTTTTATTTATTTTAGGTTTATGATTTTTTTTAGTATATGGTTTAGGTTTTATTTTTTATTTATTTTTAGGTGTTTTAGGTTTATTTTTATGGCTTGGTTTTTTATTTAATTTTTATTTTATTTTGTTTAAGGTTTTTTTATTTTACATTTAGTTTTTATTTTATTTAGGTTTTTTATTTTTAGGTTTATTTTCTTTGTTAGTTTAGTTTAAGTTTTATTTAATTTATTTTTACTTAGTTTATATTTTTATTTTATTTTATTTTAAAGTTTAGGTTTAGGTTTAGGCTTAGGTTTTATTTTATGTTTTTATTACATTTTATTTACTTATTTAATTAAGGTTTAGATTTTTATGTTTTTATGTTTTATTTAAGTTAGGTTTAGGTTTTTAGGTTTTCAGATTTTTAGGATTTAAGGTTTAGGGTTTAGGGTTTAATTATGTTTTAGGATTTAGGGTTTAGCGTTTAGGTTTAGGGTTTAGGGTTGTATGTTTATAGTTTAGGGTTTAAGGTTTAGGGTTTATTTTAGGGTTAGACTTTAGCATTAGGATTTTTTTTTTTTTTATCTCTTTTATTTTTTATTATTTTTTAAATTAAGTAAACTAGTAGGTTTAGGTTTATTTAGTTTATTTATTTTTTATTTTAGTTTATTTTATTATTTATTTTTATTTAGGTTTATTTTTATTTTTATTTTGTTTATTTTAGGTTTATTTATTTTAGTTTAGGTTTTATTTTAGTTTATTTTTTAGGTTTAGGTTTATTTTTTAGTTTAGTCTTATTTTTATTTTATATTTTAGGTTTAGATTTTATTTTTAATTTTAGGTTTAGGTTTTATTTTATTTTTTTAGGTTTAGTTTTAGATTTTTATTTTAAGTTTATTTTTAGATTTTATTTCCTTTAGGTTAGGTTTAGGTTTATTTTTAGTTTATTTTATTATATTTTGATTAGGTTTAGGTTTAGTATTAGTTAATTTTAGGTATAGGTTTGGTTTTATTTATTTTAGTTTAGTTTATTTTAGTTTAGGTTTAGTTTTTTTTATATTTTTATATTAGGTTTATGTTTTTTTTTTTAGTTTAGGGTTTAGGTTTTTTTTTTTTTTTTTAGGTTTTTTTTTTGGTTCATTTTTTAGGTTTAAGTTTTATTTAGTTTTATTTTCTTTTAGGTTTAGCTTTTATTTTATTTAGGTTTTATATTTTATTTTAGTTTTGGTTTTATTTATTTTATTTTATTTTAGTTTTATTTTGTTTTATTTTATTTTCTTTTTTAGACAGGTTTAGGTTTAGGTTTATGTTTTTATTTTATTTTGGTTTAGGTTTTTTTATTTATTTACTTTTTTATTTTGTTTAGTTTTGGTTTATATTTTTAGCTTTTTAGGGTTTAGGGTTTAGGGTTCATTTAAGGCTTATTATTTTAGGTTTAGGGTTTAGGGTTTAGGATTTAAAATTTAGGGTTTAGGGTTTATGATTTTAGGTCTAGGATTTTTAGAGTTTAGGTTTTATGTTTAGGGTTTAGATTTTAGTTTTGAGTTTAGGGTTTTTGGTTTTTTTTTTTTAGCAGAGACACATTGATTCAACATTTCTTCTTTTCAATTTCATCAACCAAGTAACACACCAAGTTTTCTAAGACACAAGTGGCTAGATAAAAAAATGAGCATGCATTGAGCAAATCTAAAACCTAGATAACTAGATGTCTTTCTTATAAAGACAGTTCCATAGCGAATGACCATTCTTTAGTTTCTCCAGTTCCCATCAGAACCTCCCCGGCCTCTCAAGTATCGGGATCCACCATCATATCCCTGATCTCACCCTCCGCCACAACCACTTTTTAGGGTTTAGGGTTTAGAGTTTGTATAAGGTTTATTATTTTAGGTTTAGGGTTTAGAGTTTAGGATTTAAAATTTAGGGTTTAGGGTTTATGATTTTAGGTCTAGGGTTTTTAGGGTTTAGGTTTTATGTTTGGGGTTCAAATTTTAGTTTTAAGATTAGGGTTTTTGGTTTTTTTTTAACAGAGAACACATTGATTCAACATTTCATCAACCAAGTTACACACTAAGTTTTCTAAGACACAAGTGGCGACATAGATATTGGGGTTTGGTTTTATGATTTAGGTTAGGGTTTAGGGTTTAGGGTTTAGGGTTTAGGGTTTAAGTTTTGGGTTTATGCTTTGGGTTAGGTTTAGGGTTTATGGTAAGGTTTAAGGTTTATGGCTTAGGGTTTGGGGTTTAGGGTTAATGGTTTAAGGTTTTGTTTTTAGGGTTTAGGGTTTGAGGTTTTAGGGTTTAGGATTTAGGCTTTATGGTTTAGGGTTTTTATGGTTTAGAGTTTAGGGTGTAGGGTTTATGTTTTAGGTTTAGGGTTTTGGTTTTAGTTTAGGGTTTATAATATTTGGTTTTCTTTAATAGAGAACAAATTTAGATTCAACATTTCTTTTTTTCAATTTCATCAACCAAGTAACACACCAAGTATTCTAAGACACAAGTGACAACATAGATAAAATATGAGCACACATATAACAAATCAAAAACACTAGATAACTAGAACTATCTCTACTATAAAGACACTATTTCATAAGCACTAGATCGTATCTGCCATTCTTCAATTTTTCTAGTTTCCATTTGAACCACCTCGCCTGAGTAGAATCCACCATCATATCATGATCACTCTACTACCACCATGACTATAACCTCTCGCTCCCCACCTCCATAACCCCCACACCACCACCGCCTCTCCATATCTTCTAGCACCTCTAGATCCCCCACCACCACTGTGACAATCGCCACCTCCTTCTTCGCCTCCACCGTTAGATCTAGACTAAGCCTGGTTGACTGTGATTTTCCTGCTGTCAATGTTCTGCTCAATCTTAGGGTTTAAGTTTAGGTTTAGGTTTATTTTTTAATTTATGTAGTTACTTTAGGTTAGGTTTAGGGTTTGGGTTTGGGTAGGGTTTAGGGTTTTAGTGTTTATGCTTTTAGGGTTTAGGGTTTAGGTTTAGGGTTAGGGTTTATGGTAGGTTTAAGGCTTTTTAGGGTTTAGGGTTTAGGGTTTAGGGATTACCGTTGTAGGTTTAGGGTTTAGGATTTAGGATTTAGGGTTTAAGGTTTTTTTTTAAATTAAGTAAACCAATAGGTTTAGATTTATTTAGTTTACCTAGTTTATTTTTTATTTATTTTAATTTATTTTGTTATTTATTTTTATTTAGGTTTATTATTTATTTTTATTTAGTTTAGTTTATTTATTTATAGTTTAGGGTTTTCATTTTAGTTTCTTTTTAGGTTTAGGTTTATTTTTTAGTTGAATTTTATTTTTTTATTTTTAGGTTTAAGTTCTATTTTTTTATTTTTTTAGTGTTTAGGCTTTTATTTTATTTTATTTATGGGTTTAGGTCTTTATTTTAGGTTTATTTTAGTTTAGTTTAGGTTTATTTAGTTTTATTATTTTATTTTTTTAGGTTTAGGTTTAGTTTATTTTAGGTTTAACTTTAGGTTATATTTATTTTAGTTTAGGTTTAAGTTTATTTTATTTTGTTCATTTTATTTTTATTTTAGGTTTACTTTTTTTTAGTTTAGGGTTTATTTATTTTATTTACTTTTAGGTTTATTTTTAGGTTTTGGTTTTATTTAGTTTTATTTTATTTTATTTTATTTTATGTTTAGTTTTATTTTATTTAGGTTTTTTTATTCTTAGGTTTATTTTATTTTTTTAGTTTAGTTTAGGTTTTCAATTATTTTATTTTTTTATTTATTTTTTTTTAATTTTTTTTATTTTTAGGTTTAGGTTTAGGTTTTAGCTTAGATTTTTTATTTTATTTTAATTTATTATTTTATTTAGGTGATATTTATTTATTTTATTTTAAATTATTTATTTTAGGTTTAGTTTTAAGTTTAAGGTTAGGTTTAGGGTTTAGGTTTTGGTTTAGGATTTTATGTTGTGGTCCAGATTAGGGTTTTGGTTTATTTTAAGTTAGGGCCCATAATTTAGAGGGTCAGAAGTTTAGGCTGTTTAGGAGGGTTTAGTTTTTTAGCCTGAGCCTGGGTGGTTATGGCCCAGGTTTAGAGTTTAGTTTAGGAGTGGTTTGGAGTTTTGGGGTGGTTAGGAGGGTTTTGGGGAGTAGGCCTGGGAGTGGGAGTTTAGGAGGTTTTCTTCAGCTCAGGATTTATGGTCAGCAAAGGGTTATGTTTAGGTCATGGTCAGTTGGTTATTAGTTTGGCACAGTGCAGAGTTAAGTTTAGGTTTGGGTGGGTTTGGGTGGGGTTAGAGGTTAAGGTTAAGTGGTTTAGTGTTTAGGTTTAGTGGTTTAAAGTTTAGGTTTAGGATTTAAGGTTTAGTTTAGATTTAGGGTTTTAGGCATTAGGGTTTAGGGTTTTCAGGTTTAGGGTTGAGGGTTTAGGTTTTAGGTTAGGGTTCAGGTTTTAGTTTAAAGTTTAGAGTTTTTGGTTATTTTTTTTTAATAGAGAACAAATTCAGACTCAATATTTCTTATTTCGATTTCATCAACCAAGTAACACACCAAGTTTTCTAAGACACAAGAGACGACATAGATTAAAAATGAGTACTCATAGAGTAAATAAAAAACCCTAGATAACTAGAATCGTCTCTACTATAAAGTCACAATTCCATAAGCATCTTATTAGATTGATCATTTTTCAGTTTCTCCAGTTACCATTAGAACCATGCCGACCTCTCGAGTAGCGTTAACCACCATCAAATCCTTGATCTCTTGCTCCCCCACCACGCGGCTATAACCTCCATCGCTCCTCCCTCTTCCATTACCACCAATGCTCTCACAACCACCTCCATATCCACCAGCACCTCCAGATCCTCCCCCACCACTATGATAACTGCCGCCTTCCCCCCCAGATCTAGACCTGTGACCAAAAATGTTCCTACCATCAAGGTTCTGCCATTCTTAGTTTAGGTTTAAGTTTAAGTTTAAGGTTTTAGGGTTTAGGTTTATTTTATAATTTATTTGTTTATTTTTGGTTTAGTTTAGGTTTGGGGTTTAGGTTTGGGTTTAAGGTTAGGGTGGTTTTAGGGTTGGGTTTGAAGTTTAGGATTTATGCTTTAGTGTTGGGTTTAGGGTTTAGGTTGTAGGATTAGGGTTATAACTTAAGGTTTAGGGTTTAGTGTTTAGGGTTTAGGATTTAGGGTTTAAGGCATATTTTTTAAAATTAAGCAAACCTAGGTTTCTTTAGTATATTTAGTTTATCTTTTATTTATTTTAGTTAACTTTTTTTTTATTTAAATTTATTTTTTATTTAGTTTAGTTTAGGTTTCTTTAGTTTATTTTTTTAGGTTTAGGTTTAGGTTTTACTTTTATTTTTAGGTTTAGGTTTAGGTTTTATTTTATTTTTTTAGGTTTAGGTTTTAGCTTTTTATTTTAGGTTTATTTTAGGTTTTATTTTTAATTTAGGTTTAAGTTTATTTTTAGTTTATTTTATTTTATAGTTTAGGTTTAGGTTTAGGTTTAGTTTATTTTTTTAGGTTTAGGTTTGTTTGATTTTAGTTTAGGTTTGGTTTATTTTATTTTGATTATTTTATTTTATTTTAGGTTTAGGATTTTTTTTAGGGTTTAGTATTATTTTTATTTATTTTTGGTTTATTATTTACATTTAGGTTTTATTTAGTTTTATTTTATTTTATTTTAGGTTAATTTTATTTTGCTTAGTTTTATTTTATTTAGGTTTTTATTCTTAGTTCATTTCATTTTATCTTATTTTTTTAGGTTTTATTTATTTTATTTTATGATTCTTATTATTTTATTTTATTTTATTTTAAGTTTAGGTTTAAGTTTTAGTTTAGGTTTTTAATATTATTTTTTATTTTATTTAGGTTTAGGTTTTTTTTTGTTTATTTTATTTATGTTTATATTTAGGATTGTTTTAGGTTTTGTGGTTTGGGGTAGTTTTGGGTTAGGTTTAGGGGTTTTGGTTTAGGGTTTTTGGGCACAGTTTTGTGGCCTGGTTAGGGTTGATTTAGTGGCTAGTGGATTTAGTTTTGTGGTCAGTTTAGGGTTTAAGGTGGGCTCTTAGAGGGCTAGCTTTAGGCTTGGCTGTGGTAGATTTTCTGGCTCAGGCCATGGTTTAGGGTTTAGGATTTAGTGTTTAGGGTTTAAAGTTTAGGGTGGGTTTAGGATTTGTGTTTTGGTTTTTTAAAAAAAAAAAAGTAAACCCAGGGTTTTATTTAGTTTATTTAGTTTATTTCATATTTAGGTTTTTATTTTATTTTATTTATTTATTTATTTATTTTAGTTTTTTATTTTAATTTATTTTAGGTTTAGGTTTTAGTTTATGTTTATTTTCAGTTTAGTTTTATTTTATTTTATTTTAGGTTTAAGTTTTATTTTTTATTTTTAAGTTTATGTTTATTTAGGTTTTTATTTTAGGTTTATTTTAGGTTTTATTTTTATTTAGGTTTAAGTTTATTTTTAGTTTATTTTATTTTTTAGTTTAGGATTTAGGTTTAGTTTATTTTAGGTTTAGGTTTAGGTTTTATTTATTTTAGTTTAAGTTTAGGTTTATCTTATTTTGTTTATTATATTTTTATTTTAGGTTTAGTTTTTTTAGTTTGGGTTTAGGTTTTATTTTTTTTATTTATTTTTATGTTTTATTTTTTAGGTTTAGGTTTTATTTAATTACATTCATGAAGACTTACTCCTAGGGACAACTAACCACAACCGCTTTTTTACATTACATATATGTTGGATAGTTATCGAGTTATGGTTGACCTGTGTGTATCTGTCAACATTATTAGTCTAAGAACCCTTGCCTACTTGAGGATCGACATCTCCAAACTCAAAAAAGAAATGATGTTGAGAGGCAATGAACAAGGCGAGAGGGCCTTGTGGTGTTTATTTTTGAATGTATGGGGGGTACTTTTTGAGGTGATCGAGTACAATATTAAGGTATGATGTACTATCTCGAAAGATAGAGGCATCACCCTACAATGGACCTAATCACGTAATAAGGACTCTAAGGCATGATGGGTCTTCGAATGTACCTGAGATTTTTCCCTACTTTACATGGATGAATAAAGTAAGGTTTATATTAAACTGTTCTTAAGTTCCCTATGGAAGTAAGCCTATTGTTCATTACATCTTAGGAAATGAAATTTTCTAAGAATACTCTCGATTAAAGTAGACAATTATCATCTCCAAATATTTCAAGGTTAGAGAATCAAAGGATTTGTTGTATTTGGAAAATCAATTGGGAAAGTTCAAAGAGAAGACTTATTTTTGGAATCCAAATGAAATAAGTAGGAAATGCTCATGATACTAGGAAGCCTACTGAGTATTCTAATATATCATATGGTTGGGCTTTATAATTTTGAAGTTGAGGAGATTTATATGTTTTGAGTTGAAATTTAATTAGATTATTAAGGCTTATAATATACTAACACAAGGTTGTGAGAATTCCTAAGAGGTGAGGATTTAAGCTCGTAGCCTGAACAAAATAGCTACCTCAGGCCCTAAATCTAAGGAGCTTTAGTACGAGCTAAAGCTCTACCTAAATCTAAGCTATAGGTGGACATAAGGGTTTACCTCCATAAAAGAAAATAAATTGTCTGATTTCTAGACTTATAATAACCTAGAGTGGCCGCTAGCTAACTCCTACGATTTTAAAAATATGTAGTTTCAGTCTTATGAATTGCAAGATAGCTAGGGTAGTTATTTAATTAGAAAGAGACTAAAGTCCCAAACACTCTCCCTATAAGACTAGAGCATGAGTGGTATGACCATATGACTTAATTTATAGATACAAAATCTTTTCAAATTTTATTTCATTTTAGACACATTATTTTGACAGAGGATTTAGGATTTCTTATGCCTAAATGCATGATGAAATAGGTTATGGGTCAAATTAGCTAGAAGAAGGTGTTCTCACCACAAGGGATGCCCTCACAGGTCAAGCATTCCTTTATCATGCAAGGATGGAGATCTTTCATGTTCAAGAGAGAAATAATATGCATGCATGATGTGAAACATATAACCATACAGCTAAGGGGTTGCTAAATTTTTTTAATTATCTTATTTATGTATTAGGCTTTATGATGAGGTTAATTTAGTTATGAGTGATTAGTTGGGTAGAAAAGTTTTTTTTATCCTAAGAGCCTAATCGTATCTAAGCCACACACTAAAGCATCAATCATTTAAGAAACTATGAAAAGCATGCCATCCTAATGCACAATATAAACATAACATCAAACAATTATATAAATTATCGTAAAAGAATAAAAGGCTAGTGCGGTCGAGTACCACCATACAACCCAAAGTAAGAAAATATAGGTAGCCAAACTCTACCCTTATACAACCTGGAATATGAAAGAATAATTATAATTGTATTAAATATTATGGGGGTCTTCTTTCTTCATATCTCCATTTATGATTTAGTTCCTTCTTTCATTTGGATGGTGTTTGCTTCAAAGGCATCACAGGGCACCCTAAGACAAAGCCTTCTAGCCACTGCTCATCGTAATCTCCTGTAGATGTAATCTTAATTCATATTGATAAAATTACATTTATGTGAGAAAAGTAAATCTAACTAAACTTGCAAAATAGAGGTTAACTAAATATACATATAATCCCAAGAAGTTATATTTATAATTTGGACTTAGCACCCTACATAGGGTAACTATGCCCACCTGTCCTAACTTGGATTATGCTTAAAGATTTAAGCAACCTGCAAAAAGAGCAATTACATTTATTTATAAGCATCCCTTAAGCATAATCTCCCACAAAAACATGATTAGGCTAATATTGTCCTATCATCCATTCTACAAAGCATACACCCTAACATTCAATCTAAAATAATACATCATAAAACAAAACATACATCACATCATACACCACCCTAACTTAGAGCTAGAAGTGGTGACTTAATTCTAATGTGTGTATTAAGGCTTCTGTAGTAAGTCTTGTGAGGCATTAGTGTTGTATTTTCTAAGCATAGAAGGATTCAAATTAACATGAAAGGTTGATTTCACTTGAAGTAGTTTAATTGATTTGAGAATTTTATTTTGTGTTTTCTTTTGTTTCATTTGATTGCACTTAGCAACTAAGTGTTATAAAGAGAGGAAAAGAGGATTGCTCTCTTCATCCCTACCTTAAGTCACTTTCTAAAGTATGTTAATTTGATTTAATTATCTTTAGTGAATGGCTTATTAAATGATTTAATTAATCCTAAGTTTAGGTTCACTTTAAATAATCCTATTCAAAATGAAAGGCATCTTAAGATTAATTTAATTCAATTACTACCACATGACATATATTAAATCATTCCTTTCCATCACATGTAACATGCATATGATTTAATCTTAAGTGTATCTATACATGCAACATATTTTAGCACACTTAAATGATGAATGTTATGTTTAGAATTTATATTTTATTTGATTGAATTATTTAAACATATTAATTTAAAACTTTATCCAAATTCTTATATAAAAATGATATAAGAATGAAATTAAATAAGCATGTGCCTTTGTTAAACCAAGGAAGTGAGGTAATCAAATGACCTCCTTGGAGCTAGCTAAAGCCTCGTATTCCTGGGATGTCTAGAATATATACCCATTTGCATTCAAACATATGTAAATTCATATACATGAACTTAGGAAGTAAGCTCCAAATCATATGGCTAATTAATTCAACCACTTAGTCAATTATGAATGCATGCAATTTTAATGTAAAATGGTATTTTCATTCACTAATCACATATACATATACATGTACAAATATATAAACAAGTATGTGTCATTATTAAACTTGGGAAGTGAGGTAATCAAATGACCTCCTTGGGGCTAACTAAAGCCTCATTTTCCAAGGATGTCTAGACTATATACTTGCTTTTCTTGGACACACATGGATGTATACATAAATGAGGGAAAGAAAATCATGCAAAGATTGTATATATATATTTTTTTTTATTGAATCATTTATATATATAAATTAAAGCCCTATCCAAATTGTAATGTTGAAATACATAAGAATTAAATCAAATGGGTACATACCATTATTAAACCAGGGAAGTGAGGTAATCAAAGGACCTCCTTAGGGCAAGCTAAAGCCTCGTATTCCCAAGATGTTCAAACTATATAATAATTACTATTTAATCTTATATAAATCAACACATGAATTGAAGAAAGAGAACTCAATATTCATACACTTAAGCTATAAGCATTTATGCTTTTCTTTATGTATTTACAACACAAAGCTTACATAAAGGAAATCCATTTTATTTCACTTGATTTTGAAAAGATGGATGCATGGATTCAAAAGACATACCAAATTTAACATGATTAAGAGGACAATCAAATATTAGCATGTGATTCATTCAACCAAACTAGTTCTTAAGGACAATCAAATCAAATAAGATTATTAAAAGAAAACCAAAGCTTCTTTATTAATTAAGTTTTGGATTTGAATTAATTTAAAGAGGAAAAGAGAAATCATCTCTTATTTTTTTAATTCACATTAGTGATTTGATTTAATTTAAGGAAATGTAATTCAATTGATTTTATGAGTTAATTAAGTTGAACCCTTAATTAGATGAATTAATTACCCTTACCTATGTCACCTTAAAGTAATTAATTAAATAATTATGAGCCAACATGATATGCATGGAAAATAAACTTGTAATGATCCAAGGAAATAAAAGGGGCCTAATGCAAATGGCTCATGATTAATGGTTAATTACATTAAGGGACGTAATTAATTACTCTTATGGTTTTCCACATGTGGACTAACCATAATTTCAATAAACTCCTTTAGGTTATTAAACACTTAAAGATCTACCCCATGATATAATTAGTTCTAATGTGATTATGATTTTAATTTGATTAAGTGATTTAATTAATAGTTAAATTAATTTCATTTTCAAAAAGGGTGAAATGAACTTAGGGAAGGGGTCCCAACCCTATTCCTTAGGTCACTTACTATTGAAGAATGATTAATAAACTTAATTAACCAATTTGTTACTACTCATGGGATTAATTAATCATTAATTAACTTAGAAGAGTAGTTAAGGTTTAATTAGTCAATTTTCCTACTTAACTGAGCAATAAATCCCAAGAAAATCAAGGGAGCAGAGGTCATCCCATTAAATTAACCAATAAAATTTGGGATTAATTGCTCAAATAATTAAGGAGAAATTAAGTTAATAAATTTAATAATAAAACCTTAATTAAACCTTAATTACTATTTAGAATTAGTTAAGATCATTTTTAATTAATTTTACTTTGAAATACATTTAAAATGAGTATTTATTTACATGTTTTATTTCTCTATGATTTCTTATGATTTTAGAAGTTTCAACCATTAAAAATGATTAATTAAACCTAATGAAACTTAATCATGCCCACATGGCGAGCGCGGCATGCTTTCCATGTGGCTCGCAAGGCTACTTAAAACTTACCCGACTACTTACATGGCATGGATGTGCTTTCTCATCCACTATCCATCTTAGATCGAATGACTACGATTAATCCCACACCTAATAGATTAAATCGATCAAATGATCTAATCATGAGTTAGCTAAGGCCTCCAACATCAAGGAAGGTTTGCAAGTTGCCGAACACGGGGAAAGGGGAGCTCAACAAAGACAAAGATGTGCCACCGATAGATAGTGCAACCACCAATAAGTCCATTACCTACCGTTGTAATTAACACTTCCTAGAGTTCTCCTACTTTTGCTAGCTCTTCTTCTTCTACTAGTAAAACTCTTGTATCGGCAGATAATGACACCAAATCTCTTACCCTTCTTACTATACTTGACTTCTACTTTGTATCTCCTATCAAATCTAAGAAATTGAAGAATAAAGCTAGCTTGAATTACATCTGTCACTTATGATGGTTTTCTACTTCTATTCTTAATGATAACTCTTCAAGTCAAAATAACTATAACATTCGATCCTCTAATTTAGAGTTGGACTTTCTTACTCTGAATACTATGGGTTCATCTATTGAGATAGACTTGGAATCATCCAATTGAGGGTCCCATAGGAGAAGCTATAGAGTGATGTATGTAGAACCTTCCATCACCCATAAGAGATCAAAGTCAACCTCCAGTGGCAAGGTTCTACCTCTACAGCACCTCGAGATAGAGGAAATAAGCATTAGTATAGAGGATCAAAAAAGCCCTCCACGTGATGCTCCACCCTTGGATATGCTGGAGGATCACCAAGGTGGACTACAATGTCCTCTCTCATCTAACAAAGTTGTTATCTAAGCTAAGCATATATGATGCCATTGTCTTATCCAAAGAGATGAGGGAATCGTTAATCAAGGCTCTCCTTGATCCTAAGATATGCTTAGCTCAGCTGTCCGCTATTGGCGAAGAGGTGCATTATGCAAAAGAATCTCATGGGATCACTTTCACAGATGAAGATCTTCTTTTGGGGGACTTGGAGCACAACCGTCCCCTCTGCATCATAGTTAACATGGGTAGATTTAGGCTGACTAGAGTTCTAGTTGATCTAGGTGCATCAGTGAACATTATGAGACCAAAGAGTCTTGCCTATTTGAGGATCGACATCTTCAAACTTTGAGGAGATCGGATGATGTTGAGAGGATTCAATGAACAAGGAGAGAGGGCTTTAGGTTCCATAGTGCTACCCTTGGGAGATAAGTGACTGGAAGATTGAAGCCAAGTTTTACATCATTGATTCCAATACTTCATTCACTACTTTGCCCGGTAGGCCTTGGATACATCAACAAGATAATTCCATCCTCCCTCCATCGTGCATCGGAAAGGATTAAATTGAATACCATGTCAATGGAGATGAAAATCCATTTTCAGTTAGAGAGGTTAAGATTTATGAGGATGTGACCTACTATCTTCTTCAAAACACCCTTCCTCGTGAACATGGACAAAACTCAAACACAAAAGAAAAAGAAAATGAAGAAAAAGAAAGAGCAAAAGAAAAAGAAAAGAAAAATGAAAATCCAAGTGCACAAGAAAGGGAAATTGAAGAAGAAATAGAGCCGCATATCACATTCTACCCACAGTTCATTCCATCATATGGACATGTAGGTAAGATGAATCAACCTCCACCAGGCAAAGGTAGAGGCAGAAATAGAGGCAGTTCTAAAGGTGGAAGATCCCCTGGTTGGCCATCAGCCAATAGTGGTTATGTTCTAGTTAGTAGAGTACCCCTATTATTCACATAGACTTGGAATCTAGCTCAGAGAATGAGTCTGATATGATTAGTATACCAACCAACCCCTCTCGAGTTCCATTGAGGTGACTTGATCCGTGATAAAGAATTTTAAGACTAAGCCTCTAGACAAAGCAAAGTATTCAAATCAGGTTTAGTAGTTAAGGAAGCCCTTAAGTCTTCCATGGATGTGAAGCCGAAGAGATTCTTTTTGGGATCATCATCCTCAAGTCCTGAAGTTGATATAGAACTTGAGGATGATTCATTTAAAAAATTAATTGAATTACCACTTGACTTTTACTCGCCTTGTGTTCATAATCTTATATAAAAAGGTTTGGTTCCTTATACATGGTCCAGGCACAGGTCAGAGTATTTTGAGAAGTTGTGGAACAATACAAGTAGTGAAGCACAATCAAGGAAAAGTCTAGGATTTGGTACAATGGGTCCAGTCGATGATGATGATTACTATTTGGTTGTTACCAATCATTTGGAGTCTGATAGGTTCTTTTCACACAACCCCAACTCTTATGAGAATGTGTGTTTAGAAACCTCAGATGATCCAGATGATCTTCAGATCAAGTATGCACCTCCAGAATTTGAAGAGGAGATTCATTCAATAATTGACAAGCTCAAAAAAATCAACCTCAGGATAGAAGAAAATCCACGCCTGACGTACATCAGTTTGTTGTTGAATGAAGAAGTAACCAATGACTTAGTTATGCTATGGACTGAGTTTAAAGACTTGATTTGCATTGAGTTCTGAAGAGATGCTCGAATTATCTCCTGACATAGCAGTCCATAATATAGCAATAGATCCTAACGCTACCTCTATCAACAAGCTCCTAGACGCATGCTTGATAGAAATTGAACAACATGTCATTTCTAAAGTCAAGAAACTAATCAATGATGGTTTCATTAGGGAAGAAAAATACCCTACCTGGTTAGCCAGTGTCATACCTAGTTAAGAAGAAGAATGGCCAAATTTGCATTTGCGTTGATTTGAGGGAGGCATGTCATAAGGATGAGTTTCCTCTTTCTATACCAAAATTAATGGTGGACATCGCCTCATCTCATGTAGTGTTTTCTTTTATGGATGGGTCATCAGGCTACAACCAAATCAAGATGTCTCCTGAAGATGAAAGAAACACCACTTTTGAACCCCGATCAAAACTTTTTTATAAGGTCATTCTTTTCAATCTTAAAATGATGGTGCACATACCAATGGGCCATGACTCATCTTCAATGAACTCATCCATCATCAGGTTGAGTGCTATGTTGATGATCTAGTAGTCAAGAGCAGAGAAAAGGAAGACCACCTCTTTGACTTGAGAGTAGTTTTTGAACGGTTAAGAAAATATAACCTCAAAATGAATCCACTGAAGTGTGCATTCGGAGTAACTTAAGGGAAATTCCATTGGGTTTGTTATCAGACACCAAGGAATAGAGATAAATCCTGAAAAGATCAAAGCTATCTTAGAAATTTTGCATCCTAAAAGCTTAACACAACTTAGATCATTCCAATGATAGTAGGAAAATATATGATGCTTTATCTCCAACCTATCAGGAAGATGCAAGCCATTTTCAGCACTTATCAAAAAGGACACCAAGTTCAAGTGGGATGATAAGTGTCAGCATGCATTTGAAGACATCAAATAGTACTTGATGAAGCTGCTAGTTCTAGCCCCTATCTAGGCGCCACTCATCCTCTACCGCTACATTGGATGACTCTCGACTTTTGTTGGCCCAAGCCAACGAAGGAAAGAGAGCGCTCTACTACCTCGCCATTTGATTCTCGAAAGTGAACTACCCACCTATTGAGAAACATTGCCTAGCTTTAATCTTTTCCTACCAAAAGCTATGACACTATATGCTTTCTCATAAAGTGAACTTGATCTCCAAAACCAATCCACTATAGTACCTCATGACACTGCCAAAGTTACTTGGATGTTTGGCACAATGGTCCATGATCCTCTCGTAGTTTGACATCATAATCATACCCCTTCGTGTAATAAAAGGATAAGCACTAGCGAATTTCTTAGCAGCACACCCACTTCCTACTGATTCTCCGCTTAGTGACAATCTCCTCGATGAACAAATCATGAACTTAGGGGAGGATGGCAACCGCCAATGGGAGATGTATTTTGATGGTGCAGCTTCTTTTCATAAAAGGGAAGCACCACGATCTATTCTCCTAGGAAAGGCAGGGGTATGAATAGTTCTCCTAACCCCAAACTATGATGTGATGAGATTCTCATACTATCTTTCCAACCCCTACACCAATAATGAAGTTGAGTATGAGGCTTTGATTGTTGGTCTAGAGTTAGCCATCACAATCAGTGTCAAGAGCATCAACATCTATGGGCATTCTCAATTGGTCATCAACCAGATTATTGGGTATTACTAGGTTCTCAAACCCAAGCTTCATCATTACCATGAGTATACCATGAAGTTATTGACCCAGATTCCTATTGTCACCATCTAAAATTTTCCCTGAGTAGAGAATGTAGTAGCAGATGCTTTGGCCAAACTCGCCAAGGAACTGTCAAGTTCGAAAGATGAGTCCATTTCAATAAGGGTCCAAAATAGACAAGTCATGTCCCTTATTGATGTTGAACTCATCGATAGACTTTCTTTTGAAGGGAAGATTGTCGTTATCAAAAGGATGAGGAGGATTGGAGGCATTCATACACTATTTGAATACTGGCAAGCTACCTCAAGAAAAGTCACAAGCCCATCATGTGAAATAGAGAGCTCCCTCATTTTCATTGATGGCACCCTGTACCGCCTATCCTTTGACTAAATGTGGTTACATTGTTTAGATAAACATGAAGCCCGTGGCATTGTAGGTACATGAATGTGGACATCAATCCAGTCCAAAGATGAAGATGAAGATCAAGCGACTTGGATACTATGGCCTTCGATGATTATAGACTGCATGAATGTAGCTAGAAGATGCCATTAGTGTTAGGTACATAGTGTGGTCCTCCAAAAACCATCCAACATTCTGCACCCTACATTGGCATCATGGACATTCGAGTGTTGGGGTACCAACATTGTGGGTCCAATTGACCCTCCTTCTTTTAAGGGTCACCAGTTCATTCTAGCTTCCATCGACTACTTTTCCAAGTGGGTGGAAGACATCCCACTTAGAGAGGTCACAGCTCAACATGTGCTTCAATTTTTTTGGAACCATATCTTATATAGGTTTGGAGTGCCTTGACGAATTATATCCGATAATGGTACTACATTCAAAAGTGCAAAGATCAATAGCTTCATGAGAAGACACAGTATAGATTGGATATAATCTAGTATCTACTTCCCCAGAGAAAATGGCTTAGTAGAAGCATTCAATAAAACTCTCATCCAGATATTGAAGAAGACTCTTGATGATAACAAACGATAGTGGCATGAGCAGTTTGTTGAAGCTTTGTGGGCCTACTGCACCACATACCGAACTCTAACTCAGTCTACTCTATTTTCCTTAGTGTATGAGTCTGAATCTGTCTATCTTCAGAAGTTCAACTCCCATCACTAAGGATAGCATTTGTTAGCAAGATCACGTCAGAGCAGAATTCAAAGTTATAATTAGATGAGCTTGAAGGTTTGAGGAGAGTCGCCTACGGGTGTGCAAGTACCTCAAGTTATACAAAGCAAAAATTATTCAAGCTCATAACAAGCTGGTCTGACCTAGTCTTTCCAAGTTAGAGTACTTGTGTTAGTCCTAAGGAGACCAATTGTTGCTATCAAAAGATGGGAGGCAAGTTTGAACCCACTTGGGAAGGCCCCCATGCTATAGAGAAGGCCTAATAAGGATCATATCACCATCGATTGTAAAGAACATCCGATGCTTCCAATTAATGGGCTCTACCTAAAGAAATATTACCCATGAAATAAACCATGTTTGAAAATAATTATTAATAAAAAAGAATAAAAATTTGATTCCATTTCTTCTTTCGAAGTATTGTTTGCTTGTCTTGCGAATCCCCCGTGACATGTTTAGGGTTGGTGTAAGAGTTCCCCAGCAGCATCGTATCCCTCTTTCACATCACAAACACAACCTCCCAATGCTATTAGAATAGGTGTGAGAGAACCCAAGAGGCATCCTATTTTGATTAGCACAACTAAGTTAGGTGTAAGAGAACCCGAGCAACATCCTTTCTTAGTGGGAATTCTCAGCTGCCATTCGTGGTACTACTCCATCAAACTCCTGAATGTGTTTGAAATAAGTGTAAGAGTCCCCCAGAGGTACCCTATTCCTTTTAACACATGCTTAAAAACTAATATAAATCTTTTATCTCACGCTACTTTGATGTGGGAGCAAGCCCCCTTTGGCACTCACTCATTAGCTGCTCTAGGTTGGATCTAAATGCTACCTTGCTAGTATGTCACCCTAGTGGTCACTTATTTGAAGATGTGAGTCCCCATGCTTTCTACCTAACTTGATCATTGCAAACCAATGAGCACCTTGTTAGTATGGTAGACTCTATTGCCTAGCTAGTAAGCTACCTCATGTTGACTTTGCTTAAGAAGATGTGAGTCCCCGTGCTTTCTTCTTGAACTCGCCATCATGCACTAACTAGGTTGAGTATATTTGAGGTTTAGGATAAGTTCCCTAGAGGCTCCTTTCCTCTTGACTATGTTTGAGTTGATATAAGTCCTCTAGGATTCACGCGAGCCACCCAGGTCGATGGCACCTGAGCCAAAGGCAAACTATCCCAACAATCAATTCTGTTATAAGAGGATGTGAGTCCTCAAGCTTTCATCCTATGCTGCTTATTGCAAAATAATGGGCACCTTAGGTTGGTTGATGTTCGCTATGCTGACAGTGAGTCACCCAGTGAGTACACCATTCTCGGCATATGTGAGTCCTCACGCCTTCTCCTTGAGTTGGACAATGAATACCTATTAGATATATGACTAGCCATGTCATTTTCTCCAGGGTTTTGGATTAAGCCTTTAGCGACCCCATCCCTTAGGCATATTTTGGATCACATCCTTGAAACCCATTTAACACTACCTGTGTTACTTTGATTGGATCCCCCCCTAGTAGCCACCCTTGTGGTTGGAGAATTTGTTCAAATGATGATTCTCCCTTGATTCAAGAACTGAGATAGGGCTGAATATAAGCTCCTTCTCGCTTGATCTCAAACCAACAAGGTATAAACAAAACTAAGCAAACCAAACAAAATATCTGCTTGTGGATTAGAATTCAAGCCCCAAATGGCCCTCTTCCCAAGGACATCCTATCTTTAGGTGTGAAAACTCCCTATGGGAATTGCCACACCGAGTAGATAAATCATTAGGTCGATACTCACTCCATAATTGCCCTTAGGTTGGGTTCAATCTATTTTTTTACAAGCAGGTTACCCCAGCTATCATTCCGCTTTGCAAAATGTAAGATTATGATGGATTTTTCTCATGACTATCAAACAGTGCGCCTAGGTTGATTTGTTGCCCAAAGCAACCGATCACCCCAATGGTCTTTATAGTTGAAGATGTGAGTCCCTGCTTTCTTCCCTTAGATTGATCATTGCAAAACCTAAAGACACCTTTGGTCGATAGTTCTCCCATCGGCCGAAGCTACTCCCATTGGTTCAAGAATCAGGTAGGTCTAGATATGATGAGCTCTTCGATCCATAAACCAATGGAATCCATCAAAATAAACTAAAAAAATGAAAATAACCTTTAACTATCTTTGATCTGATTTAAGTCCCCTAGCAGAATTCACTCAATAGTCAGCTCTATGCCAGGTTCAATTTGATGCCCAAAGCAACCGATCACCCCAATGGTTTCTTATTTTGGAAGATGTGAGTCCCCGTGCTTTCTTCTTAAGACTTGAGCACAAAAGGCACCACTTCAGGATACCCTACCTTATGGTTGGTAGACTACTCCCTTTGGATTGGTAAGTCTGAGTTAGGTTTTAGCCACTGTGGCCCCTACTCGGTGCAGTCCAACGCAAACTGATGGGACCCATCAAAACAAATCTAAAAATTAAATTAAAGGTTGACTATCCTTGTGTTGGTTTAAGTACCTCGCATGCTCACTCAATAGTTTAGGTTGGGTTCAATATTTCCTTGCCAATAGATTACCCCAACTAGTCCCTACTTTGGAGGATGTAAGTCTACTATACTTTCTTCCTAGTTTGCACACTAAAAGGTATCCCTTTAGTTGGCTAGTCCTACTATGTGTTTAGTAGACTACCCCTTTGGATTGATAAATCTCAATTAGGTCTAGGCCTCTTTGGCTCCTACTCAGTATGATCCATCGTAAACCAATAGGATCTATCTCAAAAATCCAAAATCTAAAAATCTAAAATAAAATTCAACAAAACAAATCCATGGAAAAAAGAAACAAAATAATCAATCAATCTAAATCAAATCTTTTGCTTCTCCTCGGTGAGATGCAAGTCTTTCTAGTTACTCAATTGATCTAGAATTTTAATCCCTTTAGTGGATGACTTGAACTTGCTTCCCTAGTGGAGAGTTCACTTCTCTATCCCCAGTGGAGCCTAAATAACAAACAACAAATTGAAATGAATTCAACCCTCTTCCCTGGCAAAATTTAATTAAATAAATCAAGTTTCTCTTCCCAGTGAGACTCATATCAGATCAAACCTCTCATCCTCTTGTGGATGACATGTACCTGCTTCCCTAGTGGAAGGTTCACCTACTCTATCCCTTAGTGGACTCTTCCTCTCTCTTATGTCTTGGACATAAGTAGAGCCACATTGCACTAAGCTCTAGATTTCTTCTACACCTTGGGTTAGGTAAATTGTTTTGTTAGTGCTTGTGATCTTTTGGTGTAGTTGATCATTTCGGTCAACACCAATCGTGTATTCCTGTCCACACCACACCTATTGGGCACCCTTTGTTCACCTCATTTTTGGATGAGCTCTTAACTCCTCCCTCTTAGACATAGGACTTATCTTAGACACTAAGGGTTCCTTAGTCTTAAGACACATCTAGTGATTAGGTGGGCACTCAACCTATGTGAGACTTAGAAGGGTTAGCCATAGGAAAAGGTCATGCCTTATTGGTGTTAGGAAAATTTTCCTACCCTATAGCTTGAATCACATTCCTCACTTCCTTCCTTCAAGACCAACTTCAATAATTTTAATTGATTTTCTCAAACACCAAATCAATCTTATTTGATTTTCTCCAAACTAAAATCAATTCGACATGATTGAAATTCTAAACTCCAAATCTTGTCTAAGTCCTTTGATTTCCCTTCATGGACTTAGCTTAAATCATATTCAAATAAATTCAAATTCATGAAATTTTCTCCCAACTCATTTATATTCTCATTTATATTCACATATATAAATGAAATATAAATTCAAAATAATCAAACTAAATCCAAAATTCAAATCCAAAATTCCAAATCTTTCCTCAGTCCTTTAATCCTCTCTTAAGGATTTAGCCTAAGTCATGTTCAAATCACTTCAAATCCATGAAATTTTCTCATAACCCATTTATATTAATATATATAAATGAAATATAAATTAAAACAACCCAAACCAACTCCAAAAATCAAACTCAAATTCAATCAAAATCCAACCTAAGCCTTTCAAATCAAATTCTTGAGCTTAGCCAAATCAACTTCAACAAAGCCAAACTCTTGATTTTTCTTCATGATTCAATCAATCCTTCAATCACGAATCCAAATATAAATACAAACTTCAATCACTTAACCAAAAATAAATTTAAAAATCAAGCCAAAATCCATTTCATGTTCACCCTTTAAACTTGAAATTGCCAAATGAACCAAAACCCATTTGACTTAAAACAACTTACAAATGGATTTTTATTTCAATCATAAGTCCATATGTTAGTTAAATCAAACTAAAATCAAGCTTTGACCAAGCCATTTGACCCACTTAGGCTCACGTGACCTAAAGTGACCTAAAGTACCCTTATGAGCCAAATTCTAATCCTAACCAAATTAGATTGAACAAAGCCCACCTAAGCCTCTCATCATGATCAACAATCATCATGAGATGATCAATCACTCAAATTGGGTCAAACCAAGTCAAACCTAAGGGTTGACCAAGTCAACACTTAGCCAAAATATAACCTAACATGACCAAAACCCACCATAGGCCAAATTATTTGAAACCATTGATCAAAACTCATTCATGACCAATGTTTGAACTTGACCAAGTCAACATTTGAGCCTAATTAGCCCACAATCACTTGGGCCAAGTTGACCCAACTTGACCTAAAAAGTCAAAATGTGTCAAAACATTATCTAAGCCAAACTAATAAAAACCAATGAGTCAAGTTCATTCCAAAATGATTGTTGAGCTTGACCAAAGCCTCAATTGGCCAACTAGACCTAACCTAGCCCAATTGTCCTTGAACCCAACCTAACCTAAAGAGTCAAATTGAGCCAAATTCAAACTTAACCAAAATTGATTGGAAACAAAGATACCAATCAATCTCATATGACCAATCAAACATGAACTTACCCATGAACTATCTCAAATAGGTCAAATGGGTCAATTTTGTCAAGTTGGCCCATTTGACCTAAATGAAATCATATGAACCAAATTCAAACCTAAACCAAATTGAATTAAATCAAAGCCACCAAAATACTTCAAATGGTCATATGAACTTGACCGAACCCTTGGTTTGACCAATTTGACCATTTGGTCAACTTGACCTAAGTTGACCCATTTTGACCTAAATGGGTCAACATGAGCCAAAACACATCAAACCAACTCCAAATCTAATGAAACTTGGACAAACCTATTTTATCATCATAATAAACATGCCCAAACTGAAATCAAGGTCAAATGACTATTTTACTCCTAGGCCACAGGATAAATTTTGGCCAATTCCACTTGGAATTTGGTCAAATCCTCTTCATACCCACTTGGAACTCTCTTAGTGGATCAAGTGAACACTAGGGAGAGTGGTGCACCCAACCCAATGGGTTTGGGTCAGCCCAACTTAGCCCAATGGCCAAACTAACCACAAATGGCCTCTTCTTCTTTTTGTGTTAGCTTTATAAATTAATTGATGATTTGTTTAGCTTGTGCATTAAGATGGCATCCTTTTCCTAGTTTCTTCCTTTTTTGATGTATGGCCTGGATGTGGATTAGGCTCTTAGGGAAAAATAAATCTTCTACCAAATTTAATAATTCAAAATTAAAATAAAGAACTCATAACCTCACCTAAAGCTTAGGCTAAAATCAAGATAAAAGAATTAGCAACCGGTTAGCTGGATGAGTATTTCTTTTATAACATCATGCACAAATGCATATGGTTTTCACTGTTGATTGGTGGGCTTCCACCTTTGCTAGAGAAACTTGGCTTGACCTTGAGAGCCATGGTGGAAACACACATCCTCCCTTCTAGCAATTTTGGCCAATAATCTTATTTCTCATGCATTAGACATATGAATCCTATAAGCCTGAGTCAATTGACTATCCAAAAATGAAAATAAAATGTAATATGATTTGCATTAGATTTAGGTCATTTGAAGTATGCCCTTACATGATCTAATCTCTTTAAGGAGTGAGTTTAAGTACTTAGTCTCTCTAAATAAATAATCCTATCTCTTGCATAAAGCATAAGGCTTCCCTACATGAATTTAAAATTATAGGAGGAGTTAGTTGGTGGCCAGGCAGTTGTAAGTCCAAGTAGTCGGGTGCTTTGCCCTCTCTTATGGAGGCAAATCAAAAACTCATTATCACCTTAGATTTAGGTCATGCTTTTGGCCTCATCAAAGCTCCATAGATTTAGGTTCTAAGGTTGCTTCTCCCTTCTATGGGCCATAAGCATAAATCCTCACCTCTTAGGCATTTCCATAATCTTGTGTTGTAGAATCATAAGCCCTAAACTTCAAATAAAAAGTCAACTCAAATGAATAATTCAATTTCTAAAATATAAAGACCAACCATAGGATAGTTTGAGATGCTCGCTAGGTTTCCTAGCATCGTGAGCATCTCCTTATTATCTTTCATTGGATTTAATAATAACTCTCTCTCTTTGATCAATCTCATATCATCTTCCACAATAAACTAATTGATTGATCATCCTATCTATTGAAATTTTTGGAGACAACGATCATTTATCTTAATCGAGAGTATTACTAAAGGATCTCATTCCTTAGGATGTAATTAACTATGGGGGCTTACCCCTACAGGGAACTTAATGAACTCAGTTTAAAATAATTCTTACTTTACTTTTCCATATAAAGTAGGGAAAGAATCTTTGGTACACATGCAGACCCATTATTCTTAGATGTCCTTATTGAGGTGATTAGTTTCATTGTAGGGTGGTGACTCCTTTCTTTAGAGATAGTACACCTCTCCTCAATGTCATACTCGATCACCCTTAATAAGAATATATGTGGATCTACATGGTGTAAAAATGCATAAAAGAAGAACTACATTCCTATCTTCATTTTATTTCACATAGAGTGAAGATGGAAGTATATTTATTCTTTAGAAATTAAAAATTTCACCACGGATGGATGGGGAATGGCATTTTCTAATCAAGGAATGAGCTTGGGAGCTTAGGGAATGGCTCAGTGACTTGTCTTGGTAGCTAGGGCTTTGAGGAATGATTTTTGTGTGTGTTTTAGTGGAAATGAGGAGGTGTATACCCCCTTCATCTTGATTGAATGATGGATCAGGTTTGGCTTCTAGTGGCCATTCAGCCATCTCAAGGAGTCATGGGCAGCAGGGAGGTGGTGAGTTGTCTGGAGGTGGCTATTAATGAGGAATCACGGGTGTCCTATGAGTTTCAAATTCTTTAATGGGGAGGGTGAAGTGATTCACCTCCCATGGGTCATGGTCGACCCAACCACCCTCTTGGGTTAGGATGGGCAGTCTCCTAGGTGCCCAAGTGGACCATGAGGAGAGTACCAAGTGGCCAAGGAATGGAAATGACCACTTACATGGGTGATTTGTCTCATGTGATGCCCTTTCCCCAAGGTTTGAATGATCATTTGGCATTGGATTTGATTTTTCCAAATTTGAAATGAGCAAAAAGTGGGTTATCCCAAATTTCAAGTCAAATGGAGTTGATTTGGTTAGGTTTGGCCATATTTGACTCATCTACATCAAATTAGGTTAGGTTGGGTCAAGTTGACCAATTAGTCAAATTGGGTCAAACCAAGGGTTGGGTCAAGTTCATATGAATATTTGGGATGTTTTGGTTCAATTAGTTTGGTTTGTTTGGCTTAGATTTTATTTTGGCTCATTTTAATTCATTTGGGTCAAATGGGTTAACTTGACCAATTTGACCAAATTGGACAAATTGTATTGGGTTGGGTGTTGGTTTGGGTTTAGTTGACCAATTGAAGATGATTGTATGCTTTGGTTTCAATTACTTTGGATTTGATTTTGATTTAGGCCAACTTGAACCTTTAGGTCAATTTTGGCTAAGTCAACTGTGTTCAATTGGGTCCAATCATGGCTTTGTTCAAGTTCAAAAACCAATTCGGAATGAACTTGTTCCATTGATTGCAATCAATTTGGTTTATATTTTGATTTTATCCAATTTGATATTTTAGGTCAAATTAGGTCAACTTGGGTCAAGAGCATTAATTGGGTTTGACTCAAAAAGGTCAAGTCATATTCAAATACTAATTTTGATTTGGTAAGAATCATTGGTTTCAAGGGATTTGGCTTATGATGCAATTTGGCTAGTTTGGGTTCATATGGGTTAAGGGTTAACTTGGTCAAATGACAAAGTTGACTTGGTTTGACCTAATTTGTGACAATTGATCAACCTAGGGTGATCAACAATCATGATGGGATGTTTTGATGGGCTTGGTTCAATCCATTTTATGTAGGATTAGAGCTTGGCTCAAATAGATCAAATTGGCCACTTTCAGTCAAGTGGACCAATTGGGTTTAGTTGGCTTGATTTGGGTTAAGTTTTATTTAGTTGCGTTTATAAATGGATTTGGGATTGATATATAAATTCAATTGTAATTGCCTTGGGTTCAAATGGGTTTTGGTTTATTTGAACATTTCAAGTCAAAAGGGTTAAGTTGGTTTGACTTGGGTTGATTTTGGTTTGGCTTGATGATTGTAGATTTTATTTATATTTGTGAATATGATTGAAGGCATGATTGATTCATATGAAAATCAATTGAATTTGGGTTTTGGAATGAAGGAATTTGTCTAAGTCAATGGAGTTGGGTCATGTGGCTTAAGTTTTTATTTTGATTTTGTTTGATTTAATTTTGATGATTTAAATGTATATTTCATTTAAATTTGTAAATATGATTGAAATTATGATTAATTCGTGAGAAAATCAATTGAGTTTGACTTACTTTGGATTAATATTTGGCTAAGTCCATGGGATAGGTCATATGGCTTAGGAAGGGTTTTGATTTAATTTGATTTCATTTTTGATCATTTGAATGTAGATTTGATTTATATTTAGGAAGAAGAATGAACAAATAAAAAATGATTATGAGAAAATCAATTGATTTTGATTGATTTGGATTAAGATTTGGTAAGTCCATGGGATAGGTCATATGGCTTAGAAGGGTTTCAAGATTGGATTTGATGATGGATTCAATCATTTGGTTTTGGAATTTGGATTTGGATTTGAATTTGATGTTTGAATTGAACTTAAGCTTTTGTTTGAGAAGGTGAACATGGATTGGATTTTGTCTGTAGGGTAGGTGGATTATCTTAATCCCCAAGGCATAACCTAATCCTATGGTTAACCCTTCTAAGTCTTTAGGCTTAGGTTAAGTGTTTACCTAATTATTATAAGTGTCTTATGACTAGGGAAGTCTTAATGTCTAGAAGACTCCTAAGTCTAATATTGGAAGACTGAATCTACACTCCAAAATTGAGGTCAACTGGCCTTAGGCTCCATAGTGTTGCCCTTAGAGATAGATGATTAGAAGACTGAAGCTAAGTTTCACATTATATACTCGGATACATCTTTCAATGCCTTGCTTGGGAGACCATAGATGCATGAGAGCAACATAGTTTCATCCTCTTACATGTATAAAGTTTGTGAGGTGGGATCATCTACTGCTAAAAAGAAGATCTCAAGCCATTTATAGTTCATGAGGTTAGCATATATGAGGATCCAGCTTACTACCTCCCTCAAAATCAATAAGTCTATTCTCATGAACTTGGTCAAAGTTTAAAATAATAAAAAGAAAATAAAAAAGAAAGAGAAAAAGAAAAAAAGAAAATAAAAGGGAGGGAAAATAGACTTGGAGTATGAAGTGGAATATTACATTAGATTCCACCCACAGTTCATTGCTCCATTCGAACATAAGGGTAGGATGACCTGACCTCCATCAGGCAGAGGAAGAGGCTAGTCAGACGCAGTCCTAATGATGGAAAACCTCCTTATTGGCCACCCAATAAAAGATATGTCCCAACTACCAAGAGTACACTTACTATACATATAGACTTGGACTCTATATGGATAATATATAAAGCATAAGTGCATCCAAGTCTATATGTGAAATAGTTAGGCATTAGTTAGGAACCTTATCTCTAACTTGACTTTCCTCTCAAAAAGCTTATGGTTTGGTAGTTAAAGAAGTCCCTAAGTCATCCACAAGTGTGAAAACTCAGAGCTTCTTTCTGGGAGCATCATCCTCAATTCAAGAATGATGTAGAACTTGAGGATAATTCATATAAAGATTTAATAGAATTACCTTTTGATTAGTACTTGCCTTATGTTCATAATTTAGCAAAAAAAGGGTTAATCCCACATACTTGGTCAAAGCACAGGTCAGACTACTTTAAAAGAATATGGAAGAACAAATGCAATGATGATTATTTACGCTAGTCATCCCAATCATTTGGAATCTGATAGGATCTTTTCAAATAACATTAACTCATATAAGGAGCTGTGCTTAGAAAGTTTAGATGATCTAGATGATTTAGAAGTCAAAGATGCACCGCTAGAGTTCAAAGAAGAGATCAATTCAACCATCGATGAGCTCAAGGAAGTAAACTTAGGAACATTAGTACTTTGTTGAATGAAATTGAAACCAATGACTGAGTTAGGCTATTGATTAGGTTTAAATAATACCTTAAATGGAGTTATAAAGATATGCCTGGATTGGCTCCTGACATAGCTATCCATAAACTAGCAATAGAGCCTACTGCTAACCCTATCAAGCAAGCTCCTAGACGCATGCGATTAGAGATAGAACAACATGTATTTTTTGAAGTCAAAAAATTGATCGATGCTGGCTTCATCCGAGAAGAAAAATGTCCTACCTGGTTAGCCAGCATCATCCCAGTTAAGAAAAATAAAGGCTAAATTCACATATGTATCTATTTTAGGGATTTAAATAAGGCATGTCTAAAAGATGAATTTCCACTACCAATCCCGAGTCGATGGTGGATGTTGCCTCATCTCATGCCTTTCTATTTCATGGATGCTCATCTAAATATAACCAAATAAAGATGGCTCTCAAGAAGAAAGAAACACTACTTTTAGAACTCGATCAAAATTTATTATAAAGTCATGCCTTTCACCTTTAAAATGTCTGCTACATACCAGAAGACTGAATCTTCGATGAACTTATTCATCATCAAGTCGAGTTCTATGTCGATGATTTTGTGGTCAAAAGTATAGAAAAGGAAGGCCATCTCTTTGACTTGAAGTAGTTTCCAAATAGCTAAGATAATTTAACCTCAAAATGAACTACCTAAAGTGAGCATTTAGAGTAACTTCAAGGAGATTCATTAGGTTTGTTGTTAGACACCAAGGAATCAAAATAGATCTATAGAAGATCAAAGTGGTATTAGAAATGCCACCCCCTAAAAGTTTAACAGAACTCAGATCAATCCAATGGCGATTGGTGTATCTAAGATGCTTTATATCCAACCTATCGGGAAGATGTCAGCCATTCTCAGCACTTGTCAAAATGAATGACAAGTTCAAGTGGGATGATAAGTGAGAACATGCCTTCAAAGACATCAAGCATTACCTGATGATGCTGCAGGCTCTAACATCCCCTATCTTGGGCAAGCCGCTTATACTTTACACTGCTGCATTAGATGATTCCCTTGGTGCTTTCTTGGCCTAAGCCAATGATGAAGGGCAGGAAAATGCACTCTACTATCTCAGCTATCATCTAATCCCTGCTGAGGCAAATTATCCATCCATTGAGAAGCATTATTTAGATTTAATCTTTGCATCCCAAAATCTACACCACTACATGCTTCCTCATAAGGTGAACTTAATCTCTAGGATCAATCCACTACATTATCTCATAACACATCAACACTATCAACGCAAGATGGTCCATGACCTCCAGCTTGGCATTACCTTGTACCCCTCGCGTAAAAGGATAAGCTAGCGATTTCTTAGCAAAGACACCCACTTCCTCGCTAACCGCTTAGTTATGATCTCCCCTAACTAAATTATGAACTTAGGTGATACTAATATTCACCATTGGGAGATGTACTTTTGGATGTGCTTCCTCAAAGAGGAGAAGAATCATAATCTACTATTCCAAGAAAAGTAGGGGTACAAATAGTTCTCTTCATTCTAGACTGCGATGTGTTGATATTCTCATATCATCTATCTAATCCTTGCAGTAACAACAAGCTTAATATGAGGCTCTGATTGTTGATCTAAAGTTAGCCATTACTCTAAGAATCCAGTACATCAACATCTTTGGGGATTCACAGCTAGTTATCAACTAAATTACTGGGTCTTCTAAGGTTATAAAGCCTAAGTTCATCACTACCATAAGTACACCATGGAGTTGTTGGCCCAAATCCTAGAGGTTACTATTTATAAGATTTCTTAAGGAGAGAACATTGTAGCATATGCTTTAGCCAAGCTTGCAAAGGAGTTGGAGTGTCCGGAGAATGAGTCCATATCATTACAACAACAACAACAACAATAAGCCTTAATCCCACTAGGTGGGGTCGGCCACATTAATCCTTCGTCTCCATTATGTCCTATTATGTGTCAAATTCTCATTTAATTCAAGTATACTAAGATAATTTTTTATACATATTAACCAAGTCTTTTTAGGTCTACCTCTACCTTTCTTAACATAAGGAAAATCTAATGCATCTACTCTCCTAATCATCATCTGGACTAGATGCTTTATGTGGCCAAACCATCTAAGGCGACTCTCCCTAATCTTATCTACCACTGGAGCTACTCCAACTTTTTCCCGAACATACTCATTTTGCATTCTATCTCTAAGGGTAAAGCCAATCATCCACCTGAGCATCCTCATCTCTGTAACACTTAACTTAGTCTTATGTTTCTCTTTTATTGGCCAACATTCTGCACTATAAGTCATTGCAGGTCTTACCACCATATTATAAAATTTTCCCTTAAGTTTACGTGGAACTTTTCTATCACATAACAGGCCAGATGCATTCCTCCACTTCAACCATCCAACTTGAATTCTACTAATAACATCTCCATCTATTTCACCATCATTTTGAACAATAGAGCCTAAATATCTGAATCACTCACACTTATTAATGACTTGATCACCTAAAGTCACAACACTACCACTAAAACTTCTACAACTAAAATTACACTCCATTTATTTAGTTTTAGATCTACTTAAATGAAAACCTTTAGACTCTAAAGTTGACTTCCATAATTCAAGTTTCTGTTGGACTCCCTCTCTAGTCTTATCAACAAAAAGAATGTCATCAAAAAAAAGCATACACCAAGGTACATCTTCTTGTAAATGCCTCATAAGAACATCCATAACTAAAGTTAAAAGATAAGGGCTTAATGTTGATCCTTGATGTAATCCAACTGAAATAAGAAAATATTATGTCAATCCTCCTTGTGTTTGGACACAAGTAACAGCTCTAGTATACATATCATTAATGACTTGAATATAACCAATAATAACCTCTTTCTGTTCTAGAACTCTCCAAAGAACATCTCTTGAGACTTTATCATAAGCTTTCTAAATCAATAAATATCATATGTAGATCCTTCTTATTTTCTCTATGCTTCTCCATCAAACCTCTTAACGAATGTATAGCATCTATAGTAGATCTACCTGGCATGAAACCAAACTGATTGTAAGAAACTTCTGTATCACATCGTAACCTATGCTCAATTACTCTCTCCCATAATTTTAATGTATGACACATTAACTTAATTCCTCTATAATTTGCACACTATTGTGCATCACCTTTATTCTTAAATATAGGAACCAACAAACTCTTTCTCCACTCATCTGGCATCTTTTTAGTATTTAAAACAACATTAAAAAGATTTGTAAGCCAAGAAATTCCATGATCTCCTAAACATTTCCACACTTCTATTGGTATATTATCCGGTCCTTCTACTTTTCTGCATTTCATTTTCTTTAAAGCTTCACTAACTTTAGATTTACTAATACAATGATAAAAATGAAATTCTCTATTTTTGTTTAGAGTATTAAGGTTGCTAAAATCAGTCATACTTTTAGATCCTTCATTGAAAAGTTTATTAAAATACCTCATCCACCTATTTTCAAAATCTTTTTCTAAGAAAAGCACTTTATTATTTTCATCCTTAATACCCCTCACTTGAACTATGTCTTTACTTCTCCTATCTCTTTGGTTGGCTAACTTATACATACATCTTTCACCTTCTTTGGTATCTAATCTATTGTATAAATCACTAAAAGCTAAATTTTTTGCATCATATATTGCTTTCTTAGAAACTCTACAGGCCATTTTATATCTTTCCCAATTCTCCTAGTTTTTACATCTAAACTAAGTTTTATAACAATGCTTCTTATTTCTTATCTTTTTCTGCACACTCTGACTCCACCACCAACTTTTCTTATTAAAAGAAGCTTTTTCTTTTGATTCACCAAGCACATCTTTAGCAACTTACTTAATTTCACTTGATATTTTTTTCCACATAATATTAGCTTCCTTATGAACATCCAAAAATAGATAAGTCTTATCTCTTATTGATATTGAACTCATCAGAAAGTACTCTCTTGAAGGGGAGGTTGCCATTGCTAAGAAGGACGAGGAGTTAGATTAGAGGCAACCATTCATGGATTACCCAAATAAAGGTAAACTACCTCAAGAGAAGTCTCAAGCTCTTTAGATGAAGTAGAGAGAAATTTCCTACACTCTTATGGATGGTGTCTTTTACTAGCAGTCTTTTGATCATATGTGGTTATGTTATTTAGACAAGCATGAAGCCCATTAGATTATGACTGAGGTACACTAGGGATTATGTGGAGCCAACCAATCCTGTCCGAAGATGAAAGCCTAGATCAAGAGACTAGGATACTACTGATTGTCAATGATCAAAGATTGCATGGATACGGCTAGGTGATTCTACCAATGTAAAATACAAAGTGTGGTCTTACACCAACCGCCCAACATTCTACATCCTACATTATCCTCATGGCCATTCGAGTGTTGGGGTACCAACATAGTGGGTCCTATTGATCCTCCTTCTTCCAAAGGTCATCGATTCATCTTAGCTGCTACTGACTACTTTTCTAAATGGGCGAAGGTTATTCTCGTGAGAGGTCATAGCGATGTTCTAATTTTAGAACCATATCATATATTGAAGTGTCATGATAAATTATATCTAATAATGGCACTGCATTCAAGAGGACTAACATCAACAACTTTGCTCAATGACGCAACATAGATTGGAGATATTCTACCATCAACTATCCGAGGGCAAATAGCTTAGCAGATGCCTTCAACAAAATTCTCATCCAAATACTAAAGGAGACACTCAACAATAATAAGCGATAATGGCATGAGATATTCTTTAGTTCTAGGCACGATCCTTTTATGGTTCATAGGAATACCATGATATTTAGCATCATTTCTATCCATCCAGATGAACCTAATAAGGGTAATAGCAATTAAAACTTTGATATGACCTTTCACTATATATTTGAAATAGACTTCAAGAAGTTGATAAAAAGAAATAGAACCCTTAAAATAGTTGGTATTAAATAAATCATCATACAAAAACCATAATTTAAAAGCAATAGCACCATTGATAAAAACATGATTTATATTTTCAATATGAAAGCAACAATAGCACTTTCAAGGTAAGTAAAACCCTTTAGTCCATAGCAAAGAGTCAACAAGAATAAAGTTATTCAAAATCCTCCAAGCTAAAATTGAATAGGAAATGGGCATGATATTGTTCCAAAGTTTAATAAAAATATTAGAGGGGTTATATTTTTCTATAATAAAATTCCAAACTAGAACAAAGTCACCATTATAAGAAAGCTTAAAAAGAATTTGATTAGGTTTGTCAGAAGAAATGGGGATATTTCTAAAGTTGTCAAAAAGAGAAATAGGGATATAATTCTCAAGATTGCTTTCATTCCAATTATTATTAAGCCAAAAATAATTAACTTTGATAGCAGTAGTAGAGTGGGTAGTTAAAAGGATGTCAATAGAGCCATTGTCAATCCAATTGTCTTGCCAAAAGAAAGAAGAACCCAACTGAATACCCCAAGATATTAATGATTCGACAGCCCATATAATTGAGCAAAGGCTTTTCCAAACTAGAGAGTCACCAACTTTATAAGCACAGTTAAGGGGGTTTTTACCTTGGCAATATTTTTCCATCATAAAATTAGCCCAAAGGCTATCATTCTTTCTAGAATTACACCAGAGCTTATCAGAGAAGGCAGTGATAGCTTCATGAACAGGCTTGCAACTAAGAGCACCTTCTCCTAAAAGACCACAATATTTATGCCAAGATGTCCAATGCACTCTTTTGGTAGAATTATTGGAGCCCCAAGAAAATTTGTTAAACAAACGATCAATTCTAATAAGTGTAGCATTAGTGGGGATAACAATTTGAATCAAATAAGGATGCATTGAGTTGAGAGTGCTTTTAAGAATAGTGAGCCTACCACCAAAGGAAAGTAAATGGAATTCTCAAACAAAAATTTTATTTGAAATTTTTTGAATTAACTCGTCAAAGAGATAGGAACATTTTGGGCATTTAAAGAGCGGAGCACCCAAATACTTAAGAGGTAAGTATTGATGTTTAAAATTTGTGATATGTTGGATTTGATTTATTTTATTATTGGAGATACTAGAGGAAGTGATAAAATAATTTTTGTTATCATTGATAAAATGACCACATCTCTACCAAATTTATTTTAAAAAGATGTGAGATTCTTGATGTGATAATAAAAGCACTAAAAAAAATAATGAAATTATCTACAAAACATAAATGGGAAATAGGAAGACCACCAAGAGTTTTGTAGTACATACTAGGATTATTTAATAATAAATCATTGATGTTCCTAGATAAGTACTCAACAACAATAATAAATAAAGCAAGAGATAAAGGTTCCCCTTGTCGTAAGGCATGGGAAGAGGGGAAGAAACCCAAGGCTTCCCATTAAGCAAAATAAAAAACTAAGCATTTTAATACAATTTTAATAAGAAAAATAAATTTATCAAAACCCAAATAAATTTAAAATATGGTTAAAGAAATCCCAAGAGATGTTATCAAAGGCTTTGGAAATATCTAATTTGAAAAGAATGTTACCACCTATAGTCTTGGAATCAAGATCAAATATTGTCTAAATAGATCACCTTTAACAAAACTAATTTGGTTAGATAATTCTATTAAGTAGGACTAAGTTTGTTGGTATGAAATGACTCATTGAAAAAAGTTATAAATAGGTCTAAAATAACTCCAATAGTTTATCTTTCTTAGTATGAAAATTAGAATTTAAAATATCAAAAGGATTAATTAAAAATGATCAATCAAATCATTTTTAATGATAAAACCAACATTTTGAAAAAATGAGTAGTGAAACCCTTAAGAACATAATCTATGTTAGTCTTGAACTTTAAAATTTCATCTTCATTAGCATAATGGTAAAATATTATCATCATTAGTAATAATAGAAGGAATCAAGTGCATTGAGAAATAGCTTCATAAGAGAAATTCTTATTAAGCATATTTCTAAAATATTGATAAACATTCCTTAATATCATTATTCTTTAATCCAATCTCCATTATCATTTTTTGAATATTATTTAAAAGCTCTTTTTATTAGCAGAATTTAAATACCTAGTATTCTATCACCATCGATGTTTACTAGCATTTTTTAATATCTTCCATATTTTGGAGTTAACAAGTTTATCTTTTTGCAAGTCAGAATCTTAGGATGGAGAGATGAATTAGACCAATTTTCCACATCTTTGATATTAACAAAAGTTTTAAATAATGCTTCTTCCATCAAATTTTGTTTAAGTCTTTTAAGTTTAAACTAAAATCATTCATCCACATAATCAAATTATGAGGATCTTTCCAATTATTAAACATTAAAAAATCAATATGTGAATCCAAATGTTTTGAAATTTAAAGGAAGAGGTTTTAGTTTATTGAATATCTTTAATAGAAACAAGAGAGCATGATCACAATGTTAAATGGTCAATATAAGTAATAGGCCATTGAGTAATCCAAAACTATTAAAAGAATTTAACCTTTGCCAAAGTATTTTCCAAGTATAACTAGGCCCTTAAAGCCAATATCAATCAAATTACATCAAGGGTCATATTGGATAAATATTCCATGGAATGAATATTGAGAGCAACCACTTTCAAAAAAAATGGTGTTGAAATCACCACAAAACCAAGGTTTGTGAGAGGTGCAAAGTTCCTTAAATTATCCCAAACAAGATTTCTACCAAATCTATAATAAGATGCACAAAGAGCCCAAAACACAATAATCACCAAAGAGATTTGAACATTGGCAACTTAATCAAAGTGTCAAGAATAGACCTTAACAAAATTATTCCAAAATACTAAATTTTATTACTAACATTAAAGATAATTTTTACCGATAATTCAAACATGGTTAATTTTATTAGCATGAATAAGAGACTATAATAAGAAGAGAAATATTATGAATAAACAAAGATTTCTATTGATTATGAATAGAAAGTCTATTCTAACGACAATTTAAACATAATGAAATTAAAAAGGAGGGTTAAGCAAAGGTTAATTAAGAGAGATGAGAATGATAGATCTATCATTTTTGGACAATTTAGGGAAATTTTAACATCTTTTTCTTTTAGCATGATGTTTTTAAGCCATTTCTTTCTTAGAGTCATCATCAGTAAGATTTTACATTGGTCAGATTTAGGAGAAATTCAAGTTTGGAGGTGTTCACCTTGTTCCAAATCTATATTTAGTTGAAAGTAGGATTAACATCTCAAGATTGAAATGAGAGATGGTGATGATAGAACTAGTTAGCACAAGTAGTAAAATCAATCATAAATATTTTAGCATGCTTATCATTTAATCATCATTAAAAGCTTCATTTCATCAAAATTTTTAGAATCGAGGAAATAGAACTATCTTATAACTTAGAGAATTTATTATTCTTATTATTTCAAATTCAAAGAAGGAATAAGAGGTAAATCATCTTTATTTTATTCATTTCCTACCACATTAGAAGCAAAACATGCTCAAGGATTAAGCATATCCAAGGGAATCAATACCTATTTATAGGAGATTTATGAACATAAGTAGGAATAACTTATGGGTCAACATTTTTCTTTAGGAATTGATTTTTTAAGTATGGAGAATAAAACATTATGAATTATCATGATGTATTTTATTTATTAGGTTTTAATTCAATTTTTGTGTATTTTAGATATTTTAGGTATTTTTTTATGTCTAATTTAGGATTAGTTGTTCACTTATTATTTAGCCTTTTAGTACATGATGGGTTTATGCTTATTAGGAAGAGATAAGGTTTTTTTATTTTTTTTATTTGACTTTTAAGAATGACATGAATAATCTAGATCTTTTAGTTAATATTTAGGTTTAGATTAGGTTTAGGTTATAGCTATCTTATCCAGGTTTAGAGTTTAGGGTTTTATTTTATCTATTAGCACGTTTTAGATGTATTTTTGAGGGCAAATTTTTAGGTTTAGGTTAGATATTAGTTATGTATAAGATTATATTTTAGATGGAGGAATAGAACTTATGGTTTTTATTGTATTATTTTATTAGTTAGCCATGAAATTTTACCAAGAGGTTTAGAATAGAGCATTTTAGGTTTTATTTTATTTATTTATAGTTTTTATTTTTTTTTTTATTATTTTTTTTATAAATTAGTAAAATTTTAGGTTTAGGCTTATTTAGTTTATTTATTTAATTTTTTTATTTTTATTTTTTTTAGGTTTATTTTTTTAGTTATATTTAGTTTAGTTTATTTATTTTAGTTTATTTTAGTTATTTTTTAGGTTTAGGTTTAGGTTTATTTTATTTTAGTTTAGTTTTTTTTTAGGTTTAGGTTTATTTTTTTTATTTTAGGTTTAGGTTTGGGTTTTATTTTATTATTTTAGGTTTATTTTTAGGTATACATTTTAGTTTAGGTTTAGGTTTAGTTTATTTTAGGTTTAGTTTAGGTTTATTTATTTTAGTTTAGTTATTTTAGTTTAGGTTTAGGTTTATTTTTTTTATTTATTTTAGGTTTATTTTTAGTTTATGGTTTAGGTTTTATTTTTATTTATTTTAGGTTTTATTTTTGGGTTTATTTTTTTTAGGTTTAGGTTTTATTTAGTTTTATTTTATTTTATTTAGGTTTATTTTATTTTATTTTAGTTATTTTATTTTATTTAGTTTTTTAGTTTAGTTTAGGTTTTTATTTATTTTTTATTTATTTTAGCTTTTTTATTTTTTATTTCTTTTTTTGTTTAGGCTAGGTTTTCTTTAGTTTATACTTTATTTTATTTTATTTTTAATTTTTATTTTTTGTTTATTTTTTATTTTATTTTTTGTATTATTTAGTTTTAGTTTAGGGTTTAGCTTTTTAAGGATTAAGGTTTAAGATTTAGTTTTTTTATTTTAGGTTTACTTTAAGTTTATTTTTTAGTTTAGGTTTTTTAGTTTATTTTAAGTTTAGGTTTAGGTTTTATTTATTTTATTTTAGGTTTAGGTTTAATTTTTTTATTTATTTAATTTTATTTTAGGTTTAGTTTTATTTTAGTTTAGGGTTTGGGGTTTATTTTTTTATTTATTTTTTAGGTTTATTTTTAGGTTTAGGTTTTTTATGTAGTTTTCATTTTATTATATTTTTTAAGGTTTATTTATTTTTATTTAGGTTTTTATTCTTAGGCTTATTTTATTTTTAATTTACTTTAGATTTTTATTTCTTATATTTTAGTTTACTTTTTATTTTTTATTTTATTTTATTTTATGTTTAGGTTTAAGTTTTAGTTTAGGATTTTAATTTATTTTATTTTTTATTTTATAGGTTTAGGTTTTTTTTATTTTTTATTTTAGGTTTTATTTAGTTTAGGTTTTATTTTAGGTGTTTAGGGCTTAGGGTTTGGGTTTAGTGTTTTAGTTTTAGGTTTATTTAGGTTAGGTTTAGGGTTAGTTTAGTTTAGTTTATTTTACTTTAGGTTTATTTTTTAGTTTTAGGTTTAGATTTGGGGTTTAGGTTTAGTAGGTTTAGGTTAGTTTAGGGTTTAGGTTTTAAACTTTAGGCTTTTAGGTTTAGGTTTTTTAGTTTGGGTTTATGTTTAGGGTTAGGTTTATTTAGGTTTAGTTTAGGTTTATATTTATTTATTTAGGTTTAGTTTATTTTAGGGTTTTTTGGTTTATTTTATTAGTTTAGTTTAGGGTTTAGGATTTTTTTTAGTTTAGGTTTTATTTTAGGTTTAGGTTTTTTTAAAAATTTATTTTAGGATTTTTATTTAGTTTATTTTTTATTATTTTAGTTTATTTTATTTTATTTTATTTAGGTTTTTTTTATTTTATTTAGTTTATTTTATTTATTTTATTTTATTTTATTTTAGTTTAGGTTTCTTATTTTAGTTTACTTTTTAAGTTTAGGTGTAGGTATTTATTTATTTATTTTCTTTAGTTTTATTTTTATTTTATTTTTTAGGCATAGTTTTTATTTTTTTTAGGTTTAAGTTTATGTTTTTATTTTATCTTTTTATTTATAGGTTTTGGGTTTTTATTTTAGGTTTAGTTTTAGAATTATTTTTTAGTTTAGGTTTAGTTTTAATTTTAGTTTATTTTCTTTTATTTAGTTTAGGATTTAGGTTTAGTTTATTTAAGGTTTAGGTTTAGGTTTTAATTATTTCAATTTAGTTTGTTTTAGTTTAGGCTTAGGTTTATTTTATTTTGTTTATTTTAGGTTTAGGATTTTTTTTGTTTAAGGTTTAGATTTTATTTTTTATTTATTTTTAAGTTTTAAATTCAGGTTTATATTTTAGGTTTATATTTTTATTTAGTTTTTATTTTATTTTATTTTAGGTTTATTTTATTTTTATTTTTCATTTAGTTATTATTTTATTTTAGTTTATGTTTTTTATTTATTTTATTTTTAGGTTTTAATTAGTTTATGTTTAGGTTTTTAGCTTTTTATGGTTTACGGTTTAGGGTTTAGGTTTTTATTTTAGGATTATTTTTAGATTTGATTTTTAGTTTAGGTTTAGGTTTATTTTTAATTTATTTGGTTTTTTTTAGATTAGGATTTAGGTTTATTTTATTTTAGGTTAGGTTTAGGTTTATTTATTTTAGCAGTTTATTTTAGTTTAGTTTGGGTTTATTTATTTGTTTATTTTTAGGTTTAGTTTATTTTAGTTTAGGGTTTTATTTTATTTTTTTATTCTTAGGTTTATTTTTAGGTTTAGCTTTTATTTAGTTTTATTTTATTATATTTTAGATTTATTTTATTTTTTTATTTTTTTAGTTTTATTTTATTTAGGTTTTTTTATTCTTAGGTTTATTTTATTTTTTAGTTTAGTTTAAGTTTTTTATTTATTTTAGTTTAATTTTTATTTTATTTACTTTTAAGTTTAGCTTTAGTTTTAACATTTTATTTATTTTATTTTTTTATTTATTTAGGTTTAGGTTTTTCTACTTATTTTATTTTTAGGTTTTATTTACTTTAGGTTTATGTTTTTAGGTTTTTAGGGTTTAGGGTTTAGGTTTTAGGGTTTAGGTTTAGTGTTTAGGGTTTAGGGTTTAGGTTTTAGGGTTTTAGGGTTTAGGGTTTTAGATATAGTGTTTAGGGTTATTTGTTTAGGGTTTAGGTTTATTGTTTAGGCTTTAGGGTTTAGAGTTTTAAGGGTTTAGAACTTTGGGTTAGGTTTTAGTTAGTTTATAGTTTAAGATTTAGTTAAGTTTTAGATTTATTTTTTAGGTTTAGGTTTTAGTTTAGGTTTACTATTTTAGGTTTAGTTTAGGTTTAGATTTAGTTTAGTTAGGGTTAGGTTTATTTTAGGGTTTTAGGTTTAGTTTAGGTTATTTAGTTTAGTTAGGGTTTAGGGTTTAAGATTTATGATTTAGGGTTGTAGGTTTAGGGTTTAGGGTTCAGGGTTTAGGGTTTAAAGTTTAGTATATATGGTTTAGGGTTTAGGGTTTAAGGTTTAAGGTTTTCTTTTAAAAAAAAATTAGGTAAATTGATAGGTTTAGGTATTTTTTAGTTTATTTAGTTTATTTTTTAATTATTTTAGTTTTTTTTATTTAGGTTTATTTTTTATTTTCATTTAGTTTATTTTATTTATTTATTTATTTTAGGTTTTTTATTTTAGTTTAGTTTTTTATTTTAGTTTATTTTTAGGTTTAGTTTAGGTTTATGTTTAATTTTTTAATTTAGTTTTATTTTTATTTTCTTTAGGTTTAGATTTTATTTCTTATTTTTGAGTTTTGGTTTTCTTATATTTTTTAGGTTTAGGTATTAGGTTTTTATTTTAGGGTTTATTTTAGGTTTTATTTTTAGTTTAGGTTTAGGTTTATTTTATTTTATTTAGTTTTAGTGTTTAGGTTTAGTTTATAGGTTTAGGGTTTATTTAGTTTAGTTTATTTTAGTAGTTTAGGTTTATTTTATTTTATTTATTTTAGGTTTAGGTTTTTTTTAGTCTAAGGTTTAGGTTTTATTTTTATTTATTTTAGGTTTATATTTTATGTTAAGGTTTTATTTAGTTTTATTTTATTTTCTTTTTTGGTTTATTTTATTTTTATTTTGTTTAGTTTTATTTTATTTAGGTATTTTATTTTAGGTTTATTTTATTTTTTAGTTTGTTTTAGGTTTTTATTTATTTATTTTAGTTTATTTTTGGGTTTAGGATTAGGTTTAAGTTTTAGTTTAAGTTTTTTATTTTATTTTATTTATTTATTTTATTTTATTTATTTTTTAGGTTTTTTTTTATTTTTTTTTTTTTAGATTTTATTTTATTTTGTTTTGGGTTTAGGGATTTAGTTTAGGGTTTAGGGTTTAGGGTTTAGGGTTTAGGGTTTAGGTTTAGGGTTTTAGGGTTTAGGGTTTAGGATTTAAGGTTTAGGGTTTAGGGTTTAGGGTTAGGTTTGTTTTTTTTATTTTTTTATTATTTTTTTATTTTTAGGGTTTAGGGTTTAGGGTTTAGGTTTTAAGTTTAGGGTTCAGGGTTTTTGGTTTTTTTTTAACAGAGAAGAAATTTAGATTCAAGATTTCTTGTTTTTGATTTCATCAACCAAGTAACACACTAAGTTTTGTATGACACAAATGATGACAAATAAAGAACACGCATGAACAAAAAAATGTTAGATAACTAGAACTATCTCTCTTATAAAGACAGTTCATAAATTATCGTATGGTTCTTCACTTAGTTTGAACCACCCTGACTCTGTAGTGGGATCCACCATCATATATCTCTCATCACCACCAAGTTTGTAACCTCCGTCTCACCTTCCATATCCACTAGCCCGAGATTTCCCACCACCACTACGATGTTCCTCACCTTCACCTCCACTTGATCAAGTGAGCCACGTTGTGGTGATGTTCTTGTGGTCAGTTATGCCCATTCTTAGTCTAGGTTTAAGTTTAAGTTTAGTTTAGTTTTATTTATTTTTAATTTATTTAGTTACTTTAGGTTTAGGTTTAGTTTAAGGTTTAGGATTTAGGGTTTAGGTTAGGTTTAGGGTTTAGGTTGGGTTTAGGTTTAGGTTTAGTTTAGGTTTTAGGTTTAAGTATAGGTTTAGTTTTAGGGTTTAGGGTATTTAGGTTTAGGGTTTAGGGTTTATAGTTTTAGGGTTTAGGGTTTAGAGTTTTTAGGTTTAGGGTTAGGGTTTTAGGGTTTAGGGTTTAGTTTATAGTTTTAGGGTTTAGGTTTTAAGGTTTAGGGTTGTAGGTTTAGGGTTTAAGTTTTGAGTTTAGGTTAGTTTTAGGGTTTAAGGTTTTAATTTTTTTTTTAAATATTAAGTCAAGCGCGTTTAGGTTTATTTAGTTTATTTATTATTATTTTTAGTTTGTTTTATTTTTTATTTTGATTTAGGCTTATTTTTATTTTAATTTAGTTTTGTTTATTTATTTTAGGTTTATTTATTTTAGTTTAGGTTTTTTATTTTAGTTTATTTTTTTAGGTTTAGGTTTATGTTTATGTTTTAGTTTATGTTTTATTTTATTTTATTATTTTATTTTATATAGGTTTAGGTTTTTTATTTATTTTATTTTAGATTTTATTTAGTTTAGCTTTAGGTTTTTAGAATTTTAGGCTTTTAGGGTTTAGGGTTTAGGGTTTAGGGTTTATGGTTTTAGGATTTAGGTTTTAGGGTTAGGGTTTAGGGTTTAGGATTTAGTGTTTAGGCTTTAGGGTTTAGGGTGTTTAGGGTTTAGGGTTTAGTGTTTAGGCTTTAGGATTTAGGGTTACCAAAAGGTTTATGGTTAGGTTATAGGGTTTAGTAAACCAATTGAAGATGATTGTAGGCTTTGCATTCAATTATTTTGGATTTGGCTTTATTTAGGCCAACTTGAACCTTTAGGTCAATTTTGGCTAAGTTGGTCCATTGGGTTCAATTGGGTCCAATGACAGCTTTGGTCAAGTTCATCAATCAATCTAGAATGAACTTGAACCATTAGTTGCAATCAATTTAGTTTATATTTTATTTGACCCAATTTACTTGGGTCAAGAGGGCCAATTAGGTTTGGTTTGACTCATTTGAAGGTCAAGTCATATTCAAATACTGATTTTGATTTGGTATGAATCATTGGTTTCAAGGCATTTGTCTTAGGTTGCAATTTGGCTAGTTTTGGTTCATATTGGTTAAGGGATTGACTTGGTCAAATGAGCAAGTTAACTTGGTTTATTATGGAAATTCATCAACCTAGGGAGATCAACAATCATGATGGGAGGATGGGCTTGGTTCAATTAAATTTGGGTAGGATTAGAACTTGGTTCAAATAGGTCAAATTGGTGACTTTGGTTCAAGTGGACCAATTGGGTTTAGTTGGCTTGATTTTTGGTTGAGTTTGATTTAGTTGATTTTACATATGGATTTGGGATTGATAAATAACTCAATTGCAATTGGCTTGGGTTCAAATGGGTTTTGGTTCATTTGAACATTTCAAGTTAGAAGGGTTAAGTTGGGTTTGGCTTGGGTTAATTTCATTTTGGCTTGATGATTGTAGATTTCATTTAGATTTGTGAATATGATTGAAGGTGTGATTGATTCATGAGAAAATCAATTGAATATGGGTTTTGGAATGAAGGAAATTGGCTAAGTCCATGGAGTTGAGTCATGTGGATTAAGTTTGGATTTTGATTTGGTTTTATTTAGTTTTGGTAATTGTATATTTTAATTAAATTTGTGAAGATTATTGAAAATATGATTGATTTGTAAGAAAATCAATTGAATTTGACTTGATTTGGATTATGATTTGGCTAAGTCCATTGGATAGGTCATATGGCTTAGGAAGGGTTTTGATTTATTTGATTTAGTTTGATTTAGCTTTGATCATTTGTAGATTTGATTTATATTAGGAAGATGATTGATGATATGACTTGATTATGAGAAAATCAATTGAATTTGGATTGATTAAGATTAAGATATGGCTAAGTCCATGGGATAGGTCAGAAGGCTTAGAAAGGGTTCAAGTTTAGATTTGATCATGGGCATCAATCATTTATTTTAAAATTTGGGTTTGGATTTGGATTTGAATTGGATGTTTGAATTGAACTTGAGGTTTGGTTTAAGAAAGTGAACATGGACTAGATTTGGTCTGTAGGGTGATCTCTTGGTCAAAAGTAGAGAAAAAAGACCATCTCTTTGACTTGAGAGTATTTTTCAAGCATTAAGATAATTTAACCTCAAAATGAACCCCGTGTGCATTGAGTAGCTTCAAGGAAATTTCTTGGGTTTTTTTTCTGACACCAGGGAATCAAAATCGATCCGGAGAAGACCAAGGTGATATTAGAAATGGCACCCCCTAAAAAGTTAACTCAACCTAGATTATTCTAAGGGCGGTTGGCATATCTAGGAAGCTTTATATCCAACTTATCAGGAAGATGTCATACATTTTCAGCACTTGTCAAAAAGGATGTTGAGTTCAAGTAGGATGAAAAGTGCGAGCATGCCTTCAAAGACATCAAACATTACCTGATGATGCCAGCGATTCTAGTAGCCCCTAACCCAGGCATGCCACTCATACTTTGCACTACTACATTAGATGACTCCCTTGGTAATTTGTCCACTCAAGTCAATGACGAAGGGAAAGAAAATGCATTCTACTACCTCGTCCCAATCCTGGTGAGGCTAATTATCTACCCATTAAGAAGCATTGCCTAAGTTTAATCTTTCATCCTAAAAGCTACAACAGTACATGCTTTCTCATACGGTGAACTGAATCTCTAGGACCAATCCACTACAGTATCTTATGATACGATTAATGTTATCTTGGTGGTTGGCACGATGGTCCATGATCCTTTGGTAGTTTGACAATACCTTCGTACCCCTCCATACAGTGAAAGGATAAGTACTAGTGGATTTCTTAGCAGCACACCCACTTCTTACTAACTTTTTGCTTGGTGATGATCTCCCCGATAATCAAATCATGAACTTAGGGGATACCAGAATTAACCATTGGAAAATGTACTTCGATCATGTGGATTCCTCTCAAAGAGGAGAAGAACCATAATCTATTATTCCCAAAAAAGGAAGGGGTGGGAATAGTTCTCTTATCTCTAGACCGTGATGTGATGAAATTCTCATATCATCATCAATCCTTGCACCATAATGAAGGCGAATATGAGGCTCGATTTCGGTTTGGAGTTAGTCGTTACTCGTCGAGCGTCAACATCTTCACAGATTCTTAACCAAAATGTTGGGTCCTATAATGTTATAAAGCCCAAGCTCCATCACTACCATAAGTACACCATAGAGTAATTGGACCGAATCCTAGAGGTTACCATTTATAAGATTCTTGAAGGATATAATGACATAGCGTATTCTTTATCCAAGCTTGCCAAGGAGTTGGCATGTTCAAAGGATGAGTCCATATTAATAAAGGTCCAAAATAGACATGTTTTATCCCTTATTGATATTTAACTCATCAAAAAGTACTCTCTTGAAGGTTGGAGGCAATGATTCATGGATTACCTAAATAAATGAAAACTACCTCAAGAGAATTCCTAAGCCTATTAGATGAAGCAGAGAGCACTTTTCTGGTGGTTACATTATTTAGACAAGCACGAAGACTGTAAGATCATGACTGAGGTACACTCGGGATTATGTGGAAACCAACCAATGCAGTGCGAAGATGAAGCCAAGATCAAGAGACTAAGATACCCGCGTCGATGATCAAAGATTGCATGGATTTGGCTAAGCAATGCCACCAATGTCAAATACACAGCGTGGTCCTACACCAACCACCCAACATTCTATATTCTACATTGGCCTCATGACCATTCGAGTGTTGGGTTACCAATATAGTGGGTCTGATTGATCCTCCTTCTTCCAAGGGTCATCAGTTCATCTTAACTAGTTCTGACTACTTTTCTAAATGGGTGAAGCAATTCCACTCAGAGAGTTCATAGCTTAACATGTGCTCCAATCTTTTAGGAACCATATCATATATATGTTCGGAGTGCCTCGACGTATCATATCTGATAATGGTATTGCATTCCAGATTATAGAGATCAATAACTTTTCCCGAAGTCACAACATAGATTGGAGATATTTTTCCATCAACTACCCGAGGGCAAATGGCTTAGCAGAATCCATCAACAAAACTCACATCTAAATGCTAAAGATGCTCGACAACAGTGATAGTGGCATGAAGTTAGTTTAAGTCTTATGGTAATATAATATGATTTTGGGTTAGGGTTTAGGGTATTCATATCTCTAATAGTCAAGGGAATGTCTTTTGAAGACATTTTCTTTAGCTACCATAATTACAATAGGATTAGGTCATTCTTTAGATCTACTCTTAATGACATCCTTATTCGAGGTTTAGGGTTAGGGTTTAGGGCTAGTTTAGGGTTTAGGGTTAGTTTAGAGTTTAGGGTTTAGGGTTTAGGGTTTAGGGTTTGGGGTTTAGTGTTTAGGGTTATAAGTTTTACGGTTTAGGGTTTATGATTTTAGGGTTTAGGGTTTTTAGGGTTTAAGGTTTAGTGTTTCGGGTTTAGGGTTTAGAATTTAAGGTATACACTTTAGGTTTAGGTTTTATTATTTAGTTTATTTTATTTTTATTTTAAGCATAGGTTTTTCTTCTAGTTTATGGTTTAGGTTTTATTATTTATTTTTTATGTTTTATTTTTTGGTTTATTTTTTAGGTTAGGGTTTTCATTTAGTTTTTATTTTATTTTATTTTTATTTTACATTTAGTTTTTATTTTATTTAGGCTTTTTTTATAAATTTATTATATTTTTTTAGTTTAGTTTATGTTTTTATTTTTATTTTTTATTTTTTTTATTTTTAGGTTTAGGTTTACTTTAATTTTGGATTTTATTTTATTTTATTAATTTATTTTATTTAGGATTAGGTTTTTATATTTATTTTATTATTAGGTTTTTATTAGTTTAGGTTTAGGTTTTAAAGGATTTTAGGGTTTAGGGTTTAGGGTTTAGGGTTTAAGGTTTTAGAGTTTAGGGTTTTAGGGTTTAGGGTTTAGGATTAGGGTTTAGGGTTTAGGATTTAGGTTTAGGGTTTAGGGTTTAGTGTTTAGACTTTAGGGTTTAGGGTTTTAAGGGTTTATAGTTTAGGGTTTAGGATTTAGGGTTAGCTTAAGGTTTAGGGATGGTTTAGGGATTAGGGTTTAGGCTTTAGGGCTTTAGCTTTTTAGGGTTTAGTGTTAATTTAGGGTTTAGGTTTAGGCTTTAAGGGTTTAGGGTTTAAGGCTTAGGGTTTAGGGTTTAGGGTTAGGGTTAGTGTTTATGGTTTAGGGTTTAGGGTTTAAGATTTAAGGTCTAGGGTTTAGGGTTACTTCAAGTTTAAGGGTTTAGTATTTTTTAGGGTTTAGGGTTGTAGTTTTAGGGTTAAGAGTTTAGGATTTAGGGTTTAGGGTATAAGATTTTTTCTAAAAAATTAAGTAAACTGATATGTTTGGGTTTATTTAGTTTAATTTTTATTTCTTTTATTTTATTTAATTTTTTATTTTTATTTGGGTTTATTTTTTATTATATTTAGTTTAGTTTATTTATTTTAGGTTTTTTATTTTAGTTTATTTTTTAGGTTTAGGTTTAGGTTTATGCTAATTTTTTAGTTTACTTTTATTTTATTTTATTTTTAATGTTTAAGTTTATTTTTATTTTAGGTTTTATTTAGGTTTAGTTTTTTTTATTTAGGTTTTATTCTAGGGTTTATTTTATTTTTTTAGTTTAGTTTAGCTTTTTTATTTTTATTTTAGTTTACTTTTATTTTTTATTTTATTTTATTTTTAGGGTTAGGTATTTATTTTAGTTTAGGCTCAGCTTATTTTATTTTGCTTTTAGGTTTAGATCTTTAGTTTCTCAGTTATTTTATTTATTTATTTTGATTTATTTTATTTAGGTTTTATTTTAGGTTTATTTAATTATTTTGATTAGGTTTTATTTATTTTATTTTAGTTTAGTTTTTTATTTTATTTTAATCTGCATTTAGATTTAGGTTTAGGATCATGTTTTAGGTCCTTTTATTTTATTTTATTTTTACTTTATTTACATTTAGGTTTTATTTATTTATTTTATTTTAAGTTATATTTAGTAGCTCAGGCTTTAGGAGGTAGGGTCAGGGTCTGCTTAGATAGTCAATGGTTTAGGTTTATGGCTCAGTTTCAGGATTTAGCTCTTGCCGCCTAGGATCTAGATCAGTTGCAGTCAGCGCCCGGCTCACGATTTAGGTTTAGTTTTTAGGCTTTTTTAAGCAAGTTTATTATCTTTATTTTATTTTTTATTTTATGTTTATCTTATTTTATTTGGATCTTTAGGTTTATCTTTTTATCTTAGCCTAGTTTTATTTTTATCTTATCTTTTTACACTAAGCTCAGATTAGGTTTAGCTCAGTCTAGCAGAATTATCTTATTTTTTATATCTTATTTATGTTTATGTTTTAGTTTTTTTTAAGCCTTTATTTAGCCTAGGCCTAAGTGCTTTTCAGATTTAGGATCAGTGGCCCAGGGTTTGGGGTTCAGTGGCCTAGTGTCTGGGGCTGTGGGCCCAGGCCTGGGGCCCAGGCCCAGGTTTCTAGGGTCAGGCGGGCCTAGTGTCTCAGTGGTTAGGTGGGCTAGGGCTGTGGTTAGGGTTCTTTTATTTTTTTTTTTTGTTAAATTAAGGAAACCCCAGGTTTCGATTTAATCTCCACTTAGTTTATTTTATTTATTATAGTTTATTTTAATTCCATTTTATGTGTATATTTTACTTTTATTTTGTTTAGTTTATTTATTTTATTTTATAAGGTTTTAGTTTAGTTTTATTTTCTAGTTCAATTTTTTTTTTAGGTATAGTTTTTTTTTTACATTTAGGTTTAGGTTTTTATTTTATTTTATTTAGGTTTAGCTTTTATATTTTTATTTTAGGTTTATTTTTATGTTTTATTTTTTTTAGTTTTGGTTTAGGGTTATTTTTAGTTTATTTTATTTTATTTAGGCTTTAGTTTAGGTTTAGGTTTAGGTTCAAGTTTTGCTTATTTTAGTTTTTTTTATTTCAATATAAGTTTATGTTTTTTTATTTTAGGTTTTGATTTTATTTTTAGTTAGGGTCTAGTTTTTATTTTAGGTTTTATTTTAAGTTTTATTTAATTTTATTTTATTTTATTTTAGGTTTATTTTATTTTTATTTTAGGTTTTGTTTTTTATTTTATTTAGGTTTTTTTATTTTTTTAGTTTAGTTTTTATTTTATTTATTTTATTTTAGTTTAGTTTTATTTTATTTAGTTTAGGTTTAGATTTTTTTATTTGATTTGATTTTTTAATTTTATTTTTGTTTGTTTTCTATTGATTATATTTTAGGTTTAATGTAGTTTAAGTTTATGTTTTAGGTTTTAGGATTTCTGTTTAGGGTGGGTTTATAGTTTAGTTTCGTGGTTTTAGGTTTTGTGGTATAAGGTTTTAGGTTTAGGTTTTAGGTCTGGTTTAGTTTTAGTTTTAGAGTTTTGATTTTTTTTTAACAGAGAACAAATTCATATTCAACATTTCTTCTTTTCGATTTCATCAACCAAGTAAGACAACAAGGTCTCTAACACACAAGCGATGACATAGATAAAAAATGAGCATGCATAGAGAAAATAAAAAACCATAGATAACTAGAATTATCTATATTATAAAGACACTGTTCCATAAATAGCAGATCAAATCGGCTATTCTTCAGTTTCTCTTGTTCCCATCAAAACCACCCCGGCCTCTCGAGTAGTGAGATGCACCATCATATCCCCGATCTCTCCTCCGCCACCACGACAGGACCTCCGCCTCCTCCCCGCCTCCATAACCACTAGTGCTCTGACCACCACCTCCATATCCACCAGCACCTCCAGATCCCCCATCACCACTGTGATAACCACTACCTCCGCCTTCCCCTCCACCCCTAGATCTTGACTGAGCCTGGTTGATGGTGGTATTCTAGCCATCAAGGTTCTGCCCATTCTTAAGATTTAGGTTTATTAGATTTTAGGGTTTAAGTTCTTTTTTCATTTGTTTAGTTACTTTAGGTCAGTTCAGTTGTAGGTTAGTTTAGGGTTTGGGGTTTTGGTTTAAGTTTTAAAGTGGTTTAGTGGTTTAGTGTTTAGGTTTAAGATTTTTTTAGGTTGTGGTTTTGTGGTGGTTTAGTGTAGTGGAGTTTAGGGTGTGGAGGTTTAGTGTGATCACTGGGAGGGTTTAAGTTTGGTGGGTTAGATTTAGGCATCAGCTCAGATCGATTTGGGTTTAGGCCCAGGGTTTAGGGTTGTCAGGTGGTGGCCTGGGTTTAAGTTTAGGGAGTTTAGTGGTTTAGGTTTAGTAGGGAGGGTTTAGGGTTTAGGTCAGTAGGGTTTAGGGTATTTAGTAGGATTTAGGGTTGTAGGGTTTGTTTTTTAAAAAAATTAAGTAAACCGATAAGTTTTGGTTTATTTAGCTTAATTTTTATTTATTTGAGTTTATTTTATTATTTATTTTTATTTAGTTTAGAATATTTATTTTAGTTTAGATTTTTTATTTTAGTTTTATTTTTTAGGTTTAGGTTTAGGTCTATGCTTATTTTTTTACTTTACTTTAAATTGTATTTTATTTTTTAGGTTTAGTTTTTTTATTAGGTTTAGTTTAGGCTTTTTATTTTATTTTTTTTAGATTTAGGTTTAGGTTTTTATTTTAGGTTTATTTTAGGTTTTTTTTTAATTTAAGTTTAAGTTTATTTTAGTTTATTTCATTTTATTTAGTTTAGGTTTTGGTTTAGTTTATTTTGGTTTAGGGCTTTACTTATTTTAGTTTAGTTTATTTTACTTTAGGTTTAGGTTGATTTTATTTTGTTATTTTATTTTTATTTTAGTTTTAGGTTTTTTTTTTAATTTAGGCATTAGGTTTTATTTTTATTTATTTTTAGGTTTATTTTTTAGGTTCAGGTTTTTATTAAGTCTTTATTTTATTTTATTAGGTTTATTTTATTTTTATTTTATGCTTAATTCTTATTTTATTTAGGTTTTTATTCTTAGGTTTATTTTATTTTTTTAGTTTAGTTTAAGGTTTTATTTATTTCATTTTATTTTTTGGTTTGGGATTTAGAGTTTTATTTATTTTATTTTCAATTTTTTTATCCATTATTAGGTATTATTTGTTTAGCTCAGTTTAGTGATTTAGTGGTTTAGGGTCCATAATTGGGCCTAGGGATTAGATTTGGTCAGTGGTCAGGGAGGGTATTGTTTAGGCTTTAGGGTTTAGGGTTTTGATAGTGCTCAGTTTAGGTCAGCTCAAAGATTTAGTGTTAGGCAGCTCAGCTTTAGGGTCAGTCCATGGGGATCAGGGCTCAGGGTTAGTTTATGGTTTAGCTCAGTCTGTGGTCCGCCCAGGATCACGAGGGAGTTTAGAGTGGTTAGGTTTATAGTATGTGGTCAGTGGTTTTATTTATTTTATTTTTATTTTATTTAGGGTATATGTTTATTTTAGGGTTTAGGTTTATTTTAGGGTTAAGGGTTATAGGTTTAGGGTTAGTTTAAGGGTTTAGGGTTTATGATTTAATGTTTAGGGTTTAGGATTTAATGTTTAAGTTTTTTTAAAATTAAGTAAAATGGCAGGTTTAGGTTTATTTAGTTTATTTTTTTATATTTTTTAGTCTATTTTATTTTTTATTTTTATTTATGTTTATTTTTTATTTTTATTTAGTTTAGTTTATTTATTTTAGTTTTATTTATTTTAGTTTAGGTTTTTATTTTAGTTTATTATTTAGGTTTAGGTTTAGGTTTATGCTTATTTTTAGTTTAGTTTTATTTTATTTTTTTTCTTAGGTTTTATTTTATATTTTATGTTTAGCTTTATGTTTTTATTTAGGTTTAGGTTTTAAGTTTTTATTTTAGATTTTATTTTTTAGTTTAGGTTTAACATTATTTTTAGTTTATTTTATTTTATTTAGTTTAGGGTTTAGGTTTAGTTTTATTTATTTATTTTAGGTTTTATTTTTATGTCTATTTTTTAAGTTTTGGTTTTTATTTAGTTTTTATTTTATTTTTATTTAGGTTTATTTTATTTTTATTTTTTGTTTAGTTTTTATTTTATTTATGTAAAACTTGTTGAATTAATCATGACATGAATCCTTTAAAACATTGTGTTAATGCTAGGGCGTCCCCTGGAAGTGACGCACTGTATGGCCTGAATATAGTGAAAAATGTGCAAGGGCCACTGCATCGATGCCCGGGTGCAGTGTTAAATAAGCAAGGGTTCCCACATTATGGATGGATGCGAGCAAAGAAGTTAGTCCTTGAAACCATAATTAGGTTAGGAACTTGGTATATTGGTATGCTTGTAGGTAAACTAATGGAATTAATAGATATTATGGTTCATAGGAAGATAGATATTTTATGTGTTCAAGAAACTAAATTGGTTAGGGAGAAAGTCAAGAGATTGATAGTTTAGGTTTTAAGCATTGGTATTTAGGTAGAAGTAAAATTAGAAATGGTGTAGGTGTGATTATAGATAAAAGTTTAAAGGATAATGTTATAAATATTAATAGATGCGGAGATAAAATTATAACTTTAAACATTATTGTTGATAGTAAGATTATCAATGTTATAAGTGTTTATGCTCCTCAAGTAAGTTTGGATGTAGGCTGAAAATAAATTTTTTGGAATGAATTAGAGGCATTAATACAAAAGATACCTCTTGAAGAAAAAGTATTTATTGGAAGAGATTTAAATGGACATGTTGGTAGAGTGGAAGAAGATTTTAAAAGTAGTTATGGTGGTTGTAGATTTGGAGTTCCTAATGAAGAAGGTAGGACTATATTAGATTTTACTTTAGTTATGACTTTGTAGTTGCTAATACATTATTTAAGAAAAGAGACCAGCATATTATTACTTATAAAAATGGATATAGTAAAACATAGATTGATAATTTTCTGATAAGAAAAATCGATCCTTTAGATTGTAAAGATTGTAAGGTCATTTCAAGTGAAAGTTTAAATACCCAACATCAATTATTAGTCTTAGATTTTAAGATGAATGATTGGAAGATGAGAAATTAATCAAATTACTATCCTAAGATTAGATGGGGGCACTTAAAGAGCACTAATAAAAATATTGTTAAGGGCAAGCTACAAGAGCTTAGAATTTGGGTTGTTCATAAGGAAGCTAATGCTATGTGGGAAAAGTAGCAAGTGAAATTAAGCAAGTTGCTCAAAATGTGCTTGGAAAATCAAAAGGAAAAGCCTCTTTTAATAAAAATAGTTGGTGGTGGAGTTAAAATTTGCAAGAAAAGATAAAAAAAAGTAAGAAGTGTTGTTATAAAGGTTGGCTTAGATGTAAAAACGCAGAGAATTGGGAAAAATATAAAGTGACATGTAGAGATTCTAAGAAAGTAATATATGATGCAAAAAAAATTAACTTTTAGTGATTTATACAATAGATTAGATACCAAAGAAAGTGAAAGATGTATGTATAAGTTAGCTAACCAAAGAGATAGGAGAAGTAAAGATCTAGCTCAACTGAGGTGTATTTAGGATGAAAATCATAGTGCTTTTCTTATAAAAGGATAATGAATTAGGTGGATGAGGTATTTTGATAAACTTTTCAATGAACGATCTAAAAATATGATTGATATTGACAACCTTAATACCTTAAACAAAAAAAGAGAATCTTTTTATCATCATTTTAGTAAATCTGAAGTTAGAGAAGCTTTAAAGAAAATGAAATGTGTAAAAACAGTAGGACCTGATGATCTTATAATAGAAGTGTGGAAATGTTCAGGAGATCAAGAAATTTCTTGGCTTACAAATCTTTTTAATGTTATTTTAAAGACTAAAAAGATACCGGATCAGTGGAGAAAGAATTTGTTGATATTTATATTTAAGAATAAAGGTGACGCACAAGAGTGTGCAAATTATAGAGGAATTAATTTACTGTGTCACACATTAAAATTATGGGAGAGAGTAATTGAGCATAGGTTATGATATGATACAAAAGTTTCTCACAATCAGTTTGGTTTCATGCTAGGTAGATCTACTATTGATTCTATACATCTGCTAAGAGGTTTGATGGAGAAGTATAGAGAAAGCAAGGAGGATCTCTATATGATATTTATTGATTTAGAGAAAGCTTATGATAAAGTTTCAAGAGATGTTCTTTGGAGAGTTCTGAAAATATATGAGTAAATATTAGTTATATTCAAGTCATTAAGGATATGTATACTAGAGTCACATTTGGCCCAAGCATAAGGAGGATTGATAAAATATTTTCCTATTTCAGTTAGATTACATCAATGATCAGCTTTAAGCCCTTATCTCTTTTCTTTAGTTATGGATATTCTTACTAGGCATTTACAAGAAGATGTACCTTGGTGTATGCTTTTTGCTAATGCCATTCTTATTATTGACAAGACTAGAGAGGGAGTCCAAGAAAAACTTGAATTATGGAGGTTAACCTTAGAGTCCAAAGGTTTTTATTTAAGTAAATCTAAAATTGAATATATGGAGTGTGATTTTAGTTGTATAAGTTATAGTGGTAGTGTATGACATTAGGTTAACAAGTCATTAAAAAGAGTGAGCGATTCAAATATTTAGGCTCTATTGTTTAAAATGATGGTGAAATAGATGGCGATGTTATTAGTAGAATTCAAGTTGGATGGTTGAAGTGGAGGAATGCATCTAGCCTATTGTGTTATAGAAAGTACTGCTTAAACTTAAGAAAAAATTTTATAAGATGGTGGTAAGACCTACAATGATTTATGGTGCAGAATGTTGGCCAATAAAAGAGAAGCAAGAGACTAAGTTAAGTGTTGCAGAGATGATGATGCTCAGTCGGATGAGTGGCTTTACTCTTAGAGATAAAATTTTAAATGAGTATGTTTGAGAAAAAGTTGGAGTAGCTTCACTGGGAGATAAGATTAGAGAGAGTCGTGTTAGATGGTTTGGCCACATAGAGCATTGGCCATCCAATGACACGGTTAGAAGAGTAGATGCATTAGATTTGCCTTATGTTAAGAAAGGCAGAGGTAGACCCAAAAAAGACATGGTTAATATGTATAAAAAAATACATTAGTATACTTGAATTAAATGAGAATTTGACACATAGTAGGGCACAATGGAGATGAAGGATTCATGTAGCCGACCCTACGTAGTGGGATAAAAGCTTATTATTATTATTGTTGTTGTTGTATGTTTTTTATTTGTTAGTTTAGTTTAGGTTTTTATTTATTTTATTTTAGTTTAGTTTTTACTTTTTATTTTATTTTATTTTTAGGTTTAGGTTTAGCTTTAGCTTTATTTTTAGGTTTTTATTTCATTTTATTATTTTTATTTATTTTATTTTGGTTTAAATTTTTTTATTTATTTTATTTTTATGTATTATTTAGTTTAGGTTTAGGATTTTAGCTTTTTAAGGTTTAGGATTTAGGGTATAGGGTTTAGGGTTAGTTGAGGGTGTAGGGTTTAAGGTTTAGGGTAGGGGTTTAGGGTTTAGGGTTTATGGTTTAGCATTCAAGGTTTAGGGTTTAGGGTTTAGGTTTTAGGGTTTAGGGTTTAAGGTTTTAGGGTTTATTTAGGGTTTAGGGTTTAGGGTTTAGAATTTTGAGAGTTTAGGGTTTAGGTTTTAGGTCTAGGGTTCCAATTTTAGTTTAGAGTATAGGTTTTTTGGTTTTTTTTAATAAAGAACAAATTTAGATTCAATATTTCTTCTTTTTGATTTAATCAACCAAGTAAAATACCATGTTTCTAAGACACAAGAGACTACATAGATAAGAAATGAGGATGCATAGAGCAAATCAAAAACCCTAGATAACTAAAACCATCTCTATTGGAAAGACAAAGTTCCATAAGCACTAGATTGGATCGACCATTATTCAATTTCTCCAGTTCCCATCAGAACCACCCCAACCTCTCGAGTAGCAGGATCCACCATCATTTCCCTAATTTCTCCCTCCACTACCACGGCTATAACTTCCATTGCTCTTCCCGCCTCCATAACCACCACCTCCATATCCACCAGCACCTCCAGATCCCCCACCACCATAGTGATAATCGCCCCCTCCGCTTTCACCTCCACAGCCAGATATAGACAGAGCTTGGTTGAAAGGTGATGTTCCTGCCATCAAGGTTCTGCACATTCTTAGTGTTTATGTTTATTAGGTTTTAGGGTTTAGGTTTATTTTTTAATTAATTAATTAATTAATTAATTTTTTTTTTTGGGGAAGCCCCATGTAGGGGTATTTTATTGCCACAAAAAGAGGGTTACAAGGTCCTTAAAAGAGGATAAACTCCAGAACTACTGCTCAAAGAGCTACAATTAGCCTAAGGAGTAAATCCCCTATCTAAGTACATCCAAGAGTAAAAGAAAGCATCGAGTGTTCCCATTTACAATCAATAAGTTGATAAGATCCTCCTTGGTAGGCCTTCTCTATGATATAGGGGCCTCCCTAAGTGGGCTCAAACTTTTCTCCCATCTTTCGATGGGCAACAATTAGTCTCCTGGTGACTAACACAAGTTCTCCTACTCAGAAAGACCAAGGGCGAACCAACTTATTGTGATCTTGAATCATTTTGGCCTTGTACAACTTGAGGTTCTAGCACGTCGATAGGCGACACTCCTCCAAACCTTCAGCTCTTCTAACAAAAACTTTGCATTCTACTCTGTAGTGATCTTGTTACCCAATGCTATCCTTAATGATAGGAGTTGAACCTCTAAAGATAGAATGACTTCAGACCCATACACTAAGGAAAATAGGGTAGATTGAGTTGGAGTTCGGTATGTGGTGTGGTAGGCCCACAAGGCTTCAACTAATTGCTAGTTCCACTGCCGCTTGTTGTCATCAAAATTCATCTTTAGTATTTGGATGAGAGTTTTGTTGAATGCTTCTACTAAACAATTTACTTTAGGGTAGTAGATGGTGGAGTATCTCCAATCTACAACGTGTCTTCTGGCAAAGCTATTGATCTTGGTACTTTTGAATGCAGTGCAATTATTTGATATAATTTATTGAGGCACCCCAAACCTATATACAATATGGTTCCTGAAAAACTGAAGCACATCCTGAGCTGTGACCTCTTTGAGTGAGATTACCTTCGCCTACTTAGAAAACTAGTCGGTGGCAGCTAAGATGAACTAATGCCCCTAGGGAGAAGGAGGATCAATAGGACCTATAATGTCGGTACCCCAACACTCAAATGGCTAAGAAGCCAAGGTAAGGTATAGAATGTTGGGTGGTTGGTGAAGTACCACACCGTGTACCTGACACTGAGCTACATCCATACAGTCTGTAATCATCAAAGGCCAGTAGTATCCTAGTCTTTTGATCTTCATCTTCATCTTCAGACCAGATTGATGCGCTTTGCATAGACCTAAATGTACCTTGGTCATAATGCCATGGGTATCTTGCTTGTTTAAATAACGTAACCACATTTGGTCAAAGGACCATCGGTACATGGTGCCATTAACGAGAGCATAGGAGAGAGCTCGTTGCTTCACCTGATGGGCTTATGACTTCTCTTGAGGTGGTTTTCCAGTGTTCAAATAGTCTATGAACGGTTGCCTCTAATCCATCTCCTATTCATTTTTTGCAATGGCAACCTCGCCTTCAAGAGAAAGTCTCTTGATGAGTTCAGCATCAATAAGGGATATGACTTGTCTATTTTGGACCCTTATTGGAATGGACTCATCTTCTAGACATTCCAATTCTTTGGAAAGTTTGGCCAAAGCATCTACTATTACGTTCTCTACTTGGGTAACCTTGTAGATTATAACTTCGAGGATTTGGGCCAACAGCTTCATGGTATACTTGTGGTAATAACGAAGCTTGGGTTTGCAAACCTTGTGGGACCCAACAATCTAATTGATAACTAATTGAGAATCCCCCAAAGATGTTGATGCTCTTGACATTGATTGTGATGGCTAACTCTAAACTGGTAATCAAAGCCTCATACTCAGCTTCGTTGTTAGTGCAGGGGTTAGAAAGATAGTATGAGAATCTCATCACATCACGGTCTGGAGTTAGGAGGACTATCCCTACCCCTGCCTTTCCTAGAAGAATAGATTACGGTGCCTCCCCTTTATGAAAAGAAGCTGCACCATCAAAATACATCTCCCATCAGCGATTGCCAACCTCCCCTAAGTTCATGATTTGTTCATCAAGGAGATCGTCACTAAGCGAAGAATCAGCAGGAAGTGGGTGTGCTACTAAGAAATCTGCTAGTGCTTATCCTTTTATCGCATAGAGGGGTGTGAATGTGATATCAAATAGTGAAAGGATCATGGACCATCATGGCAAATGTCCAGATATCATTGGACGTGTCTTGAGATATTGTAGTGGATTGGTTTTGGATATCAAGTTCACCTTATAAGAAAGCATATAGTGTCGTAACTTTTGGGAAGCAAAGATCAAATCTAGGCAATGTTTCTCAATAGGTGGATAGTTTACTTCAGTAGGAATCTGATGATGGCTGAGGTAGTAGAGAGAACTCTCCTTCCCTTCATCGTTGGCTTGGGCTAACAAAGCGGCGAGAGAGTCATCCAATGTAGTAGTGTAGAGGATGAGTGGCCTACCTAGGATAGGGGCTGCTAGAACTCACGGCTTCACCAAATACTACTTGATATCTTCAAAAATAAGCTGTCACTTATCATCCCATTCGAACTTGGTATCCTTTTTGATAAGTACTGAAAATGGCTTGCATCTCCCTGATAGGTTGGCGATAAAGCATTTCAGATACACCAACCATCCTTGGAATGATCTGAGTTGAGTTAAACTATTTTGAGGTGGCATTTCTAAGATAACTTTGATCTTTTCAAAATCTATCTCTATTCCACGGTGTCGTACAACAAACCCAAGGAATTTCCCTAAAGCTACTCCGAATGCACAATTCAAGGGATACATCTTGAGGTTATATTATCTTAACCATTCAAAAACTACTCTCAAGTCAAAGAGATCATATTCCTTTTCTCTACTCTTGACTACTATATCGTCAACATAGCACTCAACCTAATGATGGATGAGTTCGCTGAAGATTTGAGTCATGGCTCATTGGTATGTAGCATCAGCATTTTTAAGGCCGAAAGTCACGACCTTATAATAAAAGATTCCGGCCGGGGTTAGAAAAGTGGTGTTTCTTTCATCTTCAAGGGACATCTTGATTTGGTTGTAGCTAGATGACCCATCCATGAAAGAGAACACTATATGAGATGAGGCAATGTCCACCATTAATTCTAATGTAGGAAGAGAAAACTCATCTTAGGACATGCTTTATTTCAGTCCCTGAAATCAACGCATATCCGAATTTGTCCATTCTTCTTCTTAAGTGGTATGACACTAGCTAACTAGGCAGGATATTTTTCTTCCCTGATGAGACCAACATCGATCAATTTCTTGACTTCAAAAATGACCTATTGTTTGATTTCTAATCGCATGCATCTAGGAGCTTGCTTGATAGGGTTAGCGCTAGGATCTACTGCTAGTTTGTGGAATGTTACGTCAAGAGATAATCCATGCATTTCTTCATAACTCTACGCAAAGTAGTCCTTAAACTCAGTCAATAGCCTAACTAAGTCACTAGTTTCTTCTTCATTCAACAACAAACTGATGTACGTCGGGCGTGGATTTTCTTCTATCTTGAGGTTGATTTCTTTAAGCTTGTCCATTGTTGAATGGATTTCTTCTTCAAATTCTAGAGGTGCATCCTTGATTTAAAGATCATCCGGATCATCTGAGGTTTTCACACATCCTTGGTGTTGTGAAAAGTTTAGTAGTCTCTAAATGATTGGTAACAACTAAGCAGTAATCATCAAGATCGACTAGACCCACTATACCGAATCCTAGTATTGCTCTTGATTATGTTTCTTTGCCTGTATTATTCCATAGCTTCTCAAAATACTCTAACCTATGCCTGGACCATGTAGGAGGAACCAAACTGTTCTTAATAAGATTATGAACACAAGGTGAGTAAAAGTCAAACAATAATTCCATTAATTCTTTAAATGAATCCTTCTCAAGTTCTACATCAACTTCAGGAGTTGAGGATGATGATCCCAAAAAGAATCTCTTTGGCTTTGCATCCATGGAAGAATTAGGGGCTTCCTTAACTCCTAAACCTTCAACTTTTTGAGATGAAAGTGAGGTTAGAGCTAAAGTTCCCAACTGCTGCCTAATAGTTCACATAAGCTTGATTCAAATACTTTGCTTTATCTAAAGACTTGGTCTTCATCATTGTCTAGATCGAAAGTCACCTCCAATGGAACCCACTGAGAGGGGTTGGCTGGTATGCTATTCATATTATACTCATTTTCCGAGCTAGATTCCAAGTCTATATGAATAGTAGCGGTACTCCTGCGAACTGGAACATAACCCTTATTGGTTGATGACCAACCAGGGGGTCTTCCACCTATGGAACTACCTTTATTTCTATCTCTTCCTCTACTTGGTGGGGGTTGAGGCATCCTACCCACATGTCCATATGATGGAATGGACTGTGGGTGGAATGTGATATGCGGCTCTATTTCTTCTTCAATTTCCCCTTCTAGTTCACTTGGATTTTCAATTTTCTTTTCTTTTTCTTTTTCTCTTTCTTTCTCTTTATTTTCTTTTTCTTTTGAATTTGAATTTCATACAAGTTCATAAGAAAGGGTGTTTTGAGGAAGATAGTAGGTTGCATCCTTATAAATCTCAACCTCTCTAACTGAAAATGGCTTTTCATCACCTTTGACACAGTATTCAATCCCATCCTTTCTGAATTTGATGCACTCATGGAGGGAGGATGGAATCATCTTGATCTGATGTATCCAAGGCCTATCAAGCAAAGTAGTAAACGAAGTATTCAAATCAATTATGTAAAACTTGGCTTCAGGCTTTCAGTCACCAATCTCTAATCACTATGGGAACTCGCTTGTTCATTGAATCCTCTCAACAACATCCCATCTCCTCAAAGTTTGGAGATGTCAATCCTCAAATTGGAAAGGGTCTTTAGACTCATAATGTTTATAGATGCACCTGGATCGATGAGGACTTTAGCAAGTCTGAATCAGCCAATGTCGACTGTGATGTAGAGGAGATGATTGTGCTCCATATCCCCCAGAAGAAGGTCTTCATCTATGAAAGTGATCCCCTGAGATTATTTTGTGTAATGTGCCTCCACAGAATAGCTAAGTATATCTCGTGATCAATGAGAGCCTTAATGATTCCCTCATCTCTTTAGATAAGACAAGGGCATCGTATATGCTTAGTTTAGATGGAAACTTTCTTAGATGAGAGAGGAAATTATAGTGCACCTTGGGCTGATCCTCCACAAGCATATCTAAGGGTGGAACATCTTATGGAAGGGCTTCTCGATCCTCTGAACTAATGGCTTGTTTCCCTCTATTTTAAGGTGCTACCTTAGGAGGTAGAACCTTGCCACTATAGAGGTTAACTTCGGTGATCTCTTATGGTAGGGTAATGGAAGGTTCTACCTGCATGTCAAGCTCACCTATAGTTTCTCCTATGGGACCCTCAGAATCGAATGATTCCAAGTCTATCTCAAGAGGTGATCCCATAGTATTCAGAGTAGGAAAATCTGACTCTGAATTAGAAAGAGGAATATTGGAATTGTTATAGTTATTTTGACTTGAAGAGTTATAATTAGGAATAGAAGTAGACAACCCATCAGATGTGACACATATGTAATTCAAGCTTTATTTTTCAATTTCTTAGATTTGATAGGAGGTACAAAGTAGAAATCAAGTAAAGTAAGTGGGGTAAGGGATTTGATGCTCTTATCCACCGATACAAGTGTTTTACTAGAAGAAGAAGAAGAAAGTAGAGGAAGTCGATGTGGTAATGGTAGACTAGAGGTTGGACTCGATCAGTGTTTGCACTACTGGGTATCCCGGGTAGGCACATGCTGCTGCTGTTGTTGTCGCTACTGAGCTCCAACCTTCCTTGAGTTAGCACTGGCAACTTGTAAACCTTCCTTGATGTTGGAGGTTTGAGCTGACTCAGGCACCTACAAGGAAAGTTTCTTGATTTTTTGAATAATCTTTTTAGAGGTTTTCGATAAGGAGATATCGCAACCTTCTTTGGTTTTGGAAGGATCACAAGTACCTAATGGAACTGGATGGTTGTTCCATAAGGTATTCATTCGAGATAACTATAGCATCAGCCTTGAAGCTATGTTCAAGCCAGTACTTGAATGTCAAGCAATCTTCTAAAACATGACCTAGCATACGGTGGTAAAGGCAAAAGTTAGGATCATAGATTTTGCCCACTTCCTTCATTCTCCTAGGTTTGGGTAGTTGAAAATCAGGCTTTTTGAAGAGATTCTTAAAGATCTTCATGATTACCTCCCACTTAAATGAATAAGGCTTATTAAGTTTATCCAAAATAGTAGGTGGACCATAGTTACCTGGTGATAGGTATGTGTACCATTACTGTTGATCATGTGGCTGAGGAGGAGTCGGTGTAGGCCATGGAGGCTGCTATGGTGGCTGATAGGGTTGATTTAATGGTGGTAGAAAAGGTGTAAGCGAAGGCTGCTGAAGCATGGTCTCTCAGACTAATCTCTACCTGGTTGCTTCCCCTTATCTACCATTATCACTATTCATGGCTTCTTCTCATATACCTTCTGTGGCATTATCTTGGGAAACTGGTCTTGAAAAGGCAACTATTTTGCCTCTCCTTATAGACCAGCCACCTTATTGATTGACTTTTCAAAAGTTTTGATGATGAAGCTCTTAAGGATGAAGGAGACCTAGCCATGGATATTCTTTAGGAGAATCCCAATGGTATGCTATTCAGATAGTTGTGACTCTGATTTCATACTTAGGTTATGCCATCTGAGAATGTAGTCAACAAGGGACTCACTTGGGTATTATTGTGCTACGATGAGATCGCCAACAGTGACCCTTTGCTGAGCTCCAGCAAACCTCTTAATAAAGAGTCGCTCCAACTCTACAAATATCTTCACTAAACTGTTGGGAAGTTCAGTATACCACTCAAATGCTATACCCACAAATCTACTGACAAAGAGATAGAATAGTAAAGCGGCACTACCACCAATGTTGCAACAACAAGCTCTAAAATGTGTGATGTGCTGCCTTGAGTTTTTACTGCCATCAAAACTCTTAAAGAAAGGTGGTACGAAACCCTTACGATATTGGATTACATCAAATTCCTTCAAGTAGGGTCTACCCTTTGGAATTGATGATCCTCCTCGGGCTTGAGCCAACGCTTCCTTCACCTGTTGCTCAACCAAGGACTTGATATATTTTTCTTGTATGGAGGTACTGTCCACTATCTTCTTATATATGTTGGTGCTACCTTACTCTACTGGAAGTAAGATCCTCACTGGATTTAAGACATGCACCAACTCTGGCTGACTAGTCTCAGCTATGGTAGGATGAACTGACGTAACTTGATTCTGTAATGCTAAGATAGCTGCTAATAGATCTTCAAGCTTATTTTCCATCCTAGCTATCTTTTCATGCTTCTACTTTATTTATGCTAGGAGGTGTTGGGTCGAGTGGGCTGTGTCTTCCCACTCTCCTCAGTACCTTCCATAGCCTGCTACTCTCTGAGGAGGGATCCCCTAGTATCTACCATGCAAACTCCTGTTGAGTCTCCCAACAAATCATGTTCATTGGGATCAAAGCTAATCTTCTAATCATCAGACCAGTCATATCCTAAGATTTCTTTTTTTCCATGAGATAATGTGCTATTATGTTGTCTAGAGAATGATCAATCTTTACAGGTAAAAATAACTTTGGCTAACCGGTGTGATCACTATCATGTACTGAGAGGCACCATACATCCCCTACTACTAGAGAATCAACCCTGTGAGGACTATACTCACTAGAAGAGAAGCACACTTGACTATCACGAACTCTGTACAGGGTGACACTTCTAGGAGGCTCTACCATCATGGGTGCAATTGGGCTGTCATCTTCTCCCTCTACCACTACTGCAACCATTTTAATGTCCTGCTATACTGGTGGTGCTGGTGAAGGGACAACCAATATGCCAGGTTGCCATGCCTTTCTCACCACAGCTGGGGTAGAAAGTCAAGAAAGATAGCTCAGCCTCACCACAGTAGGCGCTATAGATGGAATGAGATCCTTTGGCCACAGTCGAATCACCAATGGGGTCTTCTTCTCCTTAGATTTGGCCTTCATGGACTTTAGCAAAACTGGAGATGCTGAAACATGAATAAGTGACGGTGGATGGGGGGTAGAGCTGAGTGGTGGAGACACCATCGACTCTCTCAGAACAGGGGCCTTCCTCCTATGATGGGTAGTCACCATAAGCAGAATACTATCTGTATGATCGACATGGGTAGCATACCGATCAGAAAAATCAATGAGTGCAGTGGCCACTAACTGTCATCTAAACCTTCGCCTCTCCTGGCTAGTGATATGAACTTAAGTGCAGGCCTCCCTGGCCCTTTCTTTCCGAAGATGCTTCCCCACACTACGGAGAATAACAAATCTCAAGTTAAATTAAAAGCCACGAATCAGTAGGCTCTACCTGGCATAGAACTGAACGAAGGCCAGCATATGACCTCCTACCTTAACTAACTAGGGGATGAAATCGAATCACTGGTGGAGGTGAAGCAGGGATCCTCCTGGCATCCACTTTGTCAGACCTAGGGAGAGGATGGAATGGGTTTGTTGTCACCGGTGGGGAAATCAAAGTGGGCAACTCATCAACAACTGATCGTGTAGCTGGCTCCATCTCCTTGGCGATGCGGGTATGGTACCGCTTTATCATGTAGTTTTTATTCCTCTTTTGAGTCTTGGTAGGGTGAGTGGAGTAAGAGCTAGACCCAACCTTAAAAGCTGGGGAGACAATCCCTGGGACCAGGGGGGCCTTACCCTTTGAGGGTGCTAATGATTGGATTCTAGCCCTCACTAGGGCAACACGAGAAATAATTGGGTGCACTGGCACTATCACATGCGGCGATCGGCCGTAGGAACCACCACCCCTCTTCGGTGAGGGAATATTAGAGTCCGAGGCCATATCAATGATTGGCTTATACCCGATCCACCGTGCTCTTACTAATAGTGGTGAGGAGGCGCCTCACGTAATCCTCACCTCAAAACCTCATCCAAAATGAATGAGGTGGGCATAATCGAGCGGGAAGGCGGCCGATCTAGGCCAAGTCGATCCCATGGGGAAAGGTAAACACATACTTGGTGTGCCATTTAAACTAACTAGAAACCGCACTAAATTGTCGCATGATAAATGTTGAAAATAAACTTGAATCAGAGTTTTGTAGATTTTAAATTCAAATTTTAGAAATTGAACCCACACTCAACATCTTAAAAGTGTTAAGTCGGGCTCAAATTGATTTAGAATAGATATTGAAGTTTGATTGGAAAGAGGAATTGAAGATGTAGAATCCATTTTCAAAAACTTTGGGTATATTGAGAATGGATTCAAATATTTTTGAAGAGATGTTTCCATAGGTTCATATTAAAATTTTGATTTTTTTTATTTGGTGACCCTTCATTTAACAAATTTGAGTATGTTAAAGTAAAGGGTCAATTTTCTTTTGTTTGGGATTTGTTATTTTTGGAATTTGTTCACTTAGCAAATTTGAATAAGCTAAGTGAGTTGTTTGAAAATAATTGTTTCTTATTTTTTCTTTGTTTGCTTTGTTTTGTGAATCTTTTGTGATTTGAAAAATGGAATCCTTATTTAGGAAATTTGGGTATTCTAAAATCAAAAGGATCCAAGTGTATTTTATTTTGAAATTTTTTTGTAAATAAGATCATTAGCAAATTTGAGTATGCTAAGAAAATCCTAATGTGTTTCTTTTGATTTTGATTTGATTTTTGAAAATTGGATTCTTAGCAAATTTGAGTATGCTAAGGAATCCTAATGTGTTTCTTTTGATTTTGATTTGATTTAAAAAAGGATCTTCATCAAATTTATGTATGCTAAGGAAAGTCCTAATGTGTTTCTTTTGATTTTAATTTGAAAGGTAGGATCCTTAGCAAACTTGGGTATGCTAAGGAAAACCTTATGTGTTTCTTTTTTGATTTTTATTTGGAAAATAATGATTTTCTTTTGAAGATTTTGATTTTGAAAAGAAGACTTCATTTAGTAAATATGGTATACTAAAATGAAGTTCCAAATGTGTTTTGAAAATTTTGTGAAATGGAGATTTTACTTAGCAAATTTGAGTATGCTAAATGAAATTCAAAGGTGTTCAATTTTGTTTTGAAAAGGAGACTTCACTTTAGCAAATATGGTATGCTAGAATGAAGTTCCAAATGTATTTTGCAAAATTTTGTTTTATTGATTTTGAAAAGAGAGATTTCCATTTAAGAAATTTGGGTATGTGAGAAGGAAATCAATTTTTGAAAGAGGAAACCTCAACTTAATCATATAGGGAATATGTTAAGCGGGATTTCAAAATAATATCATTTCATTTAGAAAAAAAATCTTCACTCAATAAATTTGGGTATATTGAATGGAGATGTTCATATGTGCTTTTGGAAAATTTATTTTTGATTTTGTTTGAAAGTGAAACATCCATTCAATAAAAGTGGGTATATTGATGGAGAGGTTCATATGTGCTTTTGGAAAATTTATTTTGATTTTTTTGATGAAACATCCATTCAATAAATGTGGGTATATTGAATGGAGAGGTTTCATATGTGCTTTAATTTCTGATTTTTCTAGAAAGGTGAAAGTTCCAACTTAACACATGTGGAATGTGTTGAATGGCATTTCAAAGTTGTAATAATTTTTTTTGTTTGAAGATATAACATCCATTTAACACATTTGAATGTATTGAATGGATAAACCCATCTTCAAATTTATTACTTTTGAAAACAAGATTGTTGAAATTTTATTTTTGAAAATGAGGTCTTTACCAAAATGAATTGAATGAAGAAGCTCATTTGTGCTTTTAGAAAATGTGATTGTTGGAATCTTATTTTTGTAATGATGATCTTACATATAACAATCATGAAGATTGTTAAATGAAGGTGATTTAGGTAAGTTTTTGTGCAAAACATTTTATTATGTGCATTTTTGAGAGAGTGCTTCTTGAAAAGCAAGATTTTTATGAAGGATTTATTATGTCTTTATTATTTTAGAATGAACCTTTCCTTACCATAAAAATGGTAAGGAGGAAGTCTTTAAATATTTTCATTTTATTAGATTTTTATTTTCACCCATTGGAGAACCCAATGGGGATTTTAAGACCAACATGGGGTGAGGTCCTAAAACCTAAAGATGTTGGCTTGCTTAAGGATGAAATAAGCTAAGTGCCAATGGAAAGAAAGATAGTCTTAGATTCATACAAAAGTACAAACCCACTATCGATACTTGGAGAAAATGATCATTTACCAAAGATGGAGAGAGAGGAACCATCCCTAGTGGAGTCCCCAGAAAAATCTATGGTGATATATTTTCATATTTAATAGGTATACTTCCATCTTCAATTTATGTAGATATAATAAAAATATAAATAAACTTATTTTTGCATTTGTACACTATGTAGATCTGTAGATGTTCTTATTAGAGTGATTGAGTATGACATTGAGGATAGGTGTACTATCTCGAAAGATATAAGTCACCACCCTACAGTGAACCTAATCACTTGAATAAGGACTCCTAAGAATAATGGGTCTGCATATGTACCCGAGATTACTTCACTACTTTACATGGAAAAGAAAAGCAGGGTTTATTTTGAATCGGGTTTGTTAAGATCCCTACAGGGGAAAGCCCCTATAGTTAATTACATCCTAAGGAAGGGGATTCCTTAGGAATACTCTTGATTAAGGTAAATGATCATTGTCTCCAAAGATTTCAATAGGTAGGACTATCAATTGATTAGTTTATTTTAAAAGTTTAAATGAGATTGATCAAAGAGAAAGAGTTATTATCGAAGCCAAAGGAAGTTAAGTAAGAGGTGCTCATGATGCTAGGAAACCTAGTGAGCATCTCAAACTATCCTATTGTTGGGCTTTACATTTTTGAAATTGAATTAATTTGTTTGAGTTGATATTTTATTAGAATTCTAGGGCTTATAATTCCATAATACAAGGTTATGGAAATGCTTAAGAGGTGAGGATTTATCCTTATGGCTCACAAAGGGATGTAGCAACCTCTGAACCTAAATCTAGGGAGCTTTTTTTGAGGGCCAAAAGCATGACCTAAATCCAAGGAGAAAATGGGTATTTGGTTTACCCCCATAAGAGAGGGTAAACCACCCGACTGCTTGGACTTACAACTGCCTGGGGGTGGTCACCAACTAACTCCTCCTATAATTTTAAATTCATGTAGGCAAGTCATATGCTTTATATAAGATAGCTGGGCTGTTATTTATTTAGAAAGAGACTAAGTCCTTAAACTTATTCCCTAAGAGACTAGATCATGCAAGGGTATGAAAAATTACCTAGATCTAATGCAAATCATATTATATTTTATTTTTATTTTTGGACAATCATTTGACTCAGGCTTATAGGATTCATATGCTTAATGCATGAGAAGTGAGATTCTGGGCCAAAATTAGAAGGGGAGGTGTGTTTCCACCATGGCTCCACGGTCAAGCCAAGTTCTCAAAGGTGGAAGCCCTCCAATCAAGAGTGAAATAATATTTTTTTGCATGATGTTATAAGAAAATACTCATCCATTTAAGGGGTTGCTAATTCTTTTATCTTGATTTTAACTTAGCTTTAGGTGAGATTATGAGTTTTTATTTTAAACTTTGAGTTGTTTAATTTGGTAGAAGATTAATTTTCTCTAAGAGCCTAATCATCATCTAGGCCATACATCAAGTAAGGAAGAAACAAGGAAAATATGCCATCTTAATGCACAAGCTATACAAAACATTAAATAATTTATAAAACTAACACAAAAGAATAAAAGGCCATTTGTGGTCAGGCACCACTGCACAAACCCAAAAACTGAACTTTACCCTTATACAACCTAGATTACAAATGAATTAATTTATAATCAAGTAATGAATTCATGTTATGGGGGTCTTCATTCTTCATTTCTTCTTTCTTCTTTCTTCTTTTTTATTATTCTTTTGGGTCCTTTATTCTTTCTTCTTCGGTTCCTTCCTTTGGATGGTTGAATGTGGATGTTCCAAAGGCTTCACATGGTACATAAGATGAGGTCTTATGATCAATGCTCATCCTAATCCTCCATAACAATCATTCCAAAATCTTAATTAAAATAAATTACATGAAATGGAAAAGCAAATCTAACTAACACCTGCAAAATAGAGATTAGCTAAATAAACCATACAAATCCCAAGCATGTATATTGGACTTAGCACCCCACACATGTATAACCAAGTCCACCTAGCTTATTGGATTATGCTTAGGGGTATAAACACCTGCACAACAAAAGAAGTTATATTTTTATTACAACACCCCTTAAGCACAATCCCCTGTAGAAAATAATGATTAGACTAAATCATCTTTCCATTCATTTTACGCACATTCACCCTAACATACAGACTAAAACAAAACATCACAAAATAAAAGTAAACATCAAACCATGCACCACCATAACCTAAATCTAGAAGTGGTGACTTAGTCTAATGTGTGTGCTTTAGAAAGTTTGTGTGGTATGTTTAGCTATGGCTTTAAGGTTTGGATTTTTTTAAGTGTGAAGATGTTCAACTTAGATGGGTGGTTTCATTTAAGTGTATAGATGATTTGGATTGATTTTATTTGATGATTTTGTTTGGTTTAGATGAACCTACTTAATTAATAAAGGTTGTAAAGAGAGGGAAAAGAGAAGAGAACGTCTCTTTCCTTCCCTACCCTAAGTAACTTCTAAAGTAGATTCATGTTTGATTTTATTTAGTGAATGTTTTATTATGTTTTTAATTAATCCTATGTTTAGATCAACTCTAAACAAACCTATTCAAAATAAATGTATTTTAATATTATGTAAAGTGAATTAATATCACAAAACACACTTCACTTAATTTCTTTCCCAACATGTATAACATGCATAAGAATGAATCCTAAGCACATCTATACATAAAAATGAAAATGTTTAGCATGCTTTATGATGAATGCTAAGTGAGTTACTTATGAAAATTTGAATGCTTTATGAAGCATGATTTTTATTAAGTAGAAAAGAGGTTTTCCTATCCATTTTTCACATGTACACATGTATGTATGAAAGGCATAAGTGAGTACAATGCCATTGTTAGCACCAAGGGTGTAAGTTACACAACCTACTTAAGACTACTTAAAGCCTTGCAACCATGGGGTTGTCTAGACTAATATACCACTTTCCTTAAATGCAAGCATATATGCAAAAGAAATGAGTGGAAAAGAAAGATGCAAAAGTTTGTATTTGTTTGTTTGATTTGTTTAAGCAATTTATATGTGTAAGTATGGATGTCCTTCTTTAAGTAATAGCATAAGAATGAGTAGGAATGGTGTTATGCAAGTGTTATGTTCTTTTCAAGTGAACTATACAGTTTGCCAAATCCTATTCAAAACTATGCTAAAAGAAAAGAGAAGGAAAAGTACACTATGCACATCTTCATATTTATATCTACATGCAAGCTTATAAATAATTATAAGGAGCACACTTTCAGTTTTGATGTTTGATTTATAGATTTTGAAAATAGTTTTGATTTAGTAGTGATAATACCCATTCATATTTTTACTTTAGCCAAAACATGCAATTGTCATATAAAAAACATCTCATTTTTTAATTTGATTTAGAAAACATGAATGCATGAAATTCATATGACATATAAATTTAGCATGTTAGTAAAGCACTAAAGTGATGAAAGCATGTAAATACATTCACCCTAATTAATTCCTAAAGAAAATCTTATGAAATAAGAAAGTTTAAAGCAAGTCAAGTTATTTTTAATGAAGGTTTGATTTTGTTTTGAGCTTGATTTAATTTGAGAAATGTGAGGTGAATTTTTTGCTCTTAACCCATTCCCACATATGTTTGTTGATTTAGTTTGTTCTTAGGATTATTAGATGATTATTTATATGCTGCTTAGGTTAAGGTATGAATTAAGTGTGTTAATTATCTCTTACCTATCCACCTTACATACTTAATCAAATAATTATGAGCCAATGATATGACATAAAACCACATAAGGAATTTAAATCATGCACCAAGAAAGAAAGGTACCTAATGCAATTGGCTCATGATTAATGATTAATTAAACTAATGGGTTTAATTTAAGTACTTTCATAACCCCTCTCACACATGTGAGTGGGATTTTGATTTCCTTAATGTACTTAAGCTCTTGAACACCTAAGCATCTACCCAAGATAGATTAGTTAAGTTCTAGAAATTTTTAAAATTTTATGAGATTAATTAATGGGTTAATTAGTGAATTAACCCTTAATTAAGGTTGGATTAAGGAAGAAAGGGGGTTTAAGTAATATCTTAAGGAAAGTATCCCAAAATTATTCTGTAAATCTGATATTCATTTAATAAAAACTTAATTGACCCAATCAAAGGGTTAGACCACTAATTATACCCTTAATTAAGCTTAATTACATTAAGGGAGTGATTAAGGAATGAACTAGCAAATCCTTTAATTAAACCACCAATAAATCCCAAGAAACTTAGAGGAGGCAGAGGTCATCCCAATAATTATGCACAAGAAGTTTAAGATTAATCAGTGGAGTAATTAGTGGGTAATTTGCAAAATAATATTTCCAATAAAACCCAAATCTAGAGAAAAGTAATGTTCAAAATCCATTGAAATCATTTTTAGAATATTCTATATTCAATTATCTATCCAATGCAATTTATGTTATATTTGTTTGATTTTTCTAGGCTTATATATGAATTTAGGAAGCTTCCATGATTAATTAGGTTATTTAATTGCCTAATTAAATGTTTAATCTCGCTGATGAGGCATGCGCTTTCCACGTGGTGTGGCAAGATTTAATATTAAAGTTGTCACATCATAGCATCATGTCAGCGACGATGCCATGCGCTTTCTCCTCACCCTTTTGATCAAGGATCAGATGATTGAGGTTAAAGTCATGGTTCTAATGGATGAAACATGGGATCCTACGTGTCTTAATTATGACCATCCATCCAAAATGCATGGATGGATGGCTTATGATCCTTTCCTATATTTCCCTGTGGGAGAGGACATCCGCCCATATTGGGGATGATCCGAGCTCGATTGAGCTCAATTGATCCCAAAACATACCCACACCATATAAGTAAAAGGAAAACACATCCAATGGCTAGAATTTCATGGGATGAAAATCCACTTCACAAAGCTCCAAATAATATTGAAATTGTGCTCGGTTTAATGGCTAACATCACCGGAGGTGATCACCAGCTCTCGATTCCCTTGGAGAAGCTTCGTGTAGTGGAGATGAAGCTTTGTTGAGAGTTTAAGGTCTTGTGATTGGGTAGCTCCTTCTAGAGGACAACTACACTTTGACTTGAGCTCAATATTGATCAAGGAAGCACCTCCTTTGCCTTTGGAGCTTAGATTATGGCTTGGGCAAGTTTGATTGGGGTCACTGATGAAGCTTGTAAGTAGAATTGGGTTGATTTGAAGTGTGGAGAAAGTTTTATTTTTAGTGGAGCTCCCTTATTTTAAATTTATGAAAATTGAGAAAATGAAAAATGGGAATTGCTTGAGAGAGCTTGGGGAGGCTGCGAAATGACTTCTCTGGCTTCCTCTTGCTCAATCAAACTAGGGACTCATGGAATGAATTCAAATTAGGGGGAGTATACCTCCTCCTTGAGCAATCAAGCATTGTGCTTCTCCTTTCCATTTTGATCCAATTGACCATTGAGTGGGTTTTAGGCCATTTAGGTGTTACAATTGGCTGAGGAGGAGTAGTGGAGCTTGCATGTGCTTAAATCAAGTGGAGGGATTCCATGTGCTTAATTTCATGCAAGTGGTCAATTTTAGCCTTAGGCTAGGTTTGACTAAACCCATTGGGTTGGGTGCACCACACTAATGTTCACTTGATCCACTAAGAGGGTGCAGTGGAGAGTATTTGACCAAATTCCAAGTGGATTTGGCCAAATTTTACCCTTTGACATAGGATTGAAAAGGTCATTTGACCTTTATTTTAATTTGAATATGTTTGGTATGTTTTAAAAATGGGTTAGGCCAAGTTTCATTGAATTTGGAGTTGGTTTGATTATGATTTGGCTCATGTTGACCCATTTAGGTCAAATTGGGTCAACTTGGGTCAAGTTGACCAATTAGTCAAATTCAAACCAAGGGTTGGGTCAAGTTTATATGACCATTTGAAATGTTTTGGTGGCTTTGGTTTGATTTAATTTGGTTTAGGTTTGAATTTGGTTCAATTTAGTTCATTTAGGTCAAATGGGTCAAGTTGACCAATTTGACCCATTTGACTTATTTGGGCTAGATCAGTTGGTTCATGTTTCATTGGTCATATGAAATGGATTGGTATCTTTGTTTCCAATCAATTTGGTTTATATTTGAGTTTGGCCCAATTTGACCTTTTAGGTCAAGTTGGGTTCATGGTAAATTGGGCTAGTTAGGTCTATAGATAATTGAGGCTTTGGTCAAGTTCAACAGTGATTTGGAATGAACTTGACCCATTGGTTTCAATCAATTTGGCTTAGATCATGTTTTGACACATTTTGACTTTTAGGTCAAGTTGGGTCAACTTGGGTCAAGTGGCCAATTGGGCTAGGTTAGGCTCAAATGTTGGCTTGGTCTAGTTCAAACATTGGTCATGAATGAGTTTTGATCAATGGTTTCAATCAATTTGGCCTATAGTGGATATTTGGCTATGTTGAGTTTCATTTTGGCTAAGTGTTGACTTGGTCAACCCTAAGTTTGACTTGGTTTGACCCAATTTGAGTGATTGATCATCTCATGATGATCATGATGAGAGGCTTAGGTGGGCTTAGTTCAATCCAATTTGGGTGGGATTAGAATTTGGCTCATAAGGGATACTTTAGATCAGTTTGGATCAAGTGAGCCTAAGTTGGTCAAATGGCTTCGTCAAAGCTTGATTTGAGTTTGATTGAACTCACATATGGACTTATGATTGAAATATAATTCCATTTGTAAGAGATTTGAAGTCAAATGGGTTTTGATTCATTTGACAATTTCAAGTTCAAAGGGTGAACATGAGTTTGATTTGAGTTTGATTTTGAATTGAGTTTTGGTTAAGTGATTGAAGTTTGTATTTATATTTGGATTCATGATTGAAGGATTGATTGAATTGAAGAAAAATCAAGAGTTTGGCTTGATTTGAAATTGATTTGGCTAAGTTCAAGAGTTTGACTTGAAAGGCTTATGTTGAATTTTGATTGAATTTGAGTTTGATTTTGGAGTTGTTTTGGTTGTTTGAATTTATATTTCATTTATATATGTGAATATAAATGAGAATATAAATAATGAGAAAATTTCATGAATTTGAAGTGATTTGAACTTGATTTGGGCTAAGTCCTTAAGAGGAATCAAAGGACTTGGGAAAGTTTTTTAGAATTTGGATTTTATTTAGAGTTTGATTTATTTGAATTTATATTTCATTTATATATGTGAATATATATGAGAATATAAATGGGTTGTGAGAAAATTTCATGAATTTGAACTGTTTTGGATTTGATTTGGGCTAAGTGCTTAAGAGGGAATCAAAGGACTTGGGAAATATTTATAAAATTTCAATCATGGGCTTCAATCATTTGGAATTGATCATGGATTTCAATCATTTGGAATTGATTTTAGTTTGAGGAAATCAATCAAGTTAGAATTGATTTAGGTTTGGAGAAAATCAATTAAGCTGAATTGATTTGAGTTTGACTTGAAGGAAGGAAGTGAGGAATGTGGTTCAAGCTATAGGGCTAAAGCATGACCTATTCATATAGCTAACTCTTCTAAGTCTCTAGGGTTAGGTTGAGTGTCCACCTAATCACTAGATGTGTCTTAAGACTAAGGAACTCCTAAAGTCTAAGAGAAGTCCTATGTCTAAGATGGAGGGGTTGAGAGCTCATTCTAAAAATGAGGTGAGTAGTGTGTCACCCCAATGGTCTTTCTGCTTTGGAGGTTGTAAGTTTGCTACACTTTCCTTTCTTACCTATTACATGACAAGCACCTTGTTAGTTTGGTAGGCCTTAATGCATGGCCGATAAGCTACTTCATGTTGGCTTTGTTTAAGAGGATGTTAGTCTGCTTCACTTTCTTCTTGTATTAGCCTTTATGCACTGACTGGGTCGAGTATATTTGAAGTTTAGGATAAGTCCCCTGGCTCCTTCCCTCCCGACCGCTTCAAGTCTGTCCCTTCCTCTGGCTACCCACTTAGTAGTCGCTAGGTTAGATAGCATCTATTCCGCCATGATAGACTATCCGATAATCCCACTTTGAAAGTTGTAAGCTTACATGCTTTCCTTCCAGATTGTTACAATCACCGGCACCTTAGGTTGGTTTGTTCTTACTATGGATACACTCATGTTGATGGATACACCTTAGGTTGGTTGGTTCTCACACCTTAGGATACACCACTCATGGTAGATGTAAGTCCGCTATGCTTTCCTCGAGTTAGCCACCATACACTATAGGCTTTTCTAGGACAGGATAACGCCCCTAACAAAGACCTCCCTGGGCACTATATTTGGATCACATCCTTTGTGACCCCATTTACACTACGGGTTACTATTGGACAGTTTCCTTTCTTAACCACCCACGTGGTTGGAGAATCTCCCCATGGATGTGATTCTCCCTTGGTCCAAGAATGAGATAGTCAAGGCTTGCATAGCCCCTTCTGTGGTCCCTCTCACACTAATAGGTCCATGTAAACATATAAACAAAATATATAATTACTTGTGGATTAGGGACACCCATGAGGTATGTTTTCCAAGCAAGCATCCTATCTTTAGGCGGTCACAAAAACTCCCTATTGGAATCACCTGACTACTCTCGAGTTGATATAAGTCCATAGTAGCATTCAATCAGTAGTCATAAGTTGGGTTCAATTTACTGTGCTACAAATAGGTCACCCTAGTGATTGTTCCCTACTTTAAAAGATGTAAGTCTACTACGCCTTCTTCCTAGCATATTGCACACCGAGGCAACCCCAGGTTAGCGCTCTACCCCATGACTAGTAGACTATCCCTTTGGATTTGTAAATTTGAGATAGGACAAGTCCGATATAGCCCCTTGTCAGTGGGCCCATCGCACCCCGATATGGTCCATAAATTAAATTTATCAACTTTGACCAAGCACACATCCCCAGTAGATATGCCTTTAATTCAAAATCAAACTAATCCAAATAAACCAAATCAAATCACATGAAATTAAGATAAAATTAATCTTGACTACTTTTAAGTTGAAATAAGTCCCCAACAACTTTCACTTAGTAGTTTCCCTAGGTCAGGTTTGATTAGTTGTGCATCCAACAAGTCACTCTAGCCGTTGTTCCTCACTTTTGAAGATGTAAGTCTGTTATGCCTTCTTCCTAGCATAGCCATTGCACACTGAAAGGCAACCCTTAGGTTGGCTAGCTCTACCCCATAGCTGGTAGACTATCCCTTTGGATTTCTAAACTTGAGTTAAGTCACGATATAGCCCCTTCTGGGTCCATCGACACCGACAAGGTCCTTACATTAACAAAATTAAACCCAATCTAATTTTCCCTGGAGTTAAATCACACCCTTCTCCCTAGTGAAGCCCCAAATCATATATAAACAAGTCAAGCAAATAAATCAAATTCAAAACCAATTGCCCCAATGGAGCAAAATTAAACCAACTCCCCTAGTAGAGTCTAAATCAAAGAAATCCAACCAAACTCTTATTCCCAATGAATACATCCCAAACAAATATATGAAATCAAACTCAAATGCCAATCCCAATGGATAGCCAACGCTTCCCTGGAAGGTTCAAATACCCCATCCCTAGAAAACTTGAGCCCATATCTCTCATAAATATGCCTCCACATCAATTAAAATAAATCAAATTAATGTCAATTTGATCTTAATCCTGGTGGATTATAGATTCTTATCCCGTGGATCTTCTTTCCACAAATCATATAATCAAATCAAATTCAAACCTTATCCCTAGTAGATTTTCTTCTTCTATCCCTCGACATAGACCTGCATGTCATGTCCAATGCATGTGTGATCCCTAGCATCTCCCTCCATGTCCTTGACATGGAATTCTCATCAAATCTTATTTATTCTCTTATGCACACCTTTAATATTTCAACCAAAAGCCTAACTATGTATTCGTCAAATTACATCATCTTAACATTGTAATCAATATTTTATGATATGGTGCAAGCTCAAACTAACTATACAATATCATGCTAAACATATTATAGTGTGAATTAACACACTATATTATATTATAATATGTGATGTTCTATTATAATTTGCTATAATATAATATATTGTCTAACATTACACCTCATTAGAATCACTTAAAAGGAACAAATAACAAAATTTTCTCAAAATATGAATAATGTTCATTTTGGATGTAAAATTATTATTTTTCTATTAGAAATTGTACAAAATAGCATAATTTTGGTGTTGCTTCTTGGTGTGTGCCATGAATTTGGCCAAATTCTTCCATCTCAACCTTCAAATTAATATTTTTGTGAGTTTTGACCCAATGTATTATAACAAAAGTAAAATATACTAAAATGTACAGTAATATTTAGTAAGACACCACCACATTCATATATATATAAAGTTATATTGCTATGTACATTTTATTTTAATATGCTTTCATATAATATATTATCTTACATTACACCTTAAAATGAATCATTTAAGCAAAAAATTTATAAAATTTGGTTGAAAATGAACATTTATTTTGGATGCAAAATTCCATTATTTTAATTAAATGACACACCATAGCACACCCCCAATGATGTTCCCTAAAGCTTACCTTAAATTTAGCCAAATCCCATCATCTTAGCCTATAAATCAGTATTTTTATGAATTATGCCAGTACAAACTCTACTACATCATACTATAAACTAAAATCTACTATAATGCATGATAGTATGTAATACATAATATATGCTAATGCATGATGCTACACTATGTTATGGAATCCTATATTATAATACACTATAACATATTAGGATTGCTTAAGATAAAAAATCATAAAATTAGTCTAAACAATAAAAAAACTATATATTTTAGTCATACTTATATTTTAAATTTAAATAATATATTATGATGCCATGCTCTACCTATTATGAATTTGGCCAAATTCCACCATTTTAAAGTCTAAATTAACATTTTATATAAATAATGCTAGTGTAGTCGATCATGATGATTGCAAAATACTAAAATAATTTAAAATACAATAATATATTATGATATATGATGTTATATATGCTACAACATATAATATTTATTTTGAACATAAATTCTTACTTTTAGACTACAAGTGGAGTAGCACACCTTTGGTGCTACAACCTAATTCCCACTTCAAATTTAGCAAATTTCATCATCGATTTATTAAATCAATATTTTTATGATTTATATTAATATAAACTATAAGGCACAATACCATAATAGATGAAAACATTTCAAAACATCTTATAACAATCAAAAGCACATCACTACATGCTCAAATATATGATGCTACATTATGCTATAATAAATGGTAATATAACTTAATTTAGGATAAGGTTTTAGGGTATTCAAATCTAATAGTCAAGGAAAGTCTCTTGAAGACATTTTCTTTAGTACCATAACTATATTAGGATTAGGTCATTCTTTAGATCTACTCTAATGACATCTTTATTCAAGGTTTGGTTTAGGGTTTAGGGTTAGGGTTAGGGATAGTTTAGTGTTTAGGGTTTAGGATTTGGGTTTTTAGGGTTGTAGTTTTAGGTTTAGGTTTATGGTTTTTTAGGTTTAGGGTTTAGGGTTTAGGTTTAGGGTTTAGGGTTTAGGGTTTAGGGTCTAGGGTTGGGTTTAGGTTTTGGGTTTAGGGTGTTTGTGGTTTATGGTTTTAGGATTTTGGGTTTAGGTTTAGGTTGGGTTTAGGGTTTATTTTAGGTTTAGGTTTAAGTTTAGTTTAGGATTTTTTTAGAGAAAAATTGATTCAACATTTCTTCTTTTCGATTTCATCAACCAAGTAGCACCTCAAGTTTTCTAAGACACAAGCAATGACATAGATAAAAAATGAGCACCCACAGAGCAAATCAAAAACCCTAGATAAGTAGAATCATCTCTACTATAAAGACACAATTCCATAAGTAGTAGATTGGATTAGCCATTCTTCAGTCTCTCTAGTTCCCATTAGAACCACCCCACCTCAGTGGGATCATATCCTCATTCTCTCCCTCCACCACCACAACTATAACCTTCATCGCTCATCCCACCTCCATAACCACCATTGCTCTGACCACAACCTCCATATCCACTAGCACCTCCAGATCCACCCACCACCACGAGCAACCCGCTTTGCCTCCACGATCTAGATCGAGCCTAGTTGATGGTGATGTCCATCAGGTTCTGTACATTCTGGGTTTAGGGTTAGTTTAGGTTTAAGGTTAGGGTTGGGTTTAGTTTTAATGTTTGGTGGGGTTTAGGGTTGTTAGTTTTAGCATTTAAGGTTTAGGGTTTGGGGGGTTTAAGATTTTAGGATTAGGGTTTAGGGTTTATGGTTTAGGTTTAGGGTTTATGATTTAGGGTTTAGGGTTTAGGTTTAGGGTTTAGGGTTTGGGGGGGTAGGTTTAGGGTTGGGTTAGTAGGGTTTAGGATTTAAGGTTTATTTTTTTAAAAAAATTACAAAATGGGTTCTAGTTTATTTAGTTTATTTTTTATTTATTTGAGTTTATTTTAATTTTAATTTTTATTTAGGTTTATTTTATTTTTTAGTTTATTTTATTTAGTTTATTTTTTTTTAGGGTTATTTTAGTTGAGTTTATTTTATTTTAGGTTTAGGTTTTATTTTTTATTTTAGGTTTAGGTTTATTTTTTTTATTTTATTTTTTAGGTCAGGTTTTTTAGTTTAAGTTTATTTTAGGTTTTATTTTTAGTTAAGGTTTAGGTTTAGTTTTATATTTTATTTAATTTAATTTGGTTTAGTTTATTTTAGGTTTTAGGTTTAGGTTTTATTTATTTTAGTTTAGGTTTAGGTTTATTTTATTTTTTATTTTAGTTTAGGTTTTATTTTAGTTTAGGGTTTTATTTATTATTTATTTTTAGGTTTATTTTTTAGGTTTTGGTTTTTATTTAGTTTTTATTTTATTTTGTTTTAGGTTTATTTTATTTTTATTTTTATTTTAGGTTTTGTTTTTTTTATTTAGTTTTTTTATAGTTTTAGTTTTTTATTTATTTTATTTTAGTTTAGTTTTATTTTTTATTTTATTAAGGTTTAGGTTTAGTTTATTTTTATTTTTATTTTGGTTTAGTTTTTTATTTATTTTATTTTTTAGGTTTTATTTAGTTTAGGTTTAGGTTTTTAGCTTTTTAGGGTTTAAGGTTTAGGGTTTATGGTTTAAAGCTAGTTTAGGATTTTGGGTTTAGGATTTAGGTTTTAGGTTTAGGGTTTAAGTTTTATTTTAGGGTTTAGGGTTTTAGATTTTTTTAAGGGAGAAAAAATTTAAATTCAACATTTATTCTGTTTGATTTCATCAACCAAGTAACACCCCAAGTTTTCTATGACCTGGCATAGATAAAAAAATGAGCACCCATAGAGCAAATCAAAACCCTAGATAAGTTGAAGTCTCTACTATAAAGACACAGCCCATAAGAGATCGACCATTCTTCGTTTCTCTAGTTCCCATCAACCACCCACCTCTCGAGTAGGGATCCTTCATCATATCCCGATCTCTCCATCCGCTACCACCACGGTTGTAACCTCCTCATCCGCCTCCATAACCACCACTTCTCAACCACCACCTCCATATCCACTAGCACCTCCATTCCCCACCACCAGCATTAATCGCCACCTCCTCGCCTTCACCTCCACCACTAGATCTACCGAGCCTGGGGTGATGTTCCACCATCAAGGTTCTACACATTCTTAGGGTTTAGGGTTAGTTTGGTTTTTTAGGGTAATAAGGAAAATTTTATTACCATAAAGAAAAGGTACAAAGTCCTTAGAGGGGGCAAATCTCTAAGCTAATCCTCAAAGAGCTATAAAAGGTCCTAAAAAGATAAGCCCCCTAACTATTACAATAGTTAAGGAAAGCAAGCAAAGGAAATCAAAAATAGTAATCAATAAATGAAAATCCATGTAAGCGGCAACAAACTCCATCTGATCCTTTTGAAACCAGCATGATCCACCATGAGTAGTCTCCAAACCTATAAAAGAGATCTACAAAATGCTTTTAAAAGGATAAGTACAATTAATCAAGTAATTAATCAAGCATAAAGAGAGAGATAAAATGAATAAGATAAAGAAAAGGCTCAGCTCAATTACAATCATTTCAAGGAGCAACACTATATCTAAGCATCCAAACTTGAAGGGTTAACAATTACATATAGCTACTACCAAAAGAAGAAAGAGTGGAAAACATCAAAGCCATCATTGTCAGCATACCTCTTGTAGCACTTTTTCCAAGGACAATCATTAGCCTATAAAATCCTCCAAAAAGCAAAAATAGCCTCCAAACACCCAAGAATTAGAGATATCAAGCTCAATATGACAGATACAAAGGTAATCCACCAAGATAGCAAACCTAAAGGAGCACCACCAAAGCCACCACCAAGAATGGATAACAAAATCAATAGGAGCAAACCTCATAATATGAGAAAAGCACTAAACGAGACAATCCAAAGGAAAAAGAAAACACATAAGTGGTAGGATCCTCCATCAAAAGGAGCAAAGAGCCAATAACAATAAAATCTAATAATTCTAATAAGAGGAGGGTAAGGCGCCAAGGAGGAAACAAGAAGAAGAGAGAAAGTGGTTTCAACACATTTCACCAAAGGAGCAAGAAAATTTTGCCAAAATAAACACTCCATCAACTAGCCTAGCCAGCCAGAATAGCCAATCCAAATAGCCAGCCAAGAAAGCCTCAGCAAACCACCTCAATAGTAAAAGATCCAAATCATCAATCTTAGAACCATCAGTATAAAGTCCAACAATAGTCATCAAGCCACAAACAATGAAGATACTTAGGGAGATAGAAACAGACATAATCCCAATCAAAGGAAAGGAAAATCCAATCCATAAAGCTAGAGACAACAGCCAATGATGAATAATAAGAAGCCCAGTACAAAAAATAGGCCAAGACAAAAAGCGATAATAGTGACCCAACACAACCACCATCACCCAAGGACAAATAATAGCCAACCAGAGTCATTAGCCAGTAACAAAACCCACAACCAAAACCTCAATACAGGAGGAGGACCAACCCATAACTAGAGGATACAATAAACCAGACATCCATCCTCAAAACCAACCAAAGAAGAAACAAAGTAAGGAAAAGAGCTGCAAAAATAGTTCTCCAAGCTACAAGTAGCAAACACAAAGTCACCCAACCCATCATAATAGAGAGTAGCCATAAAACACTTCTACCAAAACCACTATCGATGAGCAATCCCCACCCAAGAATCCCACACCAAAATAGTAAGGTGGGGAAGGGATCAACTCATGAGAAAAGGGGCAGCCAAAAGCACTTGGAAGAACCACCTAAATAGTAAGAAGAAATAAGTACCACCATCCATCCACAAAAGCAACCACCCTAGAAAAACCTAATAAAATAACCACCAAAAAGAGAGAACCAAACCAAAGGTAGATAACTAAAGAACAACACGTAGGGATAATACCCACATCCAGATTTCACCAAAGAACGCCAACTCTAAACCCAATCCAAAAAAATTAGGCTATAGAAAAACCCAACCATTAAACAACCAAAGCTAGAAAAAACCACACAAGAGAACAATAAAGCCAAGGAGAAAACCTTGCCCATTGCCAAAAAAACATAATTCCACCATAACAAGGAGCAAACAGGATGAGAGAACCACAACAAGCAGAAGATAGGTAAACAACCTCCACCTGCTACAAACCTAACTTCCACCAGGAATGGAGACAAAACAAACTAGAAACCAAAACTATAGCAAAAAACCAAAGGAATGAAAAATAACCCTAACCAATACAAAAAATAGGAAGAATTCATACAAGAGAACAAAATTAGGTTTACGTGAAGAGAAAACTCAAATCCAAACCAACATAGAAAATATCCAAAACCAAAAAAAACCATCCACATAGAGTAATCGAAAACCACAAAGAAGGAAGGAAGAGCTAAAAGCTTCTAAGAGAAGGTAACCCAATTTTATCTAGATTAATAAAACCCCTTAATAAAAAAGGAAGATATTCATTAGAAAACATTTGCAAATTAGAAGGATTGGCCCATAAGTTGGCAAGAAAATTAGCAATAATTGCCTTCTCTATAGATACAAGAAATTTAAAATCTAGATTAGCAAGAAGAGTCCTAGTACGATTAAGCAAATAAAACACTTCAACATTTCCATGGAATTGAAACTTAAGTAAATCTAAAAGGAGAGCATCAACTTCAACCCAGAACTTAGAAAAACCTCTTTGTAAATAAATGGAAATGGCATAATGAATGCCTTTAAGTTTAGTAAATAAAATAGAACAAGGATCTAAAGGGGTAGCAAAAGCAGAAATTACCTTGCCACCATGATCTCTCAAAATCCCACCACAACCATAACAACCATTAGAGATCAAGCCATCAGTGTTAACCTTGATGCAATTATGATTAGGTTTAATCCAATGGATAACTTTTTTGGTTGGAAGAAACATTACAAGTATGAAGGTTAATCCCAAATTTCAAGGCCTCACTAGTAGTAGCCTTTAAAATTGGAGTAAGAAGATTGGCTTTAAAAAGAGACAAAATTTTATATTTGGATCTAGCAATAATACAATTATAATTCATAGGAATATTACGATGCTTTGAATCATTTTTATCCATCCAAATATACCAAAGAATAGTAATAACTAAGACAATTTTAACATGACCCTTAGAAGTATGAGAGAAACATGCTTCAAGAAGTTGCATAATAGAAAGTGAGCCATTAAAATGGAAGGTATTAAAAACATTATCATACTTGTTCCACAATCTAGAATAATAGGGCCATTCACAAAAACATGATCCACACTTTCAATGTGATAACAATAGTGACAGGGGAGGTGGAATCCTTTTTTTTAAAAGAGTAGCATCCATAGGGATATAATGCTTAAGAATGCATCAAGTTAAGATCGAAAATGAACTCGAGACACTATTATTCTAGATTTTGGTAAAAACTAAGGAATCTTGATATTTAAGTTTGATAAATTTCCAAACATCCTGAGAAATAAAATCTCCAAAAGAAGAGATTTGGAAAAGAATTTGGTGAGGTTCATTAGGGTGAGAGCAAATTTTGAGAACTTTTTCAATGATCACATTTGGGACAAGGTTATTAAATTGAGTCACATCCCAATTATTATTAATAGAAATTGATGAACCTTAAGCACCTAATAGAATGAGTATTAAGAAGGGAATCGAGAGCCGACCAAGCAGGTTGCCTTGCCAAAAGGAGAAAGAAGAATTGATACCCCAGGAAATTTAATTCTTAGCACTCCATTTGATGCTATAAATCTTTCTCCAGGCAAGAGAATCCCTAGATTTGAAAACACAAATGAGGGAGGTGTTTGCCCTGACAATATTTATCATGCATAAACTTCGACTAATAGCTATCTTTATTTCTAATGTTCCACCAAATTTTATAGGAAAAATAATTAATAGAATGCTCTAAGGTTTTGCAACCCAAAACACCTTCATTATTAGTACCACAATAGTTATGCCAGCTAATGTAATCTTTGGGTAGATCTATTAGACCCCAAAAAATTTGTTAAAACTATTAATCTTTTAAATAATATAACAGTATGTACAATAGTAGACAAGAGATACATAGGCAAAGCAAAGGGTACTTTTGATCATAACTCTAACACCAAAAGGAGTAAATGAAATTCCCAAGAAAAGAATTTCTTATTAATTTTTTGAATAACTTCATCAAATAAAGAAGATCTTTTCATGCTTCTATATAAGGGAGTCCCAGTATTTGTGAGATTTTGATGAGAGAAGCCCATAATATTCTTGATAACATTGATCTTAGATAAGGAGATAGAAGAGCTAGTAATAAGATAACTTTTATCATGATTAATATTCAAGCCACTCTCCCTACCAAAGTGATTTAAGAACTTACATAATTTTTTAATGTAATGAGTCGAGGCATTACAAAATAAAACAAAATCATCAGCAAAACTAAGATGAGAAATGGAAAACCCATCAGTGGTTCTATAGAACATGTGAGGCATTCTACTAAACATATGCTCAAGACATCTAGAGATATTCCACAATAATAAAGAAAGAGGGGAGAAAGAAGGTCACCTTGCCTTAACCCATGAGAGGAGGAGAAAAATCCATTCACTTTACCATTAAAAAGAATAGAAAACCAACAGTTCTCAATCCCATTCTTAATCAAAGTAATAACTTGATTAGAAAACCCAAATAAAGCTAGAATTTTATAAAGGAAAACCCAATCAATATTATCGTAGGCTTTTGAAATGTCAAGCTTAAAAGTAGGTTACCACCTCAAACTTTGGCATTCGAATCATGAATCATCTCTTTGGGCTAATAGATCATTATTAGTAATGGATCTCCCTTTAACAAAAACAATTTGATTGGGGGATATAATTTTAGGGAGCAAGATACTCAATCTTTTAGCAAAAGCCTATTCATTCGAGCATCTTCTCTCTACTCTACTATTTGGGTGCTCTAGTGAATTTCATTTCCCATATGGAGGTACATCCCCTTTGGGTTTTTTTTTGTGGCAAATTCAACTATTGCTTCCAATTGGGCGAGCTCGATGGCATTTTGTTGCTCGAAGTATGTACCTCTATTGATTATGGCTGTAATTTCTGCTTCCTCATGGGGAAATCCTATTAATATGGTTGCTCTTGCTATGGATTTTGGCTCTATGGTAGTTTCTGGCATGAATCCATTGTTGGCTTTGAAATCATTCAAGGATGTTCTTGTTGGTAAGGCTAATTGCGCTAGTGAGTCTCTCGACCTTATTTCAACTTTCTTTCGGGGTATGCCACAATAATGTGTTCTGATCTAGTTGTGGAAAGGCTTGCGAAGCTATTTAAATTTATGTTGGTGGGTATGTTCACTTTACGTCATCCTACTTTGGAGAATATTCATTCTTTCTTACATAGCTTGAAGCTTTAAATTTTTTTAGCAGATTGATTGATATCATTTATTTTTTAGTTTAGGTTAGGTTTAGTTCTAGTATTTATTTTATTTTATTTGGTTTAATTTTGGTTTTTATTTATTTTAGGTTTAGGTTTACTTTTATTTTATTTTAGGTTTAGGTTTTTTTTTTTTTTTATTTTTAGTTTAGGTTAGGTTTATTTATTATTTATTTTATTTATTTTTTTTGGTTTATTTATTTTAGGTTTTATTTTTTATTTATTTTATTTATTTTATTTTATTTTAGGTTTATTTTTTTTTTATTTAGGTTTAGGTTTTATTTTTTTTATTTTAGTTTATTTTTATTTAGTTTTATTTAGTTTTTTATTTATTTTATTTTAGGTTATTTTATTTTATTTTAGTTTATTATTTTTTTATTTAGGTTTATTTTTTTTTTGGTTTAGGTTTATTTATTTTATTTTATTTTAGATTTTATTTTTTATTATTTTATTTTATTTATTTATTTATTTATTTATTTATTTATTTTATTTTATTTTATTTAGTTTTGCATTTATTTATTTTATTTTTAGAGTTTAGGTTTAGGTTTAGGTTTGGGGTTTAGTTTAGTTTAGGTTTAGGTTTAGGTTTTAAGTTTAGTTTAGTTTTAGTTTAGGGTTTAAGATTTAGTTTAGGGTTTTAGTTTTATTTTTAAGAGAGAACAAATTCAAATTCAACATTTCTTCTTTTTGATTTCATCAACCAAGTAGCACCCTAAATTTTCTAAGACACACATGATGATATAGATCAAAAATGAGCACCCATAGAGCAAATCAAAAACCCTAGATAAGTTGAACCATCTCTACTATAAAGACATAGTTCCATAAGCAGTTGATCGGATCTAACATTTTTTAGTTTCTCCAGTTCCCATCTGAACCACCCCTCTTGAGTAGCGGATCCATCATATCTCAATCTCTCCCTCACCACCACCATGGGTAGCCTCCATCGCTCCTCCGCCTCCCACAACCACCCTTTGCTTGACCCAGCCTCCATATCCAGCACCTCAGATCCCCACCACCACTACGGTAACCGCCTCACCTTCTCCTCCACCACCGGATCTAGAGCCTAGTTTATGGTGATGTTCCCACTGGTCAAGGTTCATTCTTAGGGTTTGAGTTTAGGGTTTAGTTTATGGTTGGTTTAGGGTTTAGGTTTTAGTTTAGGATTTAGGGTTTAGGGTTTAGAGTTTAGGGTTTAATGTTATAGGTTTTAGGGTTTAGGGTTTAGGGTTTGGGTTTAGGGTTTAGTGTTGTAGGTTTTTGGGTTAAGGGTTTTGGGTTTATGATTTAGGGTTTAGGGTTTTAGGGTTTAGGGCTTAGGGTTTAGGGTTTTAGGGTTTTAGGGTTTAGGGTTTAGGATTTAGGGTTTAGGGTTTAGGGTTTAGTTTGTTTAGGGTTTATAAATTTTGATTGGTTATGGCTTTAGGTTTAGTTAATTTAGTTTATTTTTATTTAATTGAGTTTATTTTATTATTTTATTTAGGTTTATTTTTTATTTTTTTATCTAGTTTAGTTTATTTATTTTAAGTTTATTTATTTTAGTTTAGGTTTTTTTATTTTAGTTTATTTTTAGGTTTAGGTTTATTTTTTAGTTGAGTTTTATTTTTATTTTTTAAGGTTTAGGTTTTATTTTTTATTTTTAGGTTTTGGTCTAGGTTTTATTTTATTTTATTTTTTTTTTTAGGTTTTAGGTTTTTATTTTAGGTTTATTATTAGGTTTTTTTTTTCGTTTAGGTTTAGGTTTAGTTTATTTTAGGTTTAGTTTTAGAATTTATTAATTTTAGTTTAGTTTATTTTTGTTTTGGTTTAGGTTTATTTTATTTTATTTATTTTATTTGTATTTTAGGTTTAAGTTTTTTTTAGTTTAGGGTTTAGGTTTTATTATTATTATTTTTTAGGTTTTATTTTTATGTTTATTTTATAGGTTTAGATTTTTATTTAGTTTTTAGTTTATTTTATTTTAGGTTTATTATATTTTTATTTTATGTTTAGTTTTATTTTATTTAGGTTTTATATTCTTAGGTTTATTTTATTTTATTTAGTTTAGGTTTTATTTATTTTATTTTATTTTATATTTTTATTTTATTTTATTTTTTTTAAGTTTAGGTTTAGGTTTTAGTTTAGGTTTTATTTTTTTTATTTATTTTATTTTATTTATTTAGGTGTAGGTTTTTTTAGTTTTTATTATGTTTTATTTAGTTTAGGTTTTTAGGTTTCAAAAGTTTAGGGTTTAGGGTTTAGGGTTTAGGATTTATGATTTTAGGATTTATGGTTTTAGGGTTTAGGGTTTAGGTTTAGGGTTTAGGGTTTAGGGTTTAGGGTTTAGGGTTTACCATTTAGTGTTTAGGCTTTAGGGTTTAAGGTTTTAAGGGTATAGAGTTTTGAGTTTAGGTTTAAGGTTTAGGGTTAGCTTAGGGTTTAAGGTTAGTTTAGGGTTTAGGCTTTAGGGTTTAATGTTTTTAGGGTTTAGGGTTTAGGATTTATGATTTGTTTAGGGTTTAGAGTTTAGGGTTTAGGGTTTGGGTTAGGGGTTAGGGTTTAAGATTTAGGATTTAGGGTTGTAGAGGATTTAGGGTTTAGGGTTAGTTTTAGGGTTTAGGGTTTAGGATTTAAGGTTTAGGATTTAGGGTTTAGGATTTAGGGTTTAGGTTTTTTTTTTAAAATTAAGTAAATAGGCAGGTTTAGGTTTATTTAGTTTATTTAGTCTTATTTATTTATTTTAGTTTATTTTATTTTATTTTTATTTAGTTTAATTTATTTATTTTAGGTTTATTTATTTTAGTTTTGGTTTTTTATTTTAATTTATTTTTTAGGTTTAGGTTTAGGTTTTAGTTGAGTTTTATTTTTATTTTATTTTTTATGTTTAGGTTTTTTTTATTTTAAGGTTTAGGTTTAAGTTTTTATTATATATTTATTTTAGGTTTAATTTTAGGTTTTATTTTAGGTTTTTTTTTAGGTTTTATTTTTTTAGTTTAGGTGTAGGTTTATTTTAATTTATTTTTTATTTATTTAGTTTAGGTTTAGTTTGGGTTTAGGTTTATTTATTTATGTTTAATTTATTTTAGATTAGGAGTCATCTAGACAAAGACTTATGTAGTCATGACACTTTTAGTGATTAGGTGAATACTTAACTAGAGACTTAGAAGGGTTAATCATAGGATTAGGCCATGCCTTAGGGACCTAGGAAAATAACCTATAATGTAGCATAATTCCAATCCATCTACACTTTCTTAAATTCAATTCAAATCCAAATTTCTAACAAAACCTCAAACTTAAGTTTATTTAATTTTATTTAATTTTATTTTACATTTAGTTCTTATTATATTTAGGTTTTTATTCTTAGGTTTATTTTATTTTTTAGTTTAGTTTAGGTTTTATTTATTTTATTTTAGTTTATTTTATTTATTTTATTATTTTTGGTTTAGGTTTAGGTTTTAGTTTAGGTTTTTTACTATTTTATTTTATTTAGGTTTAGGTTTTATTTATTTTTTATTATTTTGTTTTATTTAGTTTATGTTTAAGTTTTTAGGTTTTTAGGGCATAGTGTTTAGGGTTTATGGTTTTAGGGTTTAGGGTTTAGGATTATGGTTAAGGGTTTAGGGTTTACGGTTTAGTGTTTAGGCTTTAAGGTTTGGGTTTTGAGGGTTTAGGGTTAGCTTAGGGCTTATGGTTTGTTTAGGGTTTAGGGTTTAGCCTTTAGGGATTATGGTTTTTAGGGTTTAGGGTTTAGGGTTATTTTAAGATTTAGGATTTTAGGGTTTTAGGGTTTAAAGTTTAGAGTTTATGGTTTAGGGTTTTTAGGGTTTAGGACATACGATTTAGGGTTGTAGGTTTACGGTTAGTTTTAGGGTTTAGGGAATAGGGTTTAGGATTTAGGGTTTAGTATTTATGGTTTAAGGTTTATTTTTTAAATTAAGTAAATGGGTGGGTTTAGGTTTATTTACTTTATTTTATTTATTTTAGTTTATTTTATTTTTTATTTTTATTTAGGTTTATTTTTTATTTTTATTTAGTTTAGTTTATTTATTTTAGTTTAGGTTTTATTTTAGTTTATTTTTTAGGTTTAGGTTTAAGTTTATGCTTATTTTTTACTTTCATTTTATTTTTATTTTATTTTTTAGGTTTATGTTTTATTTTTTTATTTTTAGGTTTAGGTTTAGGTTTTTATTTTATTTTTTTAGGTTTTGGTTTTAGGTTTTTATTTTAGGTTTAATTTTAGGTTTATTTTTTAGTTTAGGTTTAGGTTTTTTTTTTTAGTTTAGTTTATTTTATTTAGTTTAAGGTTTTGGTTTAGTTTATTTTAGGTTTAAGTTTAAGTTTTATTTATTTTAGTTTAGTTTATTTTAGTTTAGGTTTAGGCTTATTTTATTTTGTTTATTTTAGGTTTAGGGTTTTTTTATTTAGGGTTTAGGTTTTAGTTTTAATTTATTTTTAGGTTTAGGTTATTATTTAGTTCTTATTTTATTTAGGTTTTTCATTTTTAGGTTAATTATATTTTTTTTGTTTAGGATTTCATTTATTTTAGATTTTATTTTTATTATATATTAATTCTTTATTTAGGATTAGGTTTAGGTTTTTATTTTATTTTATTATTCTATTTTATTTAAGTTTAAGTTTTTCATTTATTTAATTTTTATGGTTTATTAAGTTTAGGTTTAGGTTTTTAGATTTTTAGGGTTTAGGGAATAGGGTTTGTGGTTTGGGGTTTTGGGTTTAGGGTTTAAGTTTGTAGGTTTAGGACTTAGGGTTTAGGGTTTAGGGTTTAGGGTTTAGGGTTTTAAGGTTTAGGGTTTAGGGTTTAGGGTTTAGGGTTGTAGGTTTAGGTTTCAGGGTTTAGGGTTTAGAGTTAGGGTTTTTTTGTTAATTTTTTTTTAAACTAAGTAAGCTCGTACGTACAGGTTTATTATTTATTTTTTTACTTTATTTTAATTTTATTTTTATTTAGTTTAGTTTATTTATTTTAGGTTTATTAATTTTAGTTTATTTATTTATTTATTTTTTAGATTTAAGTTTATGTTTACATTTATTTTTTAGTTTAGTGTTATTTTTACATTATTTTTTAGGTTTAAGTTTTATTTTTTATTTTTAGGTTTAGGTTTAGGCTTTATTTTCTTAGGTTTAGGTTTTAGGTTTTTTTAGGTTTATTTTAGGTTTTATTTTTTAGTTTAAGTTTAGGCTTTTTTAAGTTTATTTTATTTTATTTAGGGTTTAGGTTTAGGTTTAGATTTAGTTTATTTTAGGTTTAAGTTTAGGTTTTATTTATTTTAGTTTAGTTTATTTTAGTTTAGGTTTAGGTTTATTTTATTTTTATTTTAGGTTTAGATTTTTTTTTATTTAGGGTTTAGGTTTTATTTTTTATTTATTTTTAGATTTTATTTTTATGTTTATTTTTTAGGTTTCATTTTTTATTTTATTTTATTTTAGGTTTATTTTATTTTTATTTTAGTTTTAGTTTTTATTTTATTTAGGTTTTTTATTTTTTAAGTTTACTTTAAGTTTTATTTTATTTTATTTTAGTATAGTTTCTATTTTTTTGCTTTATTTTCTTTTTAGGTTTAGGTTTAGGTTTAGGTTAGGTTTTAGTTTAGGTTTTTATTTTATTTTGGTTTAGGTTTTTTTTATTTATTTTATTTTTTTAGGTTTTATTTAGTTTAAGATTAGGTTTTAGCTTTTAGGGTTTTGGGGTTTCTGATTTAGGGTTTAGGGTTAGTTGAGGGTTGAGGGTTTAGGGTTTGGAGTTTAGGGTTTAGGGTTTAGGGTTTGAGGTTTAGGGTTTAGTGTTTAGGGTTTAGGTTTTAGGGTTTAGGGTTTAGGGTTTAGGGTTTAGGGTTTTATGATTTAAGGTTTAATGTTTATGGTTTAGGGTTTAGGGTTTAGGTTTTAAGTTGAGGGTTCAGGTTTTAGTTTAGGTTTTAAGGTTTTGGTGTTTTTTTAATAGAGAAAAAATTTGTATTCAACATTTCTTCTTTTCAATTTCATTAACCAAGTAACAAACCAAGTTTTATAATACACAAGTGACAAAATAGATAAAAAAATAAGCACGCAAAGAGCAAATCAAAACCCGAAAGAAATTATCTCTTATAAGACATAGTTCCATAAGTACCAGATCGGATCCATCCTTGATTTCTCAGTTCCCATTAGAACCGACCTCTCAGTAGTGGGATCCACCATCATATCTCCAATCTCTCCCTTTGCCACCACCACGGTTGTAACCTTCATTGCTCCTCCCACCTCCATAACCTCCATTACTTCGACCACCACCTCCATATCCAGCAACACCTCTAGATCCCCCACCACCATTGTGATTCCTCAGCCAAGCCTCCTTCTTAGATCTAGGGATTGATGATGGTGATGTTCTTGCCATCAAGGTTCTACCGATTCTTAGGGTTTTATGTTCATTAGGTTTTAGGGTTTAAGTTTGTTTTTTAATTTATTTAGTTGCTTTAGGTTTACATTTTGGGTTTAGGGTTTTGGGTTAGGGTTTAAGGTTTTGTCTTTAGGCTTTAGGGTATAGAGTTTTAGGGTTTATGCTTTTAGGGTTTAGGGTTTAGGATTAGGGTTAAGGGTTTAGGGTTTTAAAGTTTAGAGTTTAGGGTTTAAGATTTCAGATTTAGTGTTTAGGCTTTAGGGTTTAGGGTTTTGAGTGTTTAGGGTTTAGGATTAGTTCAGGATTTAGGCTTTAGGCTATAGGGTGTATGGTTTTTAGGGTTAGTTTAGGGTTTAGGGTTTAAGATTTGGGTTAGGGTTTAGGGTATGGGGTTTAGAGTTTAGTGTTTAGGGTTTAGGGTTTAGGGTTTAGGGTTTAGGGTTGTAGGTTTATGGTTTAGGGTTTGTTTTAGGGTTCATGGTTTAGGGTTTAGGGTTTAGGTTTATTTTTTCTAAAATTAAGTAAATCGGTAGGTTTAGGTTTATTTAATTTATTAAGTTTATTTTTTTTATTTTAGTTTATTTTATTTTTTTACTTTTATTTAGGTTTATTTTTTATTTTTAGTTTAGTTTTTTTATTTTAGTTTATTTTCTAAGTAAGGGTTTAGGTTTATGCAAACTTTTTAGTTTAGTTTTATTTTTATTTTATTTTTTAGTTTTAGGTTTTAGTTTTTATTTTTAGGTTTAAGTTTTGGTTTTTTTAGGTTTAGGCTTTATGTTTTTATTTTAGGTTTACTTTTAGGTTTTATTTTTTAGTTTAGGTTTAGGTTTATTTTAGTTTATTTTATTTTATTTAGTTTAGGTTTAGGTTTAGGTTTAGTTTATTTTAGGTTTAGGATTAGGTTTTATTTATTTTAGTTTAGTTTATTTTAGTTTATGTTTATCTTTATTTTATTTTGTTTATTTTATTTTTATTTTAGGTTTAACTTTTTTTTAGTTTAGAGATCAGGTATTATTTTTTATTTTTTAAGTTTAGATTTTTATTTGGTTTTTATTTTATTTTATTTTAGGTTTATTTTACTTTGATTTTATGTGTAGTTTTTATTTTATTTAGGTTTTTATTCTTAGGTTTATTTATTTTATTTTTAGGTTTAGGTTTAGGTTTTAGTTTTAGTTTTTATTTTATTTTATTTAGGTTTAGGTTTTTTTATTTATTTTATTATTAGGTTTTATTTAGTTTAGGTTTTTAGGTTTTTAGGGTTTAGGGTTTAGTGTTTAGGGTTTAAGATTTAGGGTTAGCTTAGGGTTTAGGGTTTGTTTAGGGTTTAGGGTTTTTTTTAGAGTTTAGGGTTTTTAGGGTTTAGAGTTTAGAGTTAGTTTAGGGTTTAGGGTTTAGGATTTTAGGGTTTAGGGTTTAGAGTTTATGGTTAATTTAAGGTCTAGGGTTTAGAGTTTTAGGGTTTAGGGTTTAGGGATTAGGGATTAGGGTTTAGGGTTTAGGATTAGGGTTAGGTTTAAGGTTTAGGTCGTAGGGTTTAGGGTCTAGTGTTTAGGGTTTAGGGTTTAGGGTTTAGGGTTTTTTAAAGTTTTGGGTATAGGGTTTAGGGTTTAAGGTTAGTTTTAGGGTTTAGGGTTTAGTGTTTAAGGTTTACGATTTAGGATTTAGGGTTTAAGGTTTAAGGTTTAGGGATTTTTTTTAAATTAAGTAAACTAATAGTTTTAGGTCTATTTAATTTATCTAGTTTATTTTTATTTATTTTAGTTTATTTTCTTTTTTATTTTTTATTTTGTTTAGTTTAATTATTTTAGTTTTAGTTTTTTATTTTAGTTTATTTTTTTAGGTTTGGGTTTAGGTTTATGGAAACTTTTTAGGTTAGTTTCATTTTTATTTTATTTTTTAGTTTTAGGTTTTAGATTTTATTTTTAGGTTTAAGTTTTAGTTTTTATTTATTTTTTTAGGTTTAGGTTTTTTGTTTTTATTTTAGATTTACTTTTAGGTTTTATTTTTTAGTTTAGGTTTAGGTTTATTTTAGTTTATTTTATTTTATTTAGTTTAGGTTTAGGTTTAGTTTATTTTAGGTTTAGGTTTAAGTTTTATTTATTTTAGTTTAGTTTTTTTTTAGTTTAGGGATTAGGTTTTATTTTTTATTTTTTTTCAAATTTAGTTTTAGGTTTAAGTTTTTATTTAGTTTTATTTTATTTTATTTTTATTTTACATTTAGTTTTTATTTTATTTAGGTTTTTACTCTTAGGTTTATTTTATTTTTTAGTTTATTTTAGGTTTTTATTTATTTTATTTTAGTTTATTTTTATTTTTATTTTATTTTATTTTAAGGTTTGGTTTAGGTTTTAGTTTAGGTTTTTATTTTATTTTATCTAGGTTTAGGTTTTTTATTTTATTATTAGGTTTTATTTAGTTTAGGTTTTTAGGTTTTTAGGTTTTTAGGGCTTAGGGTTTAGGGTTTAGGGTTTAAGGTTTAAGGTTTAGGGATTAGTTTTTAGTTTAGGTTAGTCTTTAGGGTTTAAGTTTTAGGGTTTAAGTTTAGGTTAAGTTTAGGGTTTAGGTTTAAGTTTAGGAGTTTAAGGTTTAGGGATTAGGGTTTAGGGTTTAAGAGATAAGGTAAAGTTTAGGGTTTAGTTTAGTGTTTAGGGTTTAAGGTTAGGTTTAAGTTTAGTGTTTAGGTTTAGGTTTAGGTTTAGGAGTGGTTTAGGGTTTAGGGTTTAGTGTTTAGGGTATAGGGTTTAGGATTTAGGATTTTTTAGGGTTTAAGGTTTAGGGTTTAGGGTTTAGGGTTTTAGGTTTAGGGTTTAGGGTTAGGGTTTAGGGTTTAGGGTTTAGGTTAGTTTTAGGTGTTTAGGGTTTAGGGTTTAAGGGTCTTTTTTTAAATTAAGTAAATCGATAGGTTTAGGTTTATTTAGTTTATTTTTATTTATTTTAGTTTATTTTATTTTTTATTTTTATTTTTTATTTAGTTTATTTTATTTATTTAAAGCTTATTTATTTTAGTTTTGCTTTTTATTTTAATTTATTTTTTAGTTTTAGGTTTAACTTTATGTTTATTTTTTAGTGTAGTTTTATTTTTAAGTTTAAGTTTTATTTTTTTATTTTTAGGTTTAGGTTTAGATTTTTATTTTAATTTTTTTAGGTTTAGGTTTATTTTTAGTTTATTTCATTTTATTTAGGGTTTAGGTTTAGGTTTAGGTTTAGTTTATTTTAGGTATAAGTATAGGTTTTATTTTTTTTAGTTTAGTTATTTTAGTTTAGGTTTAGGTTTATTTTATTTTTATTTTAGGTTTAAGTTTTCTTTTTGAGTTTAGGGTTTAGGTTTTATTTATTATGTATTTTTAGGTTTCATTTTTAAGTTTATTTTTTAGGTTTAGGTTTTTATTAAGTATTTATTTTATTTTATTTTAGGTCAATTTTATTTTTATTTTATGTTTAGTTTTTATTTTGTTTAGGTTTTTTATTTTTTGGTTAATTTTAATTTTTAGTTTAATTTAGGTTTTAATTTATTTTATTTTATTTTATTTTTTAATTTTTTAGTTTTATTTTCTTATTACATTTTGATTTTGATTTTAGTTTTGGTTTTTATTTTAATCTATTTATTTTATTTTATTTAGGTTTAGGCTTTTCTATTTATTTTATTTTTTTGGTTTTATTTAGTTTAGGTTTAGGTTTTTTAATTTTCATGGTTTAAGGTTTAGGGTTTAGGGTTTAGTGTTTCGGTTTTAGGGTTTAAGGTTTATGGTTTAGGGTTCTAGGTTTTAAGTTGCATGTTTAGGGTTTAGGGTTTAGGGTTTTACGGTTTTAGGTTTTAAGGTTTAGGGTTTAGGGTATAGGGTTTAGGGATTAGGGTTTTGGGATTAGTGTTTAGGGTTTAAGGTTGTAGGTTTTAGGGTTTAGGGTTTAGGGTTTAGGGCTTAGGGTTTAGGGTTTAGGGTTGAGGGATTGAGGCTTTTTAGGGTTTAGGGTATATGGTTGAGGGTTTAGAGTTGTAGGTTTAGAGTTTTGGGTTTAGGGTTAGTTATAGGGCTTAGGGTTTCGGGTTTAGGATTTAGGGTTTAGAGTTTAGGTTTATTTAGGGTTTTTTTAAAGTAACTATAGCTTTAGGTTTATTTAGTTTATTTTTTTTATTAATTTTATTTCATTTCATTTTATTTTATTTATGTTTATTTATTACTTTTATTTACTTTAGTTTATTTATTTTATGTTTTTTTATTTTAGTTTAGGTTTTTATTTTAGCTTATTTGTTAGGTTTAGGTTTATGCTTATTTTTTAGATTAGTTTTATTTTTATTTTATTTTTCTAGTTTACATTTTATTTTTTATGTTTAGGTTTAGGCTGAAGTTTTTACTTTATTTTTTTTAGGTTTCAATTTTAGATTTTATTTTAGGATTATTATTAAGTTTAATTTTTTAGGTTAGGTATAGGTTTATTTTTAGTTTATTTTATTTTAGTTTAGGGTTTAGGTTCAGTTTATTTTTGGTTTAGCTTTATGTTTTATTTATTTTTGTTTAATTTATTTTATTTTGTTTATTTTAGGTTTAGTTTTTTTTTGTTTTGGGTTTAGGTTTTATTTTTTAATTTTTTTTAGGTTTTATTTTTAGGTTTATTTTGCAGGTTTAGGTTTTTATTTTATTTTATTTTGGATTTATTTTATTTTTATTTTATGTTTAGTTATAATTTTATTTTAGTTTTTTATTTTTAGGTTTATTTTATTTTTTACTATAGTTTAGGTTTTTATTTATTTTATAATATTTTAGTTTTTATTTTTTTATTTTAACTTATTTTTATGTTTTGGTTTAGGTTTAGGTTTTAGTTTAGGTTTTTATTTTATTTTATTTTGGTTTAGGATTTTTTAATTATTTTATAATTAGGTTTTATTTAGTTTAGGTTTTTAGGTTTATAGGTTTTAGGGCTTTGGGTTTAGGGTTTAGCGTCTAGGGTTAGCTTAGGGTTAGTTTAAGGTTTAGGGTTTAGTCTTTAGGGTTTATGGTTTTCAGGGTTTAGTGTTTAGATTTAGTTTAGGGTTTAGCATTTTAGGGTTTAGGGTTTAGGGATTAGGGTTTATGGTTTTGGGTTAGGGTTAGGGTATTGGGTTTAGGGTTTAGTGTTTAGGGTTTAGGGTTTAGGGTTTAAGGTTTTTTAGGGTTTAGGGTATAGATTATAGGGTATATGGTATAGGGTTTAGGGTTGTAAGTTTAGGGTTTAGGGTTTAGGGTTAATTTTAGGGTTTAGGGTTTAGGGTTTAGGATTTGGGATTTACGATTTAGGGTTTAGGGTTTTTTAATTATTTAAATCGGTAGGTTTAGGTTTATTTAGTTTATTTTTATTTATTTTAGTTTATTTTATTTTTAATTTTTATTTAGGTTTATTTTTAATTTTTATTTAGCTTAGTTTATTTATTTAAGGTTTATTTATTTTAGTTTATTTTTTAGGTTTAGGTTTAAGTTTATGTTTATTTTTTGGTGTAGTTTTATTTTTATTTATTTATTTAGTTTGAGTTTTATTTTTTTATTTTTAGGTTTAGGTTAAATTTTTATTTTTTAGGTTTATTTTATTTTTAGTTTATTTAATTTTATTTAGGGTTTAAGTTTAAGTTTAGGTTTAGTTTATTTTAGGTGGGTATAGGTTTTATTTTTTTTAGTTTTGTTATTTTAGTTTAGGTTTAGGTTTAAGTTATTTTTATTTTAGGTTTAAGTTTTTTTTATTTTTAGGTTTCATTTTTAAGTTTAGGTTTTTATTAAGTATTCATTTTATTTTATTTTAGGTTAATTTTATTTTTATTTTACGTTTAGTTTTTATTTTTTATTTTTTAGGCTAATTTTATTTTTTTAGTTTAGTTTAGGTTTTTATTTATTTTATTTTAGTTTAATTTTATTTTTCTTTTATTTTCATTTTACATTACGATTTTGGTTTTAATTTAGGTTTTTATTTTATTTTATTTTATTTGGGTTTTAGCTTTTTTCTTTATTTTCTTTTTTTGGTTTTATTTAGTTTAGGTTTAGGTTTTTTAGTTTTTAGTGTTTTAGGTTTAGGGTTTTGGGCTTAAGGTTTAGGTTTTAGGGTTTAGGGTTTAGGGTTCTAGGGTTTAGGGTTTAGGGTTTAGGGTTTAGTGTTTAGGGTTTAGGGTTTAGGAGTTGGGGTTTAGCATTTAGGGTTTAGGGTTGCAGGTTTTAGGGTGTTTAGGGTTGAGGGTTTGGGGTTTTAGGGGTTTTGGGAACCCATATAGAATTTATTGCCACAGGGTTATAAGGTCCTTAAGGATAAACTCGAACTTTTATGAGCTCTGATTAGCTTTAGGGAGTAAATTTAGTACATAGCAAAAGAAAAGAGTTAAGAAAGCAAAAGATACAAATTGATTAACATATATAAGCAAATGAAGGATAAGGGTCAATGTTAGGATGTGAGAATGCATGACACAATGGGTAACTAGAGAAAAAGGAAAAGCACCTCAAGATTGTAAGTAGAAAGAAGTTAGAATAGTTAAGGTATCTGAGAAAGTGGTAACTAAGACAAATTCGATTATAATAATAAAGAGGTGTGATAGAGGTGGCTGGGCTCAGTCACACCAAGTTAGATAATATGAGCATCAAACTTATAAGGGTTACATCACAAGAGCTACTACCAAACCAAGTGAAATCATCATAGCCATCATAGAAACACGTATAGCGACCATTTGATGAAGATCTATTGAGCCATAATATCTGCAAACATAGGCAAAACCATATCTGAGTAGAAAGAAGCGGAAAGTAAAGAGCAAAGTGGGTAAGGATCACATGCAAATTATATGTCATCATATTAGGCTCCATGGCATGATAATCCCAACTCAAATGAAAGAGCCATCAATGTCAGGTCATCTAATTTTAAGTTTAAAGGATTAATAAGAGAAGAGTCAGAGCAAATTTGAAAAGAAAAGAGCATGGAATTAACTCCATTCCAAGCCTAAAGGACAATAATAAATATACAGTCTTGGTAAACAATCTAGTAAGCAATTCAGGGTTATTTCCCATAAAAAGATAACCAAAGAATGTAAGTAATGCAACTCTTAAGGTTTAGGATTTAGGGTATAGGGTTGAGGGTTTATGGTTGTAAGTTTAGTGTTTAGGGTTTAGGGTTTCGGGTTTCGGATTTAGGGTTTAGGGTTTAGGGTGTTTTTAAAAAAAAATTAAATAAACTGATAGGTTTAGGTTTGTTTAGTTTATTTTTTATTTATTTTAGTTTATATTATTTTATTTATTTATGTTAATTTATTATTTTTATTTAGTTTAGTTTATTTATTTTAGGTGTTTTAGTTTAGTTTAGGTTTTTATTTTAGTTTATTTGTTAGGTTTAGGTTTATGCTTATTTTTTAGTTTATTTTTATTTTTATTTTATTATTTAGGTTTACATTTTATTTTTTATGTTCAAGTTTAGGTTGAAGTTTTTATTTTATTTTTTTAGGTTTTGATTTTAGATTTTTATTTTATGATTATTATTAAGTTTAATTTTTTAGTTTAGGTATAGGTTTATTTTAGTTTATTTTATTTTAGTTTAGGGTTTCAGTTTAGTTTATTTTAGGTTTAGGTTTATGATTTATTTATTTTAGTTTAGTTTATTTTATTTTGTTAATTTTAGGTTTAGTTTTTTTTTTGTTTAGGGTTTATGTTTTATTTTTATTTATCTTTAGGTTTATTTTTTAGGTTTTGATTTTTATTTAATTTTTATTTTAATATATTTTATGTTTTTTTATTTTTATTTTACGTTTAGTTTTTATTTTATTTAGGTTTTTTTATTTTTAGGTTTATTTTATTTTTTAGTCTAGTTTAGGTTTTTATTTATTTTATTTTAGTTTAGTTTTTATTTTTTTATTTTAAATTATTTTTACATTTAGGTTTAAGTTTAGGTTTAGGTTTTGATTTGAGTTAAGGTATTTATTTTATTTTATTATCTTATTTTATTTAGGTTTAGATTTTTTTATTTATTTTATTTTTAGTTTTTCTTTAGTTTAGGTTCAGGTTTTAAGTTTTTAGGGTTTATGGTTTAGGATTTAGGGTTTAAGGTTTAGGGTTGTAGGTTTTAGGGTTATAGGTTTAGGGTTTAGGGTTTATGGTTTTAAGGTTTAGGGTTTAGGGTTTAGGATTTAGGGTTCAAGGTTTAGGGTTTATGGTTAGTTTTAAGGTTTGGGGTTTAGGGTTAAGGTTCTTTTTTAAAATTAAATAGACTTGTAGGGTTCAATTTTTTAATTTATTTATTTTTATTTATTTTAGTTTATTTTATTATTTATTTTTATTTACCTTTATTTTTATTTTTATTCTTATTTTATTTAGTTTATTTAATTTAGGTTTTTTATTTTAATTTAGGTTTTCTATTTTGGTTTCTTTTTTAGGTTTAGGTTTAGGTTTAGTTTTATTTTTTTAGTTTAATATTATTTTTATTTTGTTTTTTTGGTGTAAGTTTAATTTTCTATTTTTATTTTTAGGTTTAGGTTTTTAATTTATTTTTTTAGGTTTACATTTTAGGTTTTTACTTTAGGTTTATTTTTAGGTTTTACTTTTTAAGTTAGGTTTAGGTTTATTTTTAGTTTATTTTATCTTATTTAGTTTAAGGTTTAAGTTTAGTTTATTTTAGGTTTTGGATTAAGTTTTATTTATTTTAGTTCAATTTATTTTATTTTATTTATTTTAGGTTTAGTTTTTTTTTTAAATTTAGGGTTTAAGATTTATTTTTTTATTTGTTTTTAGGTTTTATTTTTAGAATTATTTTTTAGGTTTAGGTTTTTATTTAATATTTATTTTATTTTATTTTAGGTATATATTGTTTAGTTTAGTTTTGGTTTTTATTTATTTTAATTTTAGCTTAGTTTTTATTTTTGTTTATTTTATTTTTATGTTTACGTTTAGGATTAGGTTTTAGTTTAGGTTTTTATTTTATTTAGGTTTAGGTTTTTTTGCTTATTCTATTTTTTTAGTTTTATTTAGTTTAGGTTTTAGTTTTTATGTTTTTAGGGTTTAGGGTTTAGGGTTTAGGGTTGCAGGTTTAGAGTTTAGGTTTTATGGTTAGTTTTAGGGTTTAGGGTTTTTTTAAAAAAAATTAAGTAAACTGATAGGTTTAAGTTTATTTATTTTATTTATTATTTATTTTAGCTTATTTAATTTTTTTATTTTATGTTTTCTTTTTTTTATTTAGTTTAGTTTATTTATTTTAGGTTTATTTGTTTTAGTTTATGTTTTTATTTTAGTTTATTTTTTAGGTTTAGGTTTATGCTTTTTTTAGTTTAGTTTTATTTTATATTTTTAGATTTAGGTTAAGGTTTTGTTTTATATTTTTAGGTTTAGGTTCTTGGTTTTTATTTTATGTTTATTTTTTGGTTTAATATTTTCAGTTTAGGTTTAGGTTTATTTTTAGTTTATTTTATCTTATTTAGTTTATGATTCAAATTTAGTTTATTTTAAGTTTAGGTTTAGGATTTATTTATTTTAGTTTAGGTTTAGGTTTAGGTTTATTTTATTTTTTTTATTTTATTTTTATTTTAGGTTTTGGTTTTTTCTAATTTAGGGTTTAAGTTTTATTTTTTATATATTTTTAGGTATAGTTTTGAGGTTTATGCTTTTTATTTAGTTTTTATTTTATTTTATTTTTGGTTTATTTTATTTTTATTTTACATTTACTTTTTATTTTATTTAGCTTTTTATTCTTAGGTTTATTTTATTTTTTAGTTTAGTTTAGGTTATTATTCTTTTTTTAGGTTTAGGTTAAGGTTTTAGTTTATGTTTTTAGCTTATTTTAATTTATTATTTTATTTAGGTTTAGGTTTATTTATTTATTTTATTTTAAGGTTTTTTTTTTAAATTTTAGGGTTAGGATTTTAGGTTTTTAGGGTTTAGGGTTTAGGGTTTAGGGTTTAGGGTTTAGAATTTAGGGTATAAGGTATAGAGTTTAAGCTTCAGGGTTTAAGGTTTTTAGGGTTTAGGGTTTAGGGTTTAGGGTTTAGGTTTAGGGTTTTATGGTTTACTATTTAAGATTTAGGGTTTAAGGTTTAAGTTTTGGTTTAGGGTTTAGGGTTTAGGGTTTAGGGTTTCTGAGGGTTTAGGGTTTAGGGTTTAGGGTTGTAGGTTTAGGATTTAGGGATTAGGGTTTAGGGTTTAGGGTTTTTAAAAAAAAATTAAGAAAACTGATATGTTTAGGTTTATTTATTTTATTTATTTATTTATTTTAGCTTATTTTATTTTTTATTTATGTTTTATTTTTATTTTTATTTAGTTTAGTTTATTTATTTTAAGTTTATTTATTTTAGTTTAGGTTTTTATTTTAGTTTATTTTTTAGGTTTAAGTTTATGCTTTTTTTTAGTTTGATTTTTTTGGTTTAGGTTTTATTTTATATTTTTAGATTTAGGTTAAGGTTTTATTTTATAATTTTAGGTTTAGGTTTTAGGTTTTTATTTTAGGTTTATTTTTTGGTTTTATTTTTTAGTTTAGGTTTAGGTTTATTTTTAGTTTATTTTATTTTATTTAGTTTATGGTTCAGGTTTAGTTTATTTTAAGTTTTGGCTTAGGATTTCTTTATTTTAGTTTAGGTTTAGGTTTAGGTTTATTTTATTTTTATTATAGGTTTAAGTTTTTTCTAGTTTAGGGTTTAAGTTTTTTTTTTGTATATATTTTTTAGGTATAGTTTTGAGGTTTATGCTTTTTATTTTGTTTTTATTTTATTTTATTTTTTGGTTTATTTTATTTTTATTTTACATTTACTTTTTATTTTATTTAGTTTTTTATTCTTAGGTCTATTTTATTTTTTAGTTTAGTTTAGGTTATTATAATTTTTTAGGTTTAGGTTAAGGTTTTAGTTTATGTTTTTAGATTATTTTAATTTATTATTTTATTTAGGTTTTGGTTTTTTTATTTATTTTATTTTTAGGTTTTTTTAGTTTAGGTTTAGGATTTTAGGTTTTTAGGGTTTAGGGTTTTTGGGTTTAGGGTTTAGGGTTTATGTTTTTTGCTTCAACAATTAGGCTTTATTGTTTAGGATTTTTAGGGTTTAGGGTTTTGTGATTCTTGTTTAGGGTTAGCTTAGGATTTTAGGTTTGATTAGAATTTAGGGTTTAAGGTTTAGGGTTTAAGCTTCTAGGTTTAGTGTTTAGGGTTTAGTGTTTAGGTTTAGGGTTTTATGGTTTAGCATTTATGATTTAGGTTTTAAGGTTTAGGTTTTAGTTTAGGGATTTAGGGTTTAGGGTTTAGGGTTTTTGAGGGTTTAGGGTTTAGTGTTTAGGGATTACGGTTTAGGGTCTTAGGGTTTAGGATTTTGGATTTAGGGTTTAGAGTTTAGGATTTTTGGTTTTTTTGTTAACAGAGAACAAATTTAGATTCAATATTTCTTCTTTTTGATTTCATCAACCAAGGAACACACTAAGTTTTCAAAGACACAAGCGATGACAAAGATCATAAATGAGCATGCATAGAGGAAATCAAAAACCCTAGAAAACTAGAACTATTTCTATTATAAAGACATAGTTCCATAAGCAGCAGATCATATTGGCCATTCTTCAGTTTCTCTAGTTCCCATTAGAACCACCTCGGCTACTCGAGTAGTGGGACCATCATCATATGGTTTAGGGTTAGAGTTTCATGTTTAAGGTTTAGGGTTTATGGTTTAGGGTTAGCTTAAGGTTTAGGGTTAGTTTACGGTTAGTTTAGGGTTTAGGGTTTAGGCTTTACGATTCAGGGTTTTTAGGGTTTAGGGATTAAGGTTTTAACGGTTAGGGTTTAGGGTTTAGGATTTGGGATTTTAACAGTTAGGGTTTAGGGTTTAAGGTAAGGGTTAGGGTTATAGGGTTTAAGGTTTAGGGTTTAGGGTTTAGGATTAGTTTAGGATTTAAGGTTTAGAGTTTTTTATGGTTTAGGGTTGTAGGTTTTGGGTTCTAGGTTTACAGTTAGTTTAAGGGATTAATGTTTAGGTTTTAAGATTTAGGGTTTAGGGTTTAGGGTTTAGGATTTTGGGTTTTGGGGTTTTTTTAATTAAGTAAACCAGTAGGTTTAAGTTTATTTAGTTTAATTTTTATTTATTTTAGTTAATTTTATTTTTCATTTTTATTTAAGATTATTTATTATATTTTATATTTTATTTATTTTAATTTAGGTTTTTTATCTTAGTTTATTTTTTAGGTTTAGGTTTATTTTTTAGTTGAGTGTGTTTTTAAATTTTTTTAAGTTTAGGTTTTATTTTATATTTTTAGGTTTAGATTTAGATTTATTTTTATTTATTTAGGTTTAGTTTTTATTTTATATTTTTAGGTTTAGATTTAGATTTTTATTTTATTTATTTAGGTTTAGTTTTTAGGTTTTTATATTTAGTTTATTTTTTTATTTTATTTTTTTAGGATAGGTTTATTTTTAATTTATTTTATTTTATTTAGTTTAGGTTTAGTTTATTTTACGTTAAGGTTTAGGTTTTATTTATTTTAGTTTAGTTTATTGTAGTTTCAGCTTAGGTTTATTATATATTATTTATTTTATATTTATTTTAGGTTTAGGTTTTTTTTTAGTTTAATGTTTAAGTTTTATTTATTTATTTATTTTTAAGTTTTAATTTTAAGTTTTTTTAGGTTTAGGTTTTTATTTAGTTTTTATTTTATTTTATTTTTTTTAGGTTTAGTCTTTATTTTAGTTAAGTTTTTGATTCTCAGGTTTATTTCATTTTTTAGTTTTGTTTAGATTTTTATTTATTTTATTTTAGTTTATTTTTATTATTTTATATTATTTTTATGTTTTGGTTTTGGTTTTTATTTTATTTTAATTTTTTTATTATATTTAGGTTTATATTTTTTATATAATTTATTTTTAATTTTAATTAGTTTAGGTTTAGGTTTTTAGGTTTTTAGTGTTTAGGGTTTAGGGTTTAGGGTTTAAGTTTTTAGGGTTTAGGGTTTTAGGATTTAAGGTTTAGGGTTAGGGTTTAGGATTTAAGGTTTAGGGTTTAGTGTTTAGACTTTAGGGTTTACGATTTTTTGGGTTTAGGATTTATGGTTTTGGGTTAGCTTAGGATTTTTTTAATTTAAGTTAATTGGAAGGTTTAGGTTTATTTAGTTTGTTTATTATTTATTTTAGTTTATTTTATTTTTTATTTTTATAAATGTTTATTTTTAATTTTTATTTAGTTTAGTTTATTTATTTTAGGTTTATTTAGTTTAGTTTATGAGTTCTATTTTAGTGTATTTTTAGGTTTAGGATTTATTTTTTATTTTTAGATTAAAGTTTAGGTTTTTATTTTATTGTATTTAGTTTAGATTTTTGGATTTTATTTTAGGTTTATTTTGAGGATTCATTTTTTAGTTTAGGTTTAGGTTTATTTTTAGTTTATTTATTTTTTATTTAGTTTAGGTTTAGTTTACTTTAGTTTAGGTTTAGGTTTTATTTATTTTAGTTTAGGATTAGGTTTATCTATTTTTTATTTTAGGTTAAGGTTTTTTTTTTTAAATTTAGGGTTTAGGTTTTATTTTTTATTTATTTTTCAGTTTTACTTTTAGGTTTATTTTTTAGGTTTAAGTTTTTATTTAGTTTTTATTATTTTCTCATTTTAGGTTTATTTTGTTTTATTTTATGTTTATTTTAATTTTATTTATTTTATTTTATTTAGTTTATTTTATTTTTAGTTTAGTTTAGTTATTATTTATTTTATTTTTAGTTTATTTTATTACTTTATTTTATTTTATTTTTAGGTTTAGTTTAGTGATTTATTTTATTTTTTAGGAGGTTTATTTATTTATTTTAGGTTTATAGTTTAGATGTTTTTGGGGAGTGGGTGAGAGGTTTAGTTTTAGGGTCAGGTTAGGTTAATAGTTTAGTTTAGGGTTATTTAGGTTTAGGGTTTAGGGTGGGAGGGTTTGTGTTTATGAGGGGTTTAGGCTTAAGGTTTAGGTTTTAGTGTTAGGTTTAGGTTTAGGTTTTAGGGTTTATGGATTAAGGGAGTGGTTTAGGGTTTAGGGTTTTAAGCTAGGTTTAGGTTTTAGGTTTTAGGTGGGTTTATTTAGTTTATGTTTTAGGTTTAGGGTTTAGGTTTTCATTTAGGGTTTAGGTTTTTTAGATTTTTTTAACATAGGACAAATTTAGATTCAACATTTTTTTTGATTTCATCAACCAAGTAACACACCAAGTTTTCTAATACATAAGTGGCGACATAGATCAATAATGAGCATGCATAAAGAAAAATAAAAACCTTAGATTACTAGAACTGTCTCTACTATAGTGACACAGTTCCATAAGCAGCTGATCGGATCGACCATTCTTTATTTTCTCCAGTTCCCATCAAAACCATCTCGGCCTCTCGACTAGCGGGATCCACCATCATATCCTCGATCTCTCCCTTTGTCACCACCATGGCTATAACCTTTGTCACTCCTCCCACCTCCATAACAACCACTGCTCTGACCACCACCACCATATCCAGTAGCACCTTTGGATCCCCCACCACCACTATGATAATCGCCGCCTCCGCCTTCGCTTCCATAGCTAGATCTACATTAAGCCTGGTTGATGGTGATGTTTCTGCCATCAAGGTTCTGCCCATTCTTAGGGTTTAACTTTATTAGGTTTTAAGGTTTAAGTTTATTTTTTTAGTTATTTAATTACTTTAGGTTTAGGTTTAGGGTTTGGGGTTAAGGGTTATGGTTTATGGTTTAGGGTTTAGGGTTTAGGGTTTAGGGTTTTAGGGTTTATGCTTTTAGGATTTAGGGTTTAGCATTAGGGTTTAGGATTTAGGGCTTTATGGTTTAGGGTTTTAAGGTTTAGGGTTTAGGGTAAGGGTTTAGGGTTTAGGATTTAGGATTTAGTGTTCAGGCTTTAGGGTTTAGAGTTTTAAGGGTTTAAGATTTATGGTTAGTTTAGGCTTTAGGCTTTAGCTTTATGGTTTAGGGTTTTTAGGGTTTAGGTTTATTTTCTAGTTGAGTTTTATTTTTATTTTATTTTTTAGGTTTAGGTTTTAATTTTTATTTTCAGGATTAAGTTTAGGTTTTTATTTTACTTTTTTAGGCCTAGGTTTTAGGTTTTTATTTTAGGTTTATTTTTTGGTTTTATTTTTTAGTTTAGGTTTAGGTTTATTTTTAGTTTATTTTATTTTATTTAGTTTAGGTTTAGGTTTAGATTTAGTTTATTTTAGGTTTAAGTTTAGGTTTTATTTATTGTAGTTTAGTTTACTTACTTTTAGGTTTAGGTTTATTTTATTTTTATTTTAGGTTTAGTTTTTTTTTAGTTTAGGATTTAAGTTTTTTATATATTTTTAGGTTTTATTTTTGGGTTTAATTTTTTGATTTAGGTTTTTATTTAGTTCTTACTTTATTTTATTTTAGGTTTATTTTAGTTTTATTTTATGTTAACTTTTTATTTTATTTAATTTTTTATTCTTAAGTTTTTTTTATTTTTTTGGTTTAGGTTAAGTTATTATTTATTTTAGTTTAGTTTATTTTATTTATATTATTATATTATATTTTTAGGTTTAGGTTTATGTTTTAGTTTATGTTTTTATTTTATTTAAGTTTATGTTATTTATTTATTTTATTTTATTATTATTATTTTTTTAGTTTAGGTTTAGGTATTTAGGGTTTAGGGTTTAGGGTTTAGGGTTTAGGGTTTAGGGCTTGAGAGTTTAGAGTTTAGGGTTAGGGTTTAGGGTTTAGGCTTTAATGTTTAGCATTTAGGCTTTAGGGTTTTCAGGGTTTAGGGTTTAGGGTTTAAGGATTAGGGCTTAGGGTTAGCTTTGGGTTTAAAGTTAGTTTAGGGTTTCGGGTTTAAGGTTTGCAATTTAAGCTTTAAGGTTTAGTGTTTTATGGTTTAGCGTTTAGGGTTTAGGGTTTACGATTTTAGGGGTTAGGGTTTAAGGTTTAGGGGATTTAGGGTTTTGGGTTTTTTAAGGTTTATGATTTAAGGTTTAGGGTTGTAGGTTTATTGTTTAGTGTTTAGGGCTTTAGGGTTTAGGGTTTAGCATTTAAGGTTTTAGGGTTTAGGGTTTAGGATTTTTGGGGTTTTTTTAACAAAGAATAAATTCATATTCAGTATTTCTTTTTTTAGTTCATTTACCAAGTAACATACCAAGTTTTCTAAGACACACAAGCAACAACATAGATAAAAATTTAGCATGCCTAGAGCAAGTCAAAAACCCTAGACAACTAGAACTATCTCTACGATAAAGACATAGTTCATAAGCAGCAGATCTGATTGGTTGTTCTACAGTTTGTTTAGTTCCCATTAGAACCACTCTGACCACTCGAGTAGTGGGATCCACCATAATTTATCCTGATCTCTCCCTTTGCCACAACCATGGCTGTAACCTCAGTCGCTCCTCTCATCTCCAGAACCACCACTACTTTGACCACCACCTCCATATCCACCAGCACCTCCAGATCTCCCACCACCACTATGATAACCACCGCCTACACCTTCACCTCCACTGCTAGATCTAGACTAAACATGGTTGACGGTGATGTTCCTGCCGTCAAGGTTCTACCCATTCTTAGCGTTTAGGTTCAGGTTTAGGCTTATTAGGTCTTAGGGTTTAGGTTTATATTTTAATTTATTTAGTTACTTCATATTTAGGCTTAGGGTTTGGGGTTTAGAGTTTAAGGTTAGGGTTTAGGATTTAGGATTTAGGGTTTAGGGTTTAGTGTTTAGTGTTTAGGGTTAGGGTTAGGGGTTTAGGGTCTAGGGTTTAGGGTGTAAGGTTTAGGGTTTAGGTGGGTTTAGGGTTTAGAGGGTTTAGTTTAGGGGTTTAGTTTTTAGTTTATGGTTTAGAATTTAAGGTTTAGGATTTTTATTAAAAGTAGGTTTAGGTTTATTTAGTTTACTTAGTTTGTTTTTTATTTATTTTAGTTTATTTTATGTTTTATTTATATTTGGGTTTATTTTTATTTTTATTTAGTTTAGTTTATTTATTTTAGTTTAAGTTTTTTATTTTAGTTTATTTTTTAGGTTTAGGATTAGGTTTATTTTTTAGTTGATTTTTATTTTTATTTATTTATTAAGTTTAGGTTTTTAGGTTTTTTGGGTTTAGGGATTATCGTTTAGGGATTAGGGTTTAGTGTTTTACAGTTTAGGGTTTTAGGGTTTAGGGTTTAGGGTTAGGGTTTAGGGTTTAAGATTTAGGGTTTTGAGGTTTTGGGGTTTATGGTTTAAGGTTTAGGGTTTAGGGTTTAGGTTTTAGGGTTTGGGTTTAGGGGGGTTAGTTAGGGTTTAGGGTTCATGGTTTAGTTTAGGTTTATGTTTAAATAAACCCAAGCTGGTAGGTTTTATATTTAGGGTTTAGGGTTTAGGGTTAGCTTATGATTTAATTTTTTTTGTTTATTTTATTCTTTATTTTTATTTATGTTTATTTTTTTATTTAGTTTAGTTTATTTATTTTAGGTTTATTTATTTTGGTTTAGATTTTTTATTTTAGTTTATTTTTTAGGTTGAGGTTTAGGTTTAGGTTTATTTTTTAGTTTAGTTTTATTTTTATTTTATTTTATAGATTTAGGTTTTATTTTTTATTTTTAGGTTTTGGTTTAGGATTTTATTTTATTTTTTTGTTTATGTATTAGGATTTTATTTTAGGTTTTATTTTTTAGTTTAGGTTTGGGTTTATTTTTAGTTTATTTTATTTTATTTAGTTTAGGTTTAGGTTTAGGTTTAGTTTATTTTAGGTTAAATCTTAGGTTTTATTTATTTTAGTTTAGTTTATTTTGGTTTAGATTTCAGTTTATTCTATTTTATTTAATTTTTTATTTATTTTAGGTTTAGATATTTTTTTTAATTTTGGGTTTAAGTTTAATTTTTTACTTTTTTTTAGGTTTATTTTTTAGGTTTAAGTTTTTATTTTATTTTATTTTAGGTTTATTTTAATTTTGTTTTACGTTTAGTTTTTATTTTATTTAGGTTTTTTATTCTTAGGTTTATTTAATTTTTTTAGTTTAGTTTAGGTTATTAATTATTTTATTTTAGTTTATTTTTATTAAGTAATTTTATTTTATTTTTAGGTTTAGGTTTTAGTTTAGGTTTTTATTTTATAGTGTTTTTTGATTTTTTTTGATTTACTTTATTTATTTATTTTATTTTTAAGATTTATATTGTTTAGGCTTAGGTTTCTAAGTTTTTGGGATTTAGGGTTTAGAGTTTAGGGCTTAGGGTTTAGGGTTTAGGGTTTAGGGCTTTTAAGTTTATGGTTTTGGGGTTTAGTGTTTAGGGTTAGGGTTTAGGATTTCGGGTTTAGGGTTGAGTGCATAGGCTTTAGGGCTTAGGGTTTTAGATTTAGGGTTTAGGTTTAGTTTAGGTTTAGGGTTTAAGATTATAGGTTTGGGTTTAGGGTTTAGGGTTTAGGGTTTAAGGTTTTAGGGTTAGGGTTTAGTTTAGTTTAGGTTTGGCTTATTTAGGTTTTTTTTTTTAAATTTAGGTTTAGGTTTATCTAGTTTATTTTTTATTTATTTGAGTTTATTTTATTTTCTATTTTCGTTGAGGTTTTTTTTAGTTTAGTTTATTTATTTTAGATTTATTTATTTTAGTTTATTTTTGAAGTTTAGGTTTATTTTTTAGTTGAGTTTTATTTTTATTTTATTTTGTAGGTTTAGGTTTTTTTAGGTTTAGGCGTAGGTTTTTATTTTATATTTTAGGTTTTAATTTATTTAGTTTAGGGTTTAAGTTTATTTTATATTTTTAGGTTTATTTTAGGTTTTATTTATTTTAGGTTAGTTTATTTTGCATTAGGTTTGGGTTTATTTTATTTTGTTTATTTACTTTTATTTTAGGTTTAGGATTTTTTTAGTTTATGATTTCAGTTTTATTTTTTATTTATTTTAACTTTTATTTTTGGGTTTATCTTTGAGGCTTAGGTTTTTATTTAATTTTAAATTTATCATATTTTTGATTTATTTTACTTTTATTTTACATTTAGTTTTTATTTTATTTAGGTTTTTATTCTTAGGTTTATCTAATTTTATAGCTTAGTTTAAGTTTTTATATATTTTATTTTAGTTTATTTTTATTAGTTTAGTTTATTTTGTTTTTTGGTTTATGTTTAGGTTTTACTTTAGGTTTTTATTTTATTAAGGTTTAGGTTTTTTTCATTTATTTTATTATTAGGTTTAATTTAGTTTAACTTTAGGTTTTTAGGTTTTTAGGATTTAGGGTTTAGGGTTTAGGGTTTAACATTTAGGGTTTCAGGGTTTAGGGTTTTAGGGTTTAGAGTTTAGGGTAAGGGTTTAGGGTTTAGGGTTTAGTGTTTAGGCTTTAACATTTAAGGTTTTTATGGTTTTGGGTTCACTTAGGGTTTGGGGTTAGTTTAGGGTCTAAGGTTTAAGGTTTAAGGTTCACTAGGTTTAGGTTTAGGTTTAGGGTTTAGGTTTGGGTTTAGGGTTTAGGGTTTAGGTTTAGTTTGGTTTTAGTTAGTTTAGGTTAGGTTTTAGGGTTTAGGGTTTAGGGTTTGAGTTTAGGGTTTGGGTTTAGTTTAGGTTTAGGGTTTAGGGTTTAATTTAGGGTTTAGGTTTTAGGGTTTAGGGTTTATGTTTTAGGGTTGTGGGTTTAGGGTTAGAGTTTGGTTTAGGATTTGTTTTAGGGTTTAGGTTTTTTTAAAAAAGTAAAAGTAGTAGGTTTAGGTTTATTTAGTTTATTTATTTTTATTTATTTTATTTTTTATTTTGATTTAGGTTTATTTTTATTTTTATTTAGTTTAGTTTATTTATGCTAGGTTTATTTATTTTTGTTATCTTTTTTATTTTAGTTTATTTTTTATTTTTAGGTATAGGTTTAGGTTTATTTTTTAGTTTAGTTTTATTTTTATTTTGTTTTTTAGGTTTAAGTTTTATTAGGTTTAAGTTTAAGTTTTAACTTAATTTTTTAAGGTTTAGGATTTAGGTTTTCAGTTTAGGTTTAGATTTATTTTTAATTTATTTTATTTTATTTAGTTTAGGTTTAGGTTTAGGTTTAGCTTATTTTAGGTTTGGGTTTGGGTTTTATTTATTTTACTTTAGGTTTGGGTTTATTTTCTTTTCAATTTAGGTTTAGGTTTTTTTTTTAGTTTATGGTTTAGGTTTTTATTTAGTTATTTTTGGGTTTTATTTTTTAGGATTATTATTTAGGTTTAGGTTCTTATTTAGATTTTATTTTATTTTATTTTAGGTTTATTTTATTTTTATTTTAAGTTTAGTTTTTATTTTTTTTAGGTTTTTATTTTTTTAGTTTAGTTTAGGTTTTTAGTTATTTTATTTTAGTTTAGTTTTTACTTTTTATTTTTTTTTGAAGTTTACGTTTAGGTTTTAGTTTATATTTTTATTATATTTTATCTTGGTTTAGATTTTTTTTATTTATCTTATTTTTAGGTTTTATTTAGTTTAGGTTTAGGTTTTTTTCTTTTTAGAGTTTAGGGTTTAGGGTCTAGGGTTTGAGGTTTAGGGCTTATGGTTTTTAGGTTTTAACGTTTATGGTTTTTAGGGTTTAAGGTTTAGGGTTTAGGGTTTAAGTTTTAGGTTTAGGGTTCATGTTTTAGTTTATTGTTTAGGGTTTTATCATTTTTTTTAATAGGAAACAAATTTAGATCCAACCTTTCTTCTTTCAATTTTATCAACCAAGTAACACACCCAGTTTACTAAGACACAAGCGATAACATAGATAAAAATTGAGCATGCATAGAGCAAATCAAAAACCCTAGATAATTAGAACTGCCTCTACTGTAAGGACACAATTTTGTAAGCAGTAGATTAGATCGGCCATTCTTCAGTTTTCCTAATTCCCATCAGAACCTCCCAGACCTCTCGAATAGTGGGATCCATAATCATATCCTCAATATTTCACTCCGCCACCCCCCAGGTTAACTCTGTGGACCTCCGCCTCCATAACCATCATTTAGACCACCTCCATATCCACACCTATATCCCCACCACCTGCGATAACCACCGCCTGCCTTCCTCCAGGATCTAGGCGTTTGTTTTAGTGATGTTCTGCCATTAGGTTGCCCATTCTTAGGGTTTAGGTTTAGTTTTAGGTTAATTAGGTTTTAGGGATTATGTTTATTTTTTATTTTTTTAGTAACTTTAAGTTAAGGTTTAGGGTTTGGGGTTAGGAGTTTAGGGTTTTGGGTTAGTTTAGGGTTTCAAGTTTAGGATTAGTTTAGGATTTAGGGTTTAGGGTTTATGCTTTTAGGGTTTAAGGTTTAGGATTAAGGTTTAGAAGGTTAAGGATTAGGGTTTAGGGTTTAAGGTTCAGGGTTTTTTTTTTAAATTAAGTAAACTGGTAGGTTTAGGTTTATTTAGTTTAATTATTTTAAGTTATATTTATTTAATTTAATTTAAATTTTTTTTATTTAGTTTATTTAGTTTAGGTATATTTATTTTAGTTTAGGTTTTTTATTTTAGTTTATTTTTTAGTTTTAGTTTTAGGTTTAGGTTTATTTTTTAGTTTAGTTTTTTTTTTCTTTTATTTTTTAGGTTTAGGGTTTATTTTTTATTTTTAGGTTTAGGTTTAGGTTTTTATTTTATTTTTTTTTTTAGGATTAGGTTTTATGTTTTTTTTTTTATTTTGTTTTATTTTATTTTTTTTAGGTTTAAGTTTTTTCAAGTTTATTTTATTTTATTTAGTTTAGGTTTAGGTTAAGGTTTAGTTTATTTTAGGTTTAGGTTTAGGTTTCATTTATTTTAGTTTAGGTTTAGGTTTATTGTATTTTGTTTATTTATTTTTATTTTAGGTTTAGCTTTTTTTAGTTTAGAGTTTAGTTTTTTTTAATTTATTTTTAAGTTTTATTTTTAGGTTCATTTTTTAGGTTTAGGTTTTAATTTAGTTTTATTTTATTCTATTCTATGTTTATTTTATTTTATTTTTATGTTTAGTTTTATTTTATTTAGGTTTTATTCTTAAGTTTATTTTATTTTTTAATATAGTTTAGTTTTCTTCATTTTATTTTACTTTAGTTTTATTTTAATTTTTTATTTTATCTTTAGGTTTAAGTTTTGGTTTTGGTTTAGGTTTTGATTTTATTTTGATTTTATTTTATTTAGGTTTAAGTTTATTTATTTATTTTATTTTTAGGTTTTATTTAGTTTAAGTTTAGGTTTTTAAGTCATTAGGGTTTAGGGTTTAGGGTTTAGGGTTTAGGGTTTAGCATTTTAGTGTTTAGGGCTTTAGAGTTTAGGGTTTAAGGTTCGAGTTTAGGGTTTAAAGTTTATAGTTTAGTGTTTATGGTTTAGTATTTAAGGTTTTTAGGGTTGAGGGTTAGCTTAGAGTTTAGGGTTAGTTTATGGTTTAGGGTTTAAAGTTCATGGTTTAGAGTTTTTAGGGTTTAGGGTTTAGGGTTAGTTTGGGGTTTAGGGTTTAGGGTTTAGGGTGTAGGGTTTAAGGTTTAGGGTTTCGGGTTTAGGGTTTAAGGTTTAGGGTTTAAGGTTATGTTTAGGTTTTAGGATTTAGGGTTGTAGGTTTAGGGTTTAGGGTTAGTTTTAAGGTTTAGGGTTTAGGGTTTAGGATTTAGGATTTAAGGTTTAGGGTTTAGGGTTTATGGTTTATGGTTTTTTTTTAAAAAAAATTAAATAAATTAGTAAACCGATAGGTTGAGGTTTATCTAGTTTATTTAGTTTCTTTTTTTAGTTAGTTTAGCCTATTTTATTGTTTATTTTTTTCTAGTCTGGTTTATTATTTTTGGTTTATTTATTTTAGTTTAGGTTTATTTTTTATTTTATTTTTTAGGTTTAGGTTTAGGTTTATGTTTATTTTTTAGTTTAATTTTATTATTTATTTATTCTTTTAGGTTTAGGTTTTAGTTTTAATTTTAGGTTTAGCTTTAGGTTTAAGTTTATTTTTAGTATATTTTATTTTATTTAGTTTAGGGTTTATTTTTAGTTTATTTTAGGTTTAAGTTTAGGTTTTATTTATTTTAGTTTAGCTTATTTTAGTTTAGATTTAGGTTTATTTTCTTTTATTTATTTTAAGTTTAGGTATTTTTTTAGTTTAGGGTTTAGGTTTTATTTTATATTTTTTTTAGGTTTATTTTATAAGTTTAGGTTTTTATTTAGTTTTTGTTTTATTTTATTTTAGGTTTACTCTATTTTTATTTACATTTAGTTTTTATTTTGTTTAGGTTTTTTATTTTTAGGTTTATTTTATTTTTTTAGTTAAGTTTAGGTCTTTCTTTTTTTTTATTTTCGTTTAGTCTTTATCTTTTATTTTATTTTATTTTAGGCTTAGGTTTAGGTTTAGGTTTAAGTTTAGGTTTTTATTTTTTTTATTTTTTTATTTTATTTAGGTTTAGGTTTTTTTTAGGTTTTATTTAGTTTAGGTTTAGGTGTTTAAGTTTTTAGGGTTTAGGGTTTAGGATTTAGGGTTTATGTTTTAGGGTTTAGGGTTTAGGATTTAGTGTTTAGGTTTCTGGGTTTAGGGTTTTTAGGGTTTAAGGTTAGTTTAGGGTTTAGGATTAGTTTAGAGTTTAGGTTTTAGTGTTAACTTAGGGTTTAGGGTTAGTTTTGGGTTTAGAGTTTAGGCTTTAGGGTTTAGGGTTTTTAGGGTTTAGGGTTTAGGGTTTAGGGTTTTAAGGCTTAGGGTTTAGGGATTAGGATTTAAGGTTTAGGTTTAAGGTTAGGGTTTAGGGTATAGTGTTTAGGGTTGTTGGTTTAGGGTTGTTGGTTTAGGATTTAGGGTTTAGGGTTAGTTTAGTGTTTAGGTTTTAATTTGGGTTTAAGGTTTAGTTTAGGATTTTATTTTGGTTTAAGTTTTACGTTTTAGAGTTTAGGGTTTAGGGTTCTAGGGTTTGAGGTTTAAGGTTTACGGCTTAGGATTTAGGGTTGAGGGTTTAGGTTTTAGATTTAAGTTTTAGATTTTATTTTAAGGTTTACGGTTTTTTTTAATAAAGAATAAATTCAGATTCAACATTTCTATTTTCAATTTCATCAACCAAATAACACACCAAGTTTTCTAAGACAAATAAAAAATGAGTGCACATTGAGGAAATCAAAAACCATAGATAATTAGAAATGTCACTACTATAATGACATTGTTCCATAAGCAGCAGATGGGATCAACTGTTCTTCAGTTTCTCTGGTTCCCATCAGAACCAACTCGGCCTCTCGAGTAGCGGGATCCACCATCATATTCCTGCTTTCTCCCTCCACCACCACCATGACAGTAACCTCCATTGCTCCTCCCTCCTCCATAACAATCCTTGCTTCTACCACCACCTCCATATCCACCAGCATCTTCGGATCCCCCACCACCACTACGATAACCGCCACCTCCGCCTTCTCCCCCATCTCAAGATCTAGACTAAGCCTGATTGACGGTGATGTTCCTGTCGTCAAGGTTCTAACCATTCTTAGGATTTAGGTTTTGGTTTAGGTTTATTAGGTTTTAGGGTTTAGGTTTATTTTTTTTTAATTTATTTAGTTGCTTTAGGTTTAGGTTTATGCTTTGGGTTTAGGGTTTAGGGTAAGGGTTAGAGTTTAGGGTTTAAGGTTTAGGGTTTTAGGGTTTATGCTTTTATGGTTTAGGGTTTGTAGGTTTAGGGTTTAGGGTTTAGGGTTAGAGTTTAGGTTTTAGTTTAGGATTTAGAGTTTTTGGTTTTTTTTTAAAATTTTAATGAAGAACAGATTCAGACTCAACATTTCTTCTTTTTAATTTCATTAACCAAGTAACAAACTAGGGAAGTGAGGTAATCAGTTGACCTCCTTGGGGATAGCTAAAGCCTTGTGCTCTCTGGATGTCTAGACTATATACCCATTACCATTCAATCTTATATAAATCAATACAATAATAGAGGAAAGAGAACTCAACATTCATACACTTAAGCGATAAGCACATGCATTTCTTATGTATTTATAACTACCAGCATAACACATATTGTTATTCATTTATAAGCCTTTGAAAAATACATTTAGATTTAATAGTGATAATAGCCATGCATATATTAAATTAAATCAACATATGCAAGCTTACATAAAGTTAATCCATTTTATTTTACTTGGTTTTGAAAAGATGGATGCATGAATTCAAATGACATACCAAATTTAACAAGATTGGAAAAAGGACAATCAAATATAAGCATGTGATTCATTCAACCAAACTAGTTTTTAAGGACAATTAAATCAAATAAGATTATTTAAAGCAAACTAAAGCTTCTTTATTAATTAAGTTTTTGATTTGATTTGATTTAAAGAGGAGAAGAGAAATCATCACTTGTTATTTTAAACCCATTCCCATATTAGTGATTTGATTTAATTTAAGGAAATGTAATTAAGTTGATTTAACAGGTTAATTAAGTTGGACCCTTAATTAGATGAATTAATTACCCTTACTAATGTCACCTTAATGTAAATAACAAAATAATTATGAGCCAACATGATATGTATAGAAAATAAACTTGCAATGATCCTAAGAAATAAAAGGGCCCTAATGCAATTGGCTCATGATTAATAATTAATTAGATTATAGGACTTAATTAATTACTCTTATGGTTTTCCCACACATGTGGACTAACCATAATTTCATTAAACTACTTTAGGTTATTAAACACCTAAAGATCTACCCCATGATTTAATTAATTCAGGTCAGATGTGATTAAATTTTAATATTATTAAGTGATTTAATTAATTAGTTAAATTTTAATTAATTTCATTTTAGAAAAGGGTGAAATGAACTTCCAAATAGGGGCCCCAACCGTATTCTTTAGTTCACTTACTATTAAACAATGATTAATAAACTTAATTAACCAATTTATTACTGTTCATCACATTAATTAATCATTAATTAACTTAAAATAGTAAGTAAGGTTTAATTAGTCATTTTTTTAATTAAGTGAGCAATAAATCCCAAGAAAATCATGGGTGTCAGTCATCCCATTAAATTAACCGACAAAATTTAGGATTAATTGCTCATGTAATTAAAAAGTAATTAAGCTAATTAATTTTGTAATTAAATCTTAGTTATTGTTCAAAATTAGTTAAGATCATTTTTAATTAATTCTTCTCTAAAATACCTTTAAAATTAGTATTTATTTGCATTTTTTTATTTCTCTATGAATTTTTAATATTTTTAGATGTTTTGGCCATTAAAAATGACTAATTAAGCCTAATTAAATCCTAATCCTATTGGTGCCATGTGACACCTCAAGATTGGCTACATAAAACTTATTCGACTCAGTGGCTACGTGGCGGTGGTGGACGTGCTTTCTCATCCGCCATTCGATCTAAGATCAGACTGCTATGATTAATCCAAAAGGTTTATAAGATTAAATCAAATTGATTTAGTAGATCAAATCACGACCTTCCATTCTGATCATGCAAAACATACAGTGCCTGATCTAACATCATGCGAGTGAGGGAGCATGAGTTTATCTGCCATTTCTCACTTGATTCGAGCTTACCCGAGCTCAGATCAACTCCAAAAGGATCCCACACCATCACGACATCGATCGGAGGGGATCCATTGGTCAAGATCACATGATATACAAGTTTTCTTCAAAAATCTCCAACCAATTTTTTGCTAAGGATCTGTTTGGAAGCATACCTCAGCTCAGGCGGGGCTCAATATTGAAGAAGCTTCATCTAGTGGAGATGAAGCTCTATTGAGCAGTAATTAGATCAATTCCTCAATGTTTTCTTGGAAGGCCACTAACAGATGATTTGGTGCTTGACTTTGATCGAAGTCCCACCTCTAGTGCTCGAGAAGCTTGGGAGATGATTTGTTCTTGCTCGACGAGGCCTAGGGAAGGTGCATGCAAAGTTAATTTGAGTTCGATGGAGAAATGGGGAAGTTAGGTCAAAAATGGGAGTGTCTTCTTTTAGGACGGATAGGAATGACATTTTTTGATCAAGGAATGAGCTTGGGAACTTAACAAATTATTCTAACGGCTCTTCTTGGGTAGCTAGGGCACTAAGGAATGATTTTTATGTGTGTTTGAGTGGAAACGAGGAGATGTATATCCCCCCCTCCCCCCCTTTGATCAGACGGTGGGAACTGATTTGTGCTATGGGTTTCAAATGCTCCTGTGGGGAGGGTGAGGTGATTTCACCTCCCATGGGTCATGGCTAACCCAACCACCCCTTGGATTAGGTTGAGCAGTGTCCAAGGTGCCTAGGTGGACCATTGTGCGATTACCAAGTGCCCAAGGAATGTAAATGACCACTTACATGGGTGATTTATCTCATGTGATGCCCTTGACCCAAGGGTAGAATGATCATTTGGCATTGGATTTGATTTGAGCATATTTGAAATGAGCCAAAAGTGCGTTAGCCCAAATTTTGAGTTAGTTGGAGTTGATTTGGTTAAGTTTGGCTCAATTTGACTCATTTAGGTCAAATTCGGTAATTGGGTCAAGTTGACCAATTGGTCAAATTGGGTCAAACCAAGGGTTGGGTCAAGTTCATATGATCATTTGGGATATTTTTGTTCAATTGGTTTGGTTTAGTTTTACTTAGATTTGATTTTGGCTCATCTGAATTCATTTGGGTCAAATGGGTTTTGGTTGACCAATTTGATCAAATTGGCCAAAAATTGGTTGAGTGTTGGTTTGGGTTTATTTGACCAATTGAAGATGATTGTATGCTTTGGTTTCAATTAATTTGGATTTGGTTTTGATTTAGGCCAACTTGAACCTTTAGGTCAAATTGGGATAAGTAGGTCAATTGGGTTCAATTAGGTCCAATCATGGCTTTGGTCATGTTCAACAATCAATTTAGAATGAACTTGAGCCATTGCTTGCAATCAATTTGGTTTATATTTTGATTTGATCCAATTTGGTCTTTTAGGTCAATTTGGGTGAGGGCCAATTGGGTTTGGTTTGACTCAATTGAAGGTCAAGTCATATTCAAATATTGATTTTGATTTGGTATGAATCATTTGTTTCAAGGGATTTGGCTTAGGTTGCAATTTGGCTAGTTTAAGTTCATATGGGTTAAGTGGTTGACTTGGTAAAATGACCAAGTTGACTTGGTTTGACCCAATTTGTGACAATTGATCAACCTAGGGTGATCAACGATCATGATGGGAGGTTTTGATGGGCTTGGTTCAATCTAATTTGTGTAGGATTAGAACTTGGCTCAAATAGGTCAAGTTGGCCACTTTGGGTCAAGTAGAATTAGATTGGCTTGATTTTGGGTTGAGTTTGATTTAGTTGAGTTTATATATGGATTTGGAATTGATATATAAATTCAATTGCAATTAGCTTGGGTTCATATGGGTTTTGGTTCATTTGAATATTTCAAGTCAAAATAGTTAAGTTTGGTTTGACTTGGGTTGATTTTGGTTTGGCTTGATGATTATAGATTTTATTTATACTTGCGAATATGATTAAAGGTATGATTGATTCATGAGAAAATAAATTGAATTTGGGTTTTGGAATGAAGAAATTTGGCTAAGTCCATGGAGTTAGGTCATGTGGCTTAGGTTTGGATTTTGATTTGGTTTGATTTAGTTTTGATCATTTAAATGTATATTTTATTTAAATTTGTGAAGATGATTGAAAATATGATTTGGGAGAAAATCAATTGAGTTTAACTTGATTTGGATTAAGATTTGGCTAAGTCCATGGATAGGTCATATGGCTTAGGAAGGGTTTTGATTTAATTTGATTTAGTTGATTTAGTTTTGATCATTGGAATGTAGATTTGATTTATATTTAGGAGGATGATTGAAGATATAAATTGATTATGAGAAAATTAGTTGATTTTGGATTGATTTGGATTAAGATTTGGCTAAGTCCATGGGATAGGTCATATGGCTTAAGAAGGGTTTCAAATTTGGATTTGATCATGGGCTTCAACCATTTGGTTTTGGAATTTGGATTTGGATTTGATGTTTGGATTGAACTTGAGGTTTGGTTTGAGAAGGTGAACATGGATTGGATTTGGCTTGTAGAGTAGGTCAATTATCCTAATCCCTAAGGCATAACCTAATCTTATGGTTAACCTTCTAAGTCTTTAGGCTTAGGTTAAGTATCAATAATTGTTAGAAGTATCTTATGACTAGGGAAGTCTTAGTGTCTAGAAGACTTCTAAGTCTAAGATGAGAAGATTGAATCCACATTCCAAAAGTGACAACAAGCCTTGGGCTCCATAGTGTTGCCCTTGGAGATAGATGATTGAAAGACCGAAGCAAAGTTTCACATTATAGACTCGAATACATCTTTCAACACTTTGTTTGGGAGAACATGGATACATGAGAACATCATAGTTCCATCCTTTCTACATCAGTGTATGAAGTTTTTGAGAGGTGGGATCGTCTACTATGCCAAAGGAGATCTCAAGCCATTTACAGTTCATGAGATCGGCATGTGATAGAAATAAAGAAAATGAAAAAAAAAGAAAAAAGAGAGAAAAAAAAGAAAAGAAAAGAAAAATAAAAAAAGAAAATAAAGGGAGCGAAAATAGACTTGGAGGAGGAAGTGGGCGACATTAGATTCCACCATATTGTTACTCCATTCGAACATATATGGGATGACGACCTCCACTAGATGAAGAGGCTAGTTTAGAGGCAATTCAAAGGTGGAAAATCTCATTGGCCACCAGATATTTCCAGGTACACCCTATCCATATAGACTTAGAATCTAGTTCATAGTATGAGTCTTATATGTTTAGCACACCAGTCAGCTCATCTCAGTAGTAGAATCTCTTAGAGATGAAACTTGAGCCAGATAGAGATGAAGACCTAGCTCCAAAGTAAAGCATAAGTGTATCCAAGTCTATATGTGAATAAGTTAGGCATTAGTTGGGAAACTTTGCTCTAACCCCACTTTCCTATCAAGAATCTGAGGGCTTGGCAGTTAAAGAAGCCCAAAAGTCATCCACAGGTGTGAAGACTTAGAGGTTCTTTCTAGAAGCATCATCCTCAATTTAATAAGTTGATGTAAAACTTGAGGATGAATCTTATAAAAATTTAATAGAATTACCTTTTGAATGGTAATTACCTTGTGTTCATAATTTAGTAAAGAAAGGGGTAATCCCACATACTTGGTCAAAGCACAGGTCAGACTACTTTAAAAGAATATGTAAGAACAAATGCAAAAGCTCTCAATGAAGACTGGGATAAAGATTCGGTGCAGTGGTTCCAATCGATGATGACGATTACTGCTTAGTCATCAACAATCATTTGGAATTGATAATTTATTTTCAAATCACATTAACTCATATGAGTAGTTGTGCTTAGAAGCTTTAGATGATCTAAATGATTTTTAAGTCAAAGATGCACTACCAGAGTTCGAAGAAGAGATTAAGTCAACCATCGATGAGCTCAAAGAAATCAACTTAAGAGCAAAAGAAGATCCACACCTGACATACATCAATTCTTTATTGAATGAAATTGAAACCATTAACTTCATAAGGCTATTGAATAAATTTAAGGACCACTTTACATGGAGTTATGAAGAGATGACTGGATTGGCTCTTGATGTAGCAGTCCATAAACTAGCAATAGAGCCCACTGCTAACCCTATAAAGCTCCTTACACATGCGATTAGACATAGAACAACATGTCATTTTCGAAGAAAGATCAATGTTGGCTTCATTCGGAAAGAAAAATACCTTTGCTGGTTAGCCAACGTCATCCCAATTAAGAAAAAGAATGTCCAAATTAATATATGCATCAATTTCATGGATTTAAATAAAGCATGTCCAAAAGATGAATTTCCACTACCAATCCTAGAGCTGATGGTGGACATTGCCTCATCTCATGCTCTTTCATGGATGGCTCAGATATAACCAAATAAAGATGGTTCACGAAGATGAAAGAAATATTGCTTTTAGAACCACGATCGAATCTATTGCTATAAGGTCATGCCCTTCAACCTTAAAATGCTAGTTGCATACCGCGGGCAATGACTCAAATCTTCCATCTATTCATTCATCATCATGTCGATCATCAAAAGTAGAGATAAGAAAGGCCATACCTTTGACTTGAGAGTAGTTTTTAAACAGTTAAGACAATTTAACCTCAAAATGAATCCCTTGAAGTGTGCATTCAGAGTAGCTTCAAGGAAATTCCTAGGGTTTATTGTACGACACTAGGGAATTATAATCAATCTAGAGAAGATCAAGGTGATATTAGAAATGGAACCCCCTAAAAATTTAACTCAGCTCAGATCATTCCAAGGGCATTTGGCATATCTAAGATGATTTATATCCAACCTATTGTAAAGATGCCAACTATTTTTAACACTTTTCAAAAAGGATGCCAAGTTCAAGTAGGATGATAAGTGTGTGTATGCCTTCAAAGACATCAAGCATTACCTAATGACACTGCCAGTTCTAGTAGCCCCTATCTTAGGTAAGCTGCTCATACTTTAGACTGCTGCATTAGATGACTCCCTTGGTGCTTTGTTGACCCAAGATAATGATGAAGGAATGGAAAACATACCCTACTACCTCAGCCATCATCTAATCCCTTCTTAGGCTAATTATCCACCCATTGAGAAGCATTGCCTAGCTTTAATCTTTGCATCCCAAGGCAACAACACGACATGCTTCCTCATATGTGAACTTAATCTTTAGGATCAATTCACTACAGTATCTAATGACACGACTGACACTATTTGGACTATTGGCATGACGGTCCATGATTCTCTCATAGTTTGACATTTTTTTGTATCCCTCCATGCGATGAAAGGACAAGCGCTGGTGGATTTCTTAGCAGCACACCTACTTCCTGGTGACTCTCTACTTAGTGATGATCTCCCTGATGAACAAATCATGAACTCAGGGGATACTAACATTCGCTGTTGGGAGATGTACTTATTTTAAGTTTATTTTATTATTATTTTGTGTTTAGTTTTTATTTTATTTAGGTTTTTTTATTCTTAGGTTTATTAAATTTTTTAGTTTAATTTAAGGTTTATTAATTTAATTTAATTCATTTTAATTAGTATATATATTTTTTTAAGTTTAGGTTTTCATTTTATTTTATTTTGTTTAGGTTTAGTTTATTTATTTATTTATTTATTAGGTTATATTTAGTTTAAGTTTGGGTTTAGGCTCAGGGGTTTGGGGTAGGCTGTTTACTTTTAGGGTAGGGTTTAAAGTTTATGGTTTAGGGAGGTGTGGTAGGGCTCAGGGCTTTAGGTGGATAAAGCCAGCCTAGGGCCCAGGTCAGGTCTGGGTAAAGGGTGGGGTCAGGCCTTTAGATTTTTGAGTTAGCCCAGGTTTGAGGGTTTAGGGCCCAGGATCCAAGGCCAGGGCCCAGGGCCCAGGCCTGGGGCCTAGGCCCAGGTTGGGCTCAGGCCTGCAGTCAGGATAGGCTAAGTTAGAGCCTAGGCCCAGGTTTAGGCCCAGTTCTTCATGACACTCAGGGCTCAGTCAGCCAGGACTCCAGGGTCAGGGCCTATTAAGACTCCAGCACAGTTTAGGTGGCCTGGGCCTGTTTTAAGATTTAGGTTTAGGCCTGTGGCCCAGCCTGAGCCCAAGTCATGATCATTTAGTGCCCAGGCCTGGAGTCATGACCCATAGTCACCTGCCCAGGATTTAGCTCAGGGCTCAGGATTTGAGCCCAGGGCCTGTGGCCCATGGCCCAGGGTCAGTGCTAGGGTCCCAGTGGGGTTTGGGCCTAGGGCCTGAGGCCTGGGGTAGGACCATGGATAGGGCCTGGGGTTTAGGATTTGAGCCTAGTTTATGGTCAGGGCCTGGCCCAGGGCCTTTGTGGGCCTGGGGATCAGTTGGCTAGCCCAGGGCAGGTAGGCCTAGGTTTAGAGAGCCTAAGCCTAAGCCCAGGGTTAGGGCCTGGTAGGATCTTATCTTTATCTTTATTTTATTTTATTTAGTTTTATTTTATTTAGGTTTTATTCCAGATTTATTTTATAGTTTAATTTAGTTTATTTATTTTAGTTTATTTATTAGCATATCTGATATCATTTTAGATTAAAGTTTCCTTAGTTAGGATCATATTTTATTTATTTTTTTTCCATTTTATTTAAGCCTAAGGTTTTATATTTATTTTATTTTGGGGTTATCTATTTAGGTCAGGTTTTGGCTTTAGGATTTAGGGTTTAGAGTCCAGGGCCTCATGGTTTTGGGGTTTAGTAGGTTAATGTTTCTGGGTTGTTTAGCAGTTTGTGGTCAGGGGATTAATCTGGGCTGGGCCAGGTTTAGGGCCAGGGCCTGGTTTAGGGTTTTTTAGGTTTAGGGTTTAAGGTGTTGTTGGTATGCTCATGGTTTGGCCCAGGTTTATGGTTTAGGGCTTTGAGTTTGGATTTAGGGTAGGATTTAGGTTTATGGTTGGATTTAGGGCGCAGGTTTTATCTTTATCTAGGTATTTATTTTATTTTACATTTTAGTTTTTTATCTTTATCCGGTTTTATATTTAAGTTTATTTTATTTTATAGTTTAGTTTAGGTTTATTTATTAATTAGTCATTTTTATAGTTTTATCATATGTTTAGGCCTTTATCTACTTTATCATATAGGTCAGCCTTTTATTTATCTTATTGGATACATAGTCAGAGGTTTGGAGTGGCCCAGCCCAGGGTTGGGCCTAGGGTTTTGGGGTAAAGCCCAGTTGGAGGCACAGGGCCCAGGGCCCATCAGGGCCCAGGGCCCAGATCCACGCCTCAGGCCTAGGGCCCAGTGGCCAAAGGTTTAGGGCCCACTTTAGATTTAGGGTTGGGTGGGTGGGTTGGGTAGGGCCCAGGTGGGTGGTAGGGTCAGTGTGAGGTTTAAGAGTCAGGGAGTGTGGGTAATAGGTTTAGGTTTAGGGAGAGAGGTTTATGGAGGTTTAGTGGGTAGGTGTTAAGGTTTAAGGTGGATTTTAGCATTTAGGGTTTAGGTTTGGGGGTTTGTGTGGGTTTAAGGGTTTGGGGTTTAGGGTTAAGGGTTTTTAGGGTTTAGGGTTTAAGGTTGAGGTTTTAGGTTTAGGGTTCAAGTTTTAGTTTAAGGTTTTTTGTTTTTTTTTTAACAGAAACAAATTCTGATTTAGCATTTCATCTTTTGGATTTCATCAACCAAGTAACACACTAAGTTTTCTATGACACGAGCGACAACATAAACAAAAAATTAGCACACATAGAGCAAATCAAAAATTGTAGATAACTTGAACCATCTCTACCGTAAAGATACAGTTCCATATGCAGCAGATAGGATCGATCGTTCTTCGCCTCCCCATCGAACCACCGATCTCAGTAGGATCCACCATCATATCCCCAATCTCTCCCTCCGCCACAACCACGGTTGTAAACTCCATTGTTACTCCCACCTCCATAAGCACTAATAATCTGACCTCCACCTCCATTTCCAATAGCACCTCCAGATCTCCCATCACCCCTGCGATAGTAGTCGCCTCTGCCTTAGCCTCCACCACCAGATCTAGACTGAACCTGGTTGGCAGTGATGTCCCTGCCATCAAGGTTCTGCCCATTCTTAGAGTTTAGGTTTAAGTTTAAGTTTATTTGGTTTTAGGGTTTAGGTTTATTTTTTAATTTATTTAGATAGGTTTAGGTCTATGGTTTTGGGGTTTAGGGTTTAGGGTTTAGGGTTAGGGTTAGGGTATAAGGTATAGGGTTTAGGGTTTTACAGTTTATAGTTTTAGGTTTAGGGTTTAGAGTTTAGGGTTTTTTAAGGTTTAGGTTTTAAGGTTTATAGAGATTTTTTAAATAAACTAAACTGGTAGGTTTAGGTTTATTTAGCTTATTTGGTATATTTTTTATTTATTTTATTTTATTTTATTTTTTATTTCTACTTAGGATTATTTTTTATTTTATATTTAGTTTAGTTTATTTATTTTAGGTTTGTTTATATTAGTTAAGGCTTTTTATTTTAGTTTATTTTTTATGTTTAGGTTTAGGTTTATTTTTAGTTGAAAATTAATTTTATTTTTTATTTTGGTTTAGGTTTTATATATTATTATTACATTTAATTTTTTTTTAGGTTTAGGTTTTAGGTTTTTATTTTAGGTTTATTTTTAGGTTTTAATGTTTTATTTTGGTTTAGGTTTACTTTTAGTTTATTTTCTTTTATTTAGTTTATGTTTAGGTTTAGTTTATTTTAGGTTTAGGTTTAGGTTTTATTTATTTTAGTTTAGTTTATTTTAGTTTGGATTTAGGTTTATTTTATTTTGTTTATTTTATTTTTATTTTAGGTTTAGGTTTTTTTTTAGTTTAGGGGTTAGGTTTTATTTTTTATTTAGTTTTAGGTTTAATTATTTTTTCGGTTTAGGTTTTTATTTAATTTTAAATTTATTTTATTTTAGGTTTATTTTATTTTTATTTTATGTTTAGTTTTTATTTTATTTAAGTTTTTTTTTCTTATGTTTATTTTATTTTTTAATTTAGTTTAGGTTTTTTTATATTTTATTTTAGTTTATTTTCATTATTTTATTTTATTTTATTTTTAGGTTTAGGCTTAGGTTTTAGTTTAGGTTTTTATTTTATTTTATTTTATTTACTTTATTTAGTTTAAATAATTTTATTTATTTTATTCTTAGGTTTTATTTAGTTTAGGTTTAGGTTTTAGGCTATGATTTAGGCATAAAGTTTAGTTTAGGTTAGGGTTTTAGGGTTGGTAGGGTTTGTGGTAGGGTTTAGGGTTTGGGAGTAGGGTAGGTAGGGTTTAGGGTTTAGGGTTTAGGGTAGGTTTTAGGGTTTAGGGTTTAGGATTTAGGGTTTAGAGTCGATCTTTTTATTTCATTTTATTTTGAAAATTAAGCAAATAGGTTTTTAGGTTTATTTAGTTCATTTAGTTTATTTTATTTTATTTAGTTTATTATTTATTATTTATTTTATGTTTTTTTATTTTATTTAGTTTAGTTTTATTTATCTATTTTATTTATTTTATTTTAGGTTTTATCTTTAGTTTAGTTTAGGTTTAGGTTTATTTTTTAGTTTAATTTTATTTTAGTTTAATTTTGGGTTAGTGTTTATTGTTTTAGGTTTAGGTTTTATTTTATTTTCTAAGTTTAGGTTTAGGTTTAATCTTGTTTTATTTTTAGGTTTTATTTTTAAGTAAGTTTAGGTTCATTTTTTTAGTTTATTTTATCTTTATTTAGCATTTTGGTAGATTTAGTTTTAGGTTTAGAGGTTTATTTATTTTAGTTTATCTTTAGTTTAAGTTTAGGTTTATTATATTTTTTATTTAGGTTTAGGGTTTCTTTCTTTTAGTCAGTGGTAGGTTTTATTTTTTATTTATTTTAGGTTTTATTTTAGGATTTTTAGGTTTAGGATGTTATTATTATATATTATTTGATTTAGTTTATTTTATTTAGTTTAGTTTTAGGTTTTTATTTTTTAGTTGACTTTAGGTTTTTATTTATTTTATTTTAGTTTAGTTTTTAATTTTTAATTTTATTATCTTTTGGGGCTTAGGTTAAGATTTAAGTTTTAGTTTTTTTTTCATTTTATATTTTTATTTTATTTTCGTTTAGGATTTTTTTATTTCTTTTATTTTTAGGTTTTATTTACTTTAGGTTTAGCTTTTTAGCTTTTTAGGGTATCATGTTTAGGGTTTGTGTTTTTAGGGTTGCCTAGGGGTTTATGATTTAGGAGGGTTTAAGTTTTGGGTTTAGGGTTTAGGGTTTTGTTTTATGGGTGTAAAATTTTATTACCTGGAAAAGATACAATGTCCTAGGGTGCTTTAAAATTCTTTTTAGAGCAATAAGAAACCCAAAATCTAGACCATCTGGACATTAGGAAAAGAAAACAAAAGAGGAAATAGAAAAGCTGCACAAGGGACCAGTAAGTATAAAACAAATCGAAACAAGAAAAGGATGAGGCCAGTTAGCTCATGATTCCTTTGAGAACCAAAGATAAGCAAGATCCACAACTACAACACTTCGATTGACTGAGTAATGACTATTCCCTCTATAAAGTTCCAACCTGTAAAAGAAATGTGGAAAACACTATAAAGGAAAAAGTCATAGCTAAAAAGGATAAGGATAAAGAGAGGAAAAGGAGAGAGCTGAGAAAGAGAATGCTAGGCTTAATTAGGGTCATCTGAACGGTCAATAATATATATTAGCATCAAAGTTTCATAAAGAAGGGTTACAATCATATGTAATACTACCAACCAAAGAGAAGAGGTGAGTAACATCAAAGCCATCATACCTAGCATACCCGATACATGCAAACATCTAAGGCCAACAGTCCATAGAGTTACAGATACTGCACCATTAAACAAAGAGCAACCAGCCAGCAACTAGCTAACAACCAAACCAATTAACAAAAACCACAATATACTAATCACAATAACCTAGAGGGAGGCTAGAACAAAGTTAGAACACCAACAATAGCCAATATCCAAATACTGATCAAAGCTCTAAACAAGGGAAAACTAGAACCAACCATTAGCATGCAACAGAGAAACAACCAACAAAACCAAGATAGGAGCCCTCAAGCCAAAGTCCCAATAAGTAGTAGTGAACAAGCCAAACCACGGTGAGCAACCACACATGACTAAACAACTCAGAAATGAAACCATCAATTGATGCAAACATAAGGTAGGCACAAATCACCGTAAGAAAAATAGCCGCAGGGGAGAAAGGCAACCACCAACCACCAGAAACCAAAAAGTCCAATCCAATAAGATCAACAATGGTTTGGCCAGCACAACAAATGGCTCTAGCAAATTTTCCAAGAATAAGGAATAGACCAATAAGGAAAAAATCAACCAACCAAGATTCCAAAGACTACTAAAAGACTTCCAACCAAACCAGCCAAGAAATAGCCATAGGGTTTAATTACCGTGAGAATAGCCCATCATAAGTAACCAACAAAGGTAGCATCCCCCGCAGCTAAGGAAAACCAAAAAACCAACAAAGCACCATAGAACAATGGTCTAAAAGAAGCACAACCACCATATAAAGGCAACAGTAGCAGCTAACCATGACTAGTCAAACAACCAAACTTCCTCAGCAATAAAGACTAACTTGACAGGAAGCATAAAAAAAACATAAAATGTGATGCAAACAATGCACCCAGCAGAGGCTAATCCTAGAAGAATAAGCAAACACAAACCAAGGAAAAAGAAGTATCTAGCAATGAACAACAAGGAACCTGGAGGCAACCCCTAAAAAGCAACAATGAAATTCTCCAAAATAAGGCATAGTAAGGAAACAACGAACAATAGTTCCCACTAGGAAGGCCACCCATCCAACCATGAAAAACTAGTAAAAGTAATTCGAGTTCAAGTGGAGAGCCAACAAACCAAGTAGTAAAACATAAGCTACTACCATCTCATCCACCAACAACTAGAGTAACAAAGCATAGAAGATATCAGCCACCAAGCTAAAATAACTTTAACTAGTGAAAAGTCAGAACCACTAGGTATAACAACCTAACCAAAAGCAAGAGGTCAAAAATATAACCTAGCTCGAGCTAAAAACTAAAAATAAGTTTAAGGTTTAGAATTTAGAGTTTAGGGTTTATGGTTAGGGTGTAGGGTTTAGGGTTTAGGGTTTAGGGTTTAGTGTTCAGCCTTTAGGGTTTAGGGTTTTGAGGGATTAAGGTTTAGGGTTTAGGGTTGTAGGGTTTAGTGTTAGTAGGGTTTAGGATTTGGTTGTTGGGTTTTGGGTTTATATTTAGGGTTTAGATTTAGTTTAAGTTTGGTTTGGTTTAGGTTTATTTTATTTAGCATTTAAAAAAGTAAACCCGGTTTAGGTTTATTTAGTTTATTTTTTATTTATTTATTATATTTTATTTTTATTTAGGATTTATTTATTTAGTTTATTATTTGTTTTAGTTTTAGTTTATTTTTATATTTTTTTTAGGTTTAGGTTTAAGATTTTAGCTTATTTTATTTTATTTTAAGGTTTATTTATTTAAGTTTAGGTTAGGTTTTAATTTATTTAGTTTATTTTGTTTAAAAAGCTTAGTTTAGGTTTATTTTAATTTAATTTTATTTAGTTTGGTTTAATTTTTAGGTTTAGGTTAATGTTTATTTATTTTAGTTTAGTTTATTTTTTAAGTGGATTTTATTTTGGTTATTTTTAGTTTATGGTTTAGGTTTATTTATTTTATTTATTTATTTAGATTTAATTTTTAGTTTTATTTTTAGAGGTATTTATTTAGTTTGATTTTGTTTTATTTTAGGTTTATTTTAATTTTATTTTATGTTTAGTTTTATTTAGTTTAAGGTTTATTTTATTTTAAGTAGTTTAGATTTTAATTATTATATTTTAGTTTAGTTTTATTTTATTTTATTTTATTTTAGGTTTGGGTTTAGGTTTAGGTTTATTTAGGTTTTAATTTTATTTTATTATTTTATTTTATTTATGTTTAAGTTTACTTGAGGTTTTATTTTGTAGTTTAAGTTTAAGTTTGTGGGTTTATGGTTTAGAGTCAGGCCCAGGATTTGGGCAGGGCCCAGGAAGGTTCTGTTAGAGATGAGGTTTAGGTGGGTTTAGGTGGGCCAGTAGGATTTAGGGTTTAGTGTTTATGGTTAGTTTTAAGGTTTACGACTTAGGGTTATGGTTTTTTTACTTATTTATAATTTTATTTATTTTTATATTATTAAGTAAACTAGTAGATTTTGGTTTATTTAGTTTATTTATTTTATTTTTTTTAATTATTTTAGTTTATTTTTTTATTTTTTTTTCTTTTTATTTTAGGTTTATTTTTATTTTGTTTAGTTTAGTTTATTTATTTAAGTTTATTATAGTTTTGTTTTCCATTTTAGTTATTTTTTAGGTTTAGGTTTAGGTTTATTTCTAGTTTATTTTATTTTATTTAGTATAGGTTTTGGTTTAGGTTTAGTTTATTTTAGGTTTAGGCTTAGGTTTTATTTATTTTAGTTTAATTTCTTTTAGTTTAGGTTTAGGTTTATTATATTTTTATTTTAGGTTTAGGGTTTTTTCTTTTTTTTTTAGTTCAGGGTTTATGTTTTATGTTTTATTTATTTTTAGGTTTTATTTTAGGATTTTTTTTAGGTTTAGTATGTTATTTGGTTTTTATTTTATTTTATTTTTAATTTAGTTTATTTTTATTTTAGGTTTAACTTTTTTTAGGTTTTTTATTTTTTAGTTCAGTTTAGGTTTTTATTTATTTTATTTTAGTTTAGTTTTTTATTTTTAATTTTATTATCTTTTGTGGCTTAAGTTAAGGTTTAGGTTTTAGTTTTTTGTTTCATTTTATATTTTTATTTTATTTTCGTTTAGGATTTTTTATTTATTTTATTTTAAGGTTTTATTTAGTTTAGGTTTAGGTTTTTAACTTTTTAGGGTTTCGTGTTTAGGGTTTAGGGTTTAGGGTTTGGGGTTTAGGGTTTAGGGTTTAGGATTTAGGGAGGGTTTAAGTTTTTGGGTTTATGATTTTGTTTTGGGAGTTAGAATTTTATTATCATAAAAGGAAAATATACAATGCCCTTAAAAGGGGTAAAGCTTTAAAATTCTACTGCTCTTAGAGTAGTAAGAAACCTAAAGAGCTAGACGCTCATCTAAGTACATTAGGAAAAGAAAAGAAAATAAAAGAGGAAATAGAAGAGCTAAAAAGCACTAGAGAAAAAGACACAAAGTAAGTATAAATCAAATCCTGGAAACAGTAAAAGGATGAGCCAGCAGCAGTTCATGATTCCTTTGAGAACCAAAGATAAGCAAGATCCAAAACTACAACACTTCAATTGACCGAGTAATGACCATTCCCTCTATAAAGTTCCAACCTGCAAAAGAAATGTGCAAAACAATATAAAGGCAAAAGTCATAGCTAAAAAGGATAAGGATAAAGAGAGGAAAAGGAGAGAGCTGAGAAAGAGAAGGCTAGGCTTAATTAGGATCATCTGAAGGGTCAATAATATATATTAGCATCAAAGTTTCATAAAGAAGGGTTACAATCATATGTAATGCTACCAACCAAAGAGAAGAGATGAGTAACATCAATGCCATCATACCTAGCATACCATCATATAATAGAGGACTAAAAGAGGACTAAAAGAAGCACAACCACCATATAAAGGCAACATTAGCAGCTACCCAGGACCAGTAAAAAACCAAACATCCCTAGCAATAAAGACTAACCTGACAGGAAGCATAAAAATAACATAAAATGTGATGCAAACAACACACCCAATAGAGGCTAATCCTAGAAGAATAAGCAAACACAAACCAAGGAAAAAGAAGGATCTAGTAATGAACAATAAGGAACTTTGAGCCAACCGCTAAAAAGCAACAATGAAATTCTCAAAAATAAGGCCCAGAAAGGCAACAACCTATAATAGTTCCCACTAAGAAGGCCGCCCATTTAACCATGAAAAACTAGTAAAAGTAATTCGAGTTCAAGTGGAGAGCCAACAAACAAAGTAGTGCAGAAAACTTAATAAAGCTAGGGCAGAAGCCATCTCATCCACCAGCAACTAGAGTAACAAGGCAGACAAGATATCAGCCACCAAACTAAAAAAACCAAGCTAACCTAGGTTGAAAAGTCAGCAACCACTAAGTAGCAACAACCAAACCAACCCAAAAACAAGAGATCAAAAATATAACCCAGCTCAGGCTAAAAAGTGAAAATAAGTTTAAGGTTTAGAATTTAGAGTTTAGGATGGTTTAGGTGGTTTAGGGGGGTTTAGTGAGGTTTAGGGTTTGAGGGATTAAGGTTTAGGGTTTAGGGTTGTGGGAGGTTTAGGTAAGGGTATATGGTTTAGGGTTTAGGTTCAGTGGGTTTATGTTAGTTTATATAGGGTTAAGGATTTAGATAGGGTGTTAAGTTTAGGTTTAGGATTTATTTTAGGTTTAGGATTTTTTTAAATTAAGCAAAAGCAGGTTTAGTTTATTTTGTTTATTATATTTTATTTTATTTAGGTTTATTTATTTATTTAGTTTAGTTATTTGTTTTAGTTTAAGTTTTATTTTAGTTTATTTTTAGGTTTAGGTTTAGGTTTATGATTATTTTAGCTTAGTTTTATTTTATTTTATTTTAAGGTTTAGGTTTTATTTATTTTAAGTTTAGGTAGGTTTTAATTTATTTTTAGGTTTTAGTTAGGTTTATATTTTAGATATTAGGTTTAATTTAGTTTAGAATATTTTAATTTATTTTATTTTATTTAGCTTTGGTTTTAGGTTTAGTTTATTTTAGGTTTAGGTTAATGTTTTATTTATTTTAGTTTATTTTATTTTAGTTTAGGTTTAGGTTTATTTTATTTTGGTTATTTTAGGTTTAGTTTATTTCAATTTATGGTTTAGGTTTTATTTATTTATTTATTTTTGATTTAATTTTTAGTATTATTTTTTAGGTTTAGGTTTTATTTAGTTTTGATTTTCTTTATTTTAGGTTTATTTTATTTTTTTATTTTATGTTTTTTTTTTTATTTTAGCTTTTTTATTTGATATTTTATTTTATAACTAGTTTAGGTTTTTTAATTATTATATTAGTTTAGTTTTTTTATTTTATTTTATTTATTTTTTTTAGGTTTAAGTTTAGGTTTAGGTTTTAGTTTAGGTTTTATTTTATTTTATTTTATGTTTAAGTTTTTTTTTATTTATGTTTACTTTTAGGTTTTATTTAGTTTGGTTTAAGTTTTTTATTTTAGGGTTTTTTTAGAGTTTTTTTAGGATTTGGGGTTTAGGGTTTAGGGTTTTAGGTTTTAGGTTAGAGGATTCAGAGTTTAGTGTTTAGGGTTTAAGGTTTAGTGTTTAAGGTTTTAGGATTTGGGCTTTAGGGTTTATGGTTTATTTTAAGATTTACGATTTAGGGTTATGGTTTTTTTACTTGTTTATAATTTTATTTATTTTTATATTATTAAGTAAACTAGTAGATTTTGGTTTATTTAGTTTATTTATTTTATTTTTTTATTTTAATTTATTTTTTATTTTTCATTTTTATTTAGGTTTATTTTTATTTTTATTTAGTTTAGTTTATTTATTTTAGTTTAGTTTTCCATTTTAGTTATTTTTTAGGTTTAGGTTTAGGTTTAGGTTTATTTTTTAGGTTTAGTTCTATTTATTTTATTTTTATTTAGTTTTTTTTTAAATTTTATTTTAACAGAGAACAAATTCAGAGTAAACATTTCTTCTTTTTGATTTCATTAACCAAGTAACCACCAAGTTTTCTAAGGCACAACCAACAACATAGATAGAAAATGAGCACGCATAGTGCAAATCAAAAATCATAGATAACTTGAATCATATCTACTATAAAGACACAATTCCATTAATAGCATATCTCATCGGTCATTCTTCAGTTTCTCTAGTTCCCATCAGAACAACCCCAGCCTTTCGAGTAGCGGGATGCACCATCATATCTCATATCTCTCCCTCCGCCACCACAATGTCTATACCCTCCATTGCTCTTCCCGCCTGCATAACCACCATTGCTCTGACCACCACCTCCATATCCACCAGTACCTCTAGATCCCCCACCACCACTTCGATAACCGCCACCTCCGCCTTCGCCTCCACTACCATATCTAGACCAGTGATGGTGATGTTCCTCAAGGTTTTCTCCATTCTTAGGGTTTAGGTTTAGCTTTAGGTTTCTTAGGTTATAGGGTTTAGGTTTACTTTATAAATTATTTAGTTACTTTAGGTTTATATTTAGGGATTGGGGTTTAGGGTTTAGGTTTATTAGGTTTGAGGGATTATGCTTATTTTTTTAAATTATTTTGTTACTTTAGTGGGGTTTGTGGGAGTGTGGAGGGTCAGGAGGGAGGGTAGTGAGTTTAGTGGCCCAGGTTTATGCTCAGTTAGGGTGGTTTAGTAGAGAGGTCAGGCCCAGGGCCCAGGAGGTAGGCTCAGGGTTTAGGAGGCCCAGGGTTTAGGGTCAGCCTGGGGGTAGGGGCCTAGTCAGCCAGTGTGGGCCTGGTGGCCTGTGTGGCCTAGGAGTGGTTGAGAGAGTCATTCTTGATAGGGTTTTGGGGCTCAGGCTCAGGGCTCACAATAGGGTTAGGGCCCAGGGTCAGTGGGGTTTAGGGCCTAGGGTATGGTCAGTGGCCCAGGTAGGCCAGCCAGTGATAGACAGTTGGCTCAGGGAAGATATAGGGTTTAGGGTCTTTTAATTAAACAAACCCGATGGTTTTGGTTTATTTAGTTTATTTATTATTTTTTCATTTATTTTATTTTATATTTTATTTATGTTTATTTTATTTTATTTAGTTTAGTTTATTTATTTTAGGTTTATTTATTTTAATGTAGGATTTTTTAGTTTATTTTTTAGGTTTAGGTTTAGATTCAAGTATATTTTCTAGTTTAGTTTTATTTTTACTTTTTGTTTTTTAGGTTTAGGATTTATATTTTATTATTTGAATTAGGTTTCAATTTTTATTTTATTTTTTTAAGTTTAGGTTTTGGTTATTATTTTAGGTTTATTTTAAGGTTTTATTTTTTAGTTTAGGCTTAGGTTTATTTTTAGATTATTTTATTTTTTTTGGTTTAGGTTTTGGTTTAGGTTTAGTTTATTTTATTTATTTTTAGTTTATTTTATTTTTGGTATAGGTTTAAGTTTTATTTATTTATTTTTAGATTATTTTAGTTTAGTTTAGGTTTATTTTTTTATTTTATTTATTTTAGTTTTAGTAGGTTTAGTTTTTGTGGGTCAGTGATTTTATTCATTTTAGGTTTATTTTTTAGGTTTATGATTTTATATAGTTTTATTTTATTTTATCTTTTATTATTTTATTTTATTTTATATTTGTTTTATTTTAATTAGGTTTTTATTTAGGTTTATTTTATCTGAATAGGTTTAATTTATTTATCTTTTAGTTTATTTTTTTATTTTATTTTATTTTAGGTTTTGATTTAGGTTTTATTTAGGCATTTATCTTTATTTTACATTTAGGTTTTGGGCTCAGGGCCTGTGGTCATGGCTCTATGTTCAGGCTCAGGGCCTGGTGGCTATGGTTTAGTTTAGGCCCAAGGCCTGGGGTCAGCCTGGCTAGGATCAGGGCTCAGTTTAGTCAGGGCCTGGCCTAGGCCTGGTTTGGGTTAGTGCTAGGGCTCAGGTTTATGGTTTGAGCAGCTGCCTTTGGGTAGTACTTTTTTGTTTAATTGGGTCCCAGTTTTATTTTTTTTATTTGTTTTTAGGGTCTTGGTATTTTTAGGTTAAGTTTTTTGGCTGTCCAATTTATTTAGTTTTATTTTATTTTTATCTTAGTTTTAGTTTTATTTTATTAATTTATCTTTAAATTTAGTTTAGGTTCTTATTTATTTTATTTTAGTGTATTTCATTTTTATTTATTTTCTTCTCAGATTTAGGTTTAGTTTGTTTTAGGTTTTAATTTATTTATTTTAGGTATTTAGTTTAGTTTAGTTTATTTTTTAGAGGGTTTAGTTTGTTGGGTTAGTTTAGGGTTTATGGTTTAGGGTTTAGGGCTTAGGGTTTGGGGTTTAAGGTTTAGGGTTTAGGGTTTAGGGTTTAGGGTTTAGTGTTTAGGGCTATTTATGGTTTAGGATTTTTTTGGGGAAAGTTAGAATTTTATTATCATAAAAGGAAAAAAAATACAATGTCCTTAAAAGGGGTAAAGCTCTAAAATTCTTTTGCTTTGAGAGCAACAAGAAACATAAAGTGCTAAATCCCCATCTTAGTGCATTAGAAAAAGAAAAGAAAACAAAAAAACAAATACAATAGCTAGAAAGCATAAGAGAAAAAGATACAAAGTAAGACTAAAACAAATCCTAAAATTAGTAAAAGGATAAGTCAAAAGCAGTTCATGATATATTTCAGAAAGCAAGATAAGCAAGATCGATAGAAACAACACTTGGGTTGACTGAGTAACGACCATTCCCTCTGTAAAGTTCAACCTGTTAAATAAATCTGCAAAACACTACAAAGTCAAAAATCATAGCTAAAAAGGATAAGGAGAAAGAGAGGAAAAGGGGAGAGAGCTGAGAAAGAGTAGGCTCAGGCTCAGTTAGGATCATCTCAAGGGGCAACAATACATATGCTCATCCAAATTTCATAAAGAAGGTTTACAATCATATGTAATGCTACCAACTAGAGAGAAGAGGTGAGTAGCATCAAAGCCAAGATAGCCAGCATACCTGATACAAGCAAACATCCAAGGCCAGCAGTCCATAGAGTTCTAGATCTTGCACCATTAAACAGAGAGCAACCAAATAGTAACTAGCTAGTAGGCAAACCACCAAACAAAAACCACAACAAGCTAATCATAAAAAACTAGAGAGAGGCTAGAATAAAGGCAGAACACCAACAATAGCCATTGTCCAAATACCCATCCAAGCTCCAAACTAGGGAAAACTAGAACTAACCATTAATAAGTAGCAGAACCATGCCAATTAATAGAGAAAAAACCAACGAAAGTGAAAATAATTAACCAACCAAGATTCTAAGGACAACTAAAAGTCCTCCAACCAAAAAAACTTAGTAAAATAGCCATAAGAAAACCACCATAGAATATCCCATCATAAGTAACCAACAAAGGATGCATCACCAGCAGCCAAGGAAAAGTAGAAAACCAATAAAGCACCACACAATAGAGGTCCAAAAGAAGCACAACCACCATAGAAAGGCAACAGTAGTAGCTAGCCAGGAGTAGCCAAAAAACTAAACTTCCCCAGCAACAAAGTCTAACCCTACAGGATGCATTATAACAACATAAAATTTACTACAAACAACACACCCAATAGAGGTTAATCCTAGGAGAACAAACAAATACAAAACCAAGGAAAAAGAAGGATCCAACAATAAATAATAAGGAACTAAGAGGTAATTCCAAAAAAAGTAGTCAGGAAATTCTACAGGATGAGAAAGAGAATATCCAACAACAGTTCCCACTAGGAAGGCCACCCATCCAACCATGAAAAACTAGTAAAAAGTAATTTGAGTTCAAGAGGAGAGCCAACTAACCAACATGTGTAGAAAACATAATAAAGCTTGAGCAAAAACCATCTCATTCACCAGCAACGTGAGTAACAAGCAGAGAAACCCAGGCCAAAAAATCATGCCAACTAGGTTGAAAAGCCGGGGAACCACCAGGAGCAACCATTAGGCCAACCCAAGCAAGAGGTCAAAAAAAATAAACTCAAGCTAAAAAAAGTAAAATAAGTTTAGGGTTTAGGGTTTAGGGTTTAAGGCTTAGGGTTTAGTGTTTAGGGTCTAGGGTTTAGGGTTTAGGATTTAGATTTGTAGGGTTTAAGGTTTAGGATTGTAGGGGGTTTAGGGTTTAGGATTTAGAGTTTAAGGTTTAAGGTTTATGGTTGTAGGGTTTATGGTTTAGGGTTGTATGGGGGTTTAGGGTTAGTTTACAGTTTAGGGTTTAGGGTTTAGGTTAGTTTAAGGTCTAAAATTTAGGGTTTATGGTTTTTTATGGTTTAGGATTTAAGGTTTATGGTTTAGGGTTTAGGTTTTTAGGTTTTTAGGTTTTAGGGTTTAAGGTTTAGGGTTTTTTAGGGTTTTGGGTTTATGGTTTATTTTAGGTTTAGGGATTTTTTTTTATAAAATTAAGTAAACTAGTAGGTTTAAGTTTATTTAGTTTATTTTAATTTATTTTAGTTCATTTTTTATTTTTATTTAGGTTTATTTTTTAATTTTATTTAGATTAGTTTATTTATTTTATGTTTATTTATTTTAGTTAAGGTTTTCTATTTTAGTTTATTTTTTTAGGTTTAGGTTTGGGTTTATGTTTTTTTTGGTTTAGGTTTAGGTTTAGGTTTTTATTTTATTTTTTTGGGTTTAGGTTGTAGGTTTTATTTTAGGTTTATTTTAGATTTTATTTCTTAGTTCAGGTTTAGATTTATTTTTATTTTATTTTATTTTATTTAGTTTAGTGTTTAGGTTTAGTTTAGGTTTAGTTTTAGGTTTCATTTATTTCAGTTTAGTTTATTTTTGTTTAGGTTTAGGTTTATTTTATTTGGTTTAATTTAGGTTTAGGTTTTGTTTTTAGTTCAGGGTTTAGGTTTTATTTTTTATTTTTTTTAGGTTTTATTTTTAGGTTCATTTTTTAGGTTTATCTTTTTATTTAGCTTTTATTTTATTTTATTTTATTTTAGGTTTATTTTATTTTATTATACATTTAGTTTTTATTTTATTCAAGTTTTTTTAGGTTTACTTTATATTTTTAGTTTAGTTTGGGTTTTTATTTATTTTATTTTAGTTTAGTTTTTATTTTTCATTTTATTTTATTTTTAGGTTTAAGTTTAGGTTTAGGTTTTAGTTTAGGTTTTTATTTATTTTGTTTTTTGTTTTATTAATGTTTAGTTTTTTTATTTATTTTATTTTTAGGTTTTATTTAGTTTAGGTTAAGCTTTTTAGGATTTTAGGGTTTTGGGTTTTGGGATTTGGGTTTAGGGTTTGGGGCTTAGGGTTTAGGATTTATGGTTATAGGTTTTAGCATTTAGGGTTTATAGTTTAGGGTTTATTGTTTAGAGTTAAGGGTTTAGGGTTAGGGTTTTTTTTTAATTTCAATTTTAATTAATTTATTTATTTTTATTTTTTAAAATTAAGTAAACTAGTAGGTTTAGGTTTATTTAGTTTATTTTTTTATTTATTTTAGTTTATTTTATATTTTATTTTATTTAGGTTTATTTTTTATTTTTATTTAGTTTAGTTTATTTATGTTAGGTTTATTTATTTTAGTTTATTTTTTAGTTTTAGGTTTTAGTTTAGGTTTATTCTTAGCTTATTTTATTTTTTTTTAGGTTTAGGTTTTATTTTATTTTTTATGTTTAGGTTTTAGGTTTTATTTTAGGTTTATTTTTTAGGTTTTATTTCTTAGTTTAGGTTAAGGTTTATTTTAAGTTTATTTTATTTTATTTAGTTTAGGGTTTAGGTTTAGTACATTTTAGGTTTAGGTTTAGTTTTTATTTATTTTAGTTTAGTTTATTTTAGTTTAGGTTTAGGATTATTTTATTTTATTTATTTTTAGGTTTTGTTTTTAGTTTAGGGTTTAGGTTTTATTTTTTTATTAGGTTTTAGGTTGTATTTTCAGTTTCATTTTTTAGGTTTAGGTTCTTATTTAGTTTTAAATTTATTTCATGTTTTTTTATTATATGTTTAGTTTTTTTATTTATGTTTCTTATTTTAAGGTTTATTTTATTTTTTTCTGTTTAATTTAGAGTTCTATATATTTTATTTTTGTTTACTTTTTATTTTTAATTTTATTTTATTTTTTGGATTAAGTTTGGGTTTAGGTTTTTATTTTATTTTATTTTTTTTATTTTATTAAGGTTTAGCTTTTTTTCTTTATTTTATTTTTAGGTTTTATTTAGTTTAGGTTACGGTTTTTAGGTTTTTAGGGTTTAGGGTTTAGGGTTTAGGGTTGTAGGCTTTAGGGTTTAGGGTTTAGGGTTTTACAGTTTATAGTTTAGGGTTTTAGGGTTTAGGGTTAGGGTTTTTTTTAATTTTAATTTTAATTTTTTTTATTTTTTTAAAATTTAGTAAACTAGTAGGTTTAGGTTTATTAAGCTTATTTTTTATTTATTTTAGTTTATTTTATATTTTATTTTTATTTAGGTTTATTTTCATTTTATTTAGTTTAGTTTATTTATGTTAGGTTTATTTATTTTAGTTTATTTTTTAGTTTTAGGTTTAAGTTTAGGTTTATTTTCTAGTTTAGTTTATTTTTGTTTTATTTTTTAGGTTTCGATTTTATTTTTTATTTTTAGGTTTAGGTTTAGGTTTTTATTTTATTTTTTAGGTTTAGGGTTTAAATTTTTATTTTAGGATTATTTTTAGGTTTAATTTTTTAATTTAGGTTGAGGTTTATTTTTAATTAATTTTATTTTATTTAGTTTAGGTTTAGGTTTAGTTTATTTTAGGCTTTATTTATTTTAGTTTAGTTTATTGTTGTTTAGGTTTAGGTTTATTTTTTATTTATTTTAGGTTTAGTTCGTTTTTAGTTTAGGGTTTATGTTTTATTTTTATTTATTTTTAGGTTTACTTTTTTAGGTTTAGGTTTTATTTAGTTTTATTTTAGGTTTATTTTCATTTTATTTAGGTTTTTTTATTTTTTACTTTAATTTAGGTTTTATTTATTTTATTTTAGTTTAGATTTTACTTTTTATTTTATTTTCTTTTTAGGTTTAAGTTTAGGTTCTAGTTTAGGTTTTTATTTTATTTTATTTTTTATTTTATTTTTATTTAGGTTTATTTATTTATTTTATTTTTAGGTTCTATTTAGTTTAGGTTTTGGTCTTAGCTTTTTAGGGTTTAGGGTTAGTTTAGGGTTTAAAGTTTGGCATTTAGGATTTAGAGTTTAGGGTTTAAGATTTAGGGTTTAAAGTTTAGGGTTTAGGATTTTTAGATTTTTTTTAAACAGAGAACAAATTCAGATTCGACATTTCTTCTTTTTAATTTCATCAACCAAGTAACACACTAAGTCTAAGACCCAAGCGATAACTTAGATAAAAAATGAGCATGCATAGAAAAATTCAAAAACCCTATGTAACTAGAATTGTTTCTACTTTAAAGACATAATTCCATAAGCAGTAGATTTGATTGACCGTTATTCAGTTTCTCCAGTTCCTATCAGAACCACCCCAGCGTCTCAAGTAGTGGGATCCACCATCATATCGCCAATCTCTCCCTTATTCACCACCACTTTGTAACCTCCATCGCCTCATACCAGCTGCTTGATGACCACCTCACATCCACCAACACCTCTAGATCTCCCACCCTGCGTTAATCCTCCACCCAGTAGATCTAGTGAGCTTAGTTGATGGTGATGTTCTGCATCCATTCTTAGGGCTTAGGTTTAGGTTTAAGTTTATTATATTTTAGGTTTTAGGTTTATTTTTTAATTTATTTAGTTACTTTAGGTTTAGGTTTAAGGTTTGGGGTTTATGGTTTAGAGTTTAGGGTTAGGGTTTAGGGTTTAGGGTTTTAGGTTTTATGTATTTTGGGTTTAGGGTTTAGGATTAAGGTTTAGGATTTAGGGTTTATGGTTTAGTGTTTAAGCTTTAGGTTTAGGGTTTTTAGGGTTTAGGGTTAGGTTTAGTTTTGGGTTTAGTTTTAGTGTTGAGTTTAGGTTTAAAGTTTAGGGTTTAGTTTTACAGTTTAGGAGTTTATAGTTTAGGTTATTTAGGGTTTAAGGTTTAGGGTTTAGGGTTTAAGGTCTAGTGTTTACGATTTAAGATATATGGTTTAGGGTTTAGGGTTTAGGGTTGTAGGGTTTTGGGTTTAGAGTTCAGGGTTTTGTGTTTAGGGTTTTGGGTTAATTTAGGGTTTAGAGTTTATGGTTTTTTAGGGTTTAGGGTTTAGGGTTTAGGTTTTAGGGTTTAGGGTTTAAGGTTTAGTGTATTTTAAGGTTTAGGGTTTAGGGGTTTAGGGTTTATGATTTAGGGTTTAGGGTTTTTAGGGTTTAGGGTTAAAGGTTCAGGGTTATAGGTTTAGAGTTTTTTTAAAAAAAATTAAATAAACCACTACGTTTAAGTTCATTTTGTTTATTTTTTATTTTATTTTATTTTATTTTATTTATTTTTATTTAGTTTAGTTTATTTCTTTTAGGTTTATTTATTTTAGTTTAGGTTTATTTTTATTTTAGTTTATTTTTTTAAGTGTAGGTTTAGGTTTAGGTTTATTTTTTAGTAATTTTATTTTTATTTTATTTTTAGGGTTAGGTTTTTATTTTATTTTTTTAGGTTTATGTTTTAAGCTTTTATTTCAGGCTTAATTTTAGGTTTTATTTTTTTAGTTTAGGCTTAGGTTTATTTTTAGTATATTTTATTTTATGTAGTTTAGGTTTAGGTTTAAGTTTAGTTGATTTTAGGTTTAGGTTTAGGTTTTTATTTATTTCAGTTTAGTTTCTTTTAGTTTAGATATAGGTTTATTTTATTTGGTTTATTTTATTTTTATATTTAGGTTTTGGTTTTTTTTTAGTTAAGGGTTTAGGTGTAATTTTTTATTTATTTTTAGGTTTATTTCTTAGGTTTAAGTTTTTAAGTAGTTTTTATTTTATTTTATCTTAGGTTTATTTTATTTTTATTTTAGGTTTAGTTTTTATTTTATTTAGGTTTTTTATTTATAAGTTTATTTTATTGTTTAGTTTAGTTAAAGACTTTATTTATTTTATTTTTGTTTAGTTTTTATATTTTCTTTTATTTTATTTTTAGGTTTAGGTTTAGGTTTTAGTTTAGGTTTTTATTTTATTTTATTTTATATTTTTAATTAAGTTTAGGTTTTAGGTTTTAGGGTTTATGGTTTAGTGTTTAGGGTTTAGGGTTTAGTGTTTAGGATTTAGGGTTTTAGGGGTTTAGGGTTTAGGTTTTAAGTTTAGGGTTCAGGTTTTAGTTTAGGGTTTAGGGTTTAGGGTATAGGGTTTAAGGTTTAGGGTTTAAGGTTTTTTTAATCAAGTTTAGGGTTTAGAGTTTAAGGTTTAGGGTTTAGGGTTTAGAGTTTACAGTTTAGGGTTTAGGGTTTAGGATTTTAAGGTTTAGGGTTTAAGGTTTAGGGTTTAGGGTTTATGGTTTAGGTTGTTTAGGGATTTTTTATGGGAAAGTTAGAATTTTATTACTATAAAAGGAAAAGATACAATGTCTTTAAAAGGGTAAAGCTTTAAAATTCTCTTTCAACTACATAAACCTAAAGAGCTAACCCCATCTAAGTACATTAGAAAAGAAAAGAAAAGAAAAAAGAGAATAGCTAAAAGCATAAGAGAAAAAAAAAGTAAGACTAAAATAAATCCTGAAAATTGTAAAAAGATGAGTCAGCAGTAGTTCATGATTCCTTTGAGAAAGCATGATAAGCAATATCCAAAGCAATAGGGCTTGGCTTGAGTAAGTAATGACCATTCCCTCTGTAAAGTTCAACCATAAAAGAAATACAAAACACTACAAATGTAAAAGTCATAGCTAAAGGATAAGGACAAAAGGAAAGGAGAGCTAAGAAGAAGGCTCAAGCTTAGTTAGAGTCATCTCAAGGCTCAATACATATGAGCATCCAAACCTCATAAAGAGGGGTTATAATCAAATGTAATGCTTCCAATCAGAGAGAAGAGGTTTGTAACATGAAAGCCATCATAGCCAGCATACCTGATACATGCAAACATCCAAAGCCAATAGTACCTAGAGTTCCAGATCTTACAACATTAAACAAAGAGCAATCGACCAACAACCAGCTTGAAGCTAAAGCACCAGGGAAAACTAGAACCAGCCATCAGCAAGCACCAGACCAATGCCAATTAATAGAGAAATAGCCAACAAAACCAAGATAGGAGCCCTCAAGCCAATTTCCCAACAAGTAACAATCACTAAGCTAAACTAGGGTTAGCAACCACAAATGACTAAACAGCTCAGAAATGAAATAATCAACTAACGGAAACATAAGATGCAACTAGTGCAAATCACCAGAAGATAAAACATCCACATAAAGAGACCAAAGATAGCCAACCAATAGAAATGAAAAGTTCAATCAAAAGGACCGTAAAAGGTTCGGCACATAGCAAAGGCACAGAACTTTCCAAGAAGAAGGAAAAGACCAACCAAGATTCCAAGGACAAGTAAAGCTCCTCCAAAACCGGTAAAAATAAAATAGCCATAAGGCAACCACTAGAGAACAACCCATCATAAGTAACCAACAAATGAAGCATCCCCATCAGCCAAGAAAAAGTAGAAAACCAATAAAGCACCACACAATAGTGGTCCAAAATAAGCACATCCACCATAGAAAGACAACAATAGCAGCTAGCCAGGACCAATCGAAAAACAATACTTCCCCAACAACAAAGACTAACCTGACATGAAGCATAATAACAACACAAAACAAACAATGCACCCAGAGGCTAATCCAGGAGAATAACCAAACACAAAACCAAGGTAAAAGTATCAATGACAAACAATAAGGAATTAGAGGAAACACAAAAAAGTTAGAAATTCTCAAAGAATGCCGAAGGCAACAACCAATAGTAGTTCCCACTCAGAAGGCCACCCATCCAACCATGAGAAATCAGTAAAAAGTAATTCGAGTTCAAGAGGGAAGCCAACAAACAAACCAGTGCAAAAATTAGAATAAAGCTAGAGAAGAAACTATCTCATCCCCCAGCAACCAGAGTAACACGGTATAGAAGACAGCAGCCACCAGGCAAAAAAAACCAAGCCAACTAGGATGGAAAGACAAGAAATACTAGTAGCATCCACCATGCAAACCGAAAAGCAAGAGGTCAAAAACATAACCCAACTTAAGCTAAAAATTAACAAATAAGTTTAGGGTTTAGGGCTTAGGGTTTAGGGTTTACGATTAGGGTTTAGTTTTTAGAGTTTAGGGTTTAGCATTTAGGCTTTATGGTTTATGGTTTTGAGGGTTTAGGGTTCAGGGTTTAGGGTTGTAGGGCTTAGGGTTTTGGGTTTGTTTATGGTTTAGCATTTAGGGTTTAGGTTAGTTTAGGGTTTAGGGTTTAGGATTTAGGTTTTAGGGTTTAAGGTTTAGGGTTTTTGAGGGTTTAGTGTTTTGGGTTTAGGGTTTAGGGTTTAAGGTCTATGTTTTATTTTAGGTTTACAATTTTTTAAAATTAAATAAACTAGTAGGTTTAAATTTATTTAGTTTATTTTCTATTTATGTTATTTTATTTTATTTTATTTTATTTATATTTATTTAGGTTTATTTTTTATTTATTTAGGGTTACGTTTTGGGGTTAAGGATTTAGGGTTTAGGGTTTTAGGTGTGAGGGTTTAAGGTTTAGAGTTTTGGTTTTAGGTTTAGGGTTCAAGTTTTAGTTTAGGGTTTAGTGTTTTGGTTTTTTTAATAGAGAACAAATTCAGATTCATCATTTCTTCCTTTTGATTTCATCAACCAAGTATCACACCAAGTTTTCTAAGACACAAGCAACATTGTAGATAAAAAATGAACACGCATAGAGCAAGTCAGAAACCCTAGAAAACTAGAACTATCTCTACTATAAAGATATGGTTCCACATGCAGTAGATGGGATTGGTCATTCTTCAATTTCTCCAGGTCCCATAAAAACCACCCCGTCCTCTCGAGTAGTGAGATCCACCATCATATCCCCGATCTCTCACTTTGCCACAACCAAGGCTATAAACTCCGTCGCTCCTCCCACCTCAATAACACCACTACTCTGACCACCACCTCCATATCCACCAGCACCTCCAGATCCCCCACCACCATTGTGATACCGCACTCAGCCTTCTCCATAGATCTAGGCGAGCAGTGACGGTGATGTTCCTTTCGACAAGGCTCTGTCCATTCTTAGGGTTTACATTTAGGTTTTGGTTTATTAGGTTATAAGTTTTAGGTACATTTTTTAGTTTATCTAGTTAATTTAGGTTTACATTTAGGGCTTGGGATTAGGGTTTATGGTTTAGGGTTAGGGTTTAGGGCTAAGGGTTTATGGTTTAAGGTTTAGGATTTTTTTTGAAAGATAGAATTTTATTACCATAAAAGGAAAAGATATAATGTCCTTAAAAGGGTAAAGCTCTAAAATTCTACTATTCTCAGAGCTACAAGAAACCCAAAGAGCTAAACTCCCATTTAAGTACATGAGAAAAAGAAAATAAAATAAAAGAGCAAATAGAATAGCTAAAAAGCATAATAGAAAAATACAGTAAGACTAAAACAAATCCTTAAAATAATAAAAGATGAGTCGTGAGAGTTCATGATATCTTTGAAAGCAAGATAAGCAAGATCCATAGTAATAACACTTGGGTTGGAGTAATGACCATTCCCTATGTAAAGTTCCAACCTATAAAAGAAATCTATAAAATATAAACACAAAGTCATAGCTAAAAGGATAAGGATAAAGAGAGGAAAATGAGAGAGTTGAGAAAGAGAATTTCAAGGTTATGATCATGAGGGCAACAATACATATGAGCATCCAAACTTCATAAAGAAGGGTTTCAATCATATGCAATGCTACCAACCAGAGAGAAGAGGTGAGTAACATCAAAGCCATCATAGCTAGCATATTTGATGCAATCAAACATCCAAGGCCAGCGATCCGTAGAGTTCTAGATTTTGAACTATTAAATAAAGAGCAATCATCCAGCAACCATCTAGATGCCAAACCACCAAAAAAAACTACAATAGACTAATCATAATAACCTAGAGAGAGGCTAGAACAAAGTCGAACACCAGAACAACCATTATCCAAATACCCAGCTCAAACTAAGGAAAACAAACCATCAGCAAGCACTTGGCCAATGCCAATTAATAGAGAAACAACCAACCAAACCAAGATAGGAGCCCTCAAGCCAAAGTGCCAACAAGTAGCAGTCACCAAGAGAAATGAGGGTGAGCAACCAAAAATGACTAAATGACACAGAAATGAAACCATCAACCAGAAAAAAATTAGTTCGAGTTCAAGATGAGAGCCAAAAAACCAACCAATGCATAAAATAGAATAAAGACAGCAGAAACATCTCATCCACTAGAAAATAGAGTAACAAAGCAGAGAAGATAGTAGCCACAAGGCTAAAAGAACCAAGCCAACCCAAGCTGGAAAGACAAGAACCACCAAGCAGCAACCACCTGGCCAACCCAAAATCTAGAGGTCAAAAACATAACCCAACTCAAGCCAAAAAGTTATAATAAGTTTAGGGTTTAGGGTTTATGGTTTATGGTTTAAGGTTTAGAGTTTAGGCTTAGGGTTTAGGGTTTAGGGTTTATGGTTTAGTGTTTAAGCTTTAGGGTTTAGGGTTTTGAGGGTTTAAGGTTTAGGGTTTAGGATTTAGGGTTGTAGGGTTTTGGGTTTTGGTTTAGGGTTTAGGGTTCCATGGGGGGGGGGTTTAGGTTTAGGGGTTTAGTGTTAGTTTAGGTTTAGGGTTTAGGGTTGGGTTAGGGTTGGTTTTTTTTTTTTAGGGTTTAGGGTTTAAGGTTTAGGGTTTTTTTAAAAGATTATGTAAACTTGTAGGTTTAGGTTTACTTAGTTTATTTAGTTTATTTTTTATTCATTTTAGTTTATTTTATTTTTTATATTTATTTAGGTTTATTTTTTAATTATATTTAATTTAGTTTATTTATTTTAGCTTAAGTTTTTTATTTTGGTTTATGTTTTTAGGTTTAGGTTTAGGTCAATGTTTACTTTTTAGGTTAGTTTTATTTTTATTTTATTTTTTGGGTTTAGGTTTTATTTTTTATTTTAGGTTTAGTTTTGGTTTTATTTATTTTTTTTAGGTTTAGGTTTTATATATATTTTAGGTTTATTTTTAGGTTTTATTTTTTTTAGATTAGGTTTAGGTTTATTTTTGTTTATTTAATTTATTTAGTTTAGGGTTGGTTTAGTTTATTTTGGGCTTAGGTTTAGGTTTTATTTATTTTAGTTTAGTTTATTTTAGTTTAGGTTTATTTTATTTTGTTTATTTTAAGTTTAGGTTACTTTTAGTTTAGGGTTTAGGTTTTATTTTTTATTTATTTTAGGTTTAGGTTTTATTTAGTTTTTATTTTATTTTATTTAAGGTTTAATTTATTTTTATTTTACATTTTATTTTAATTTTATTTAGGTTTTTTATTTTTAGGTTTATTTTATTTTTAGTTTTTATTTATTTTATTTTAGTTTAGTTTTTAATTTTTATTTATTTTATTTTTAAGTTTTAGTTTAGGTTTAGGTTTAGGTTTTAGTTTAGGTTTTTATTTTATTTTATTTTTCAATTTTATTTAGGTTTTTGGTTTTTTAATTTATTTTATTTTTAGGTTTTATTTTGTTTAGGTTTAGGTTTTTTGGTTTTTAGGGTTTAGGGTTTAGGGTTTAGAGTTTAGGGTTGTTGGTTTAAGGGTTTAGGGTTTAGGGTTTTAGAGTTTAGGGTTTTAGAGTTTAGGGTTTAGGGTTTAGGGTTAATTTTATGGTTTAGGGTTTAGGGTTAGGGTTTTGTTTATTTTTATTTTTTTTTATTTTTTTTTATTTTTTATTTTTTGAATTAGGTAAACTCATAGGTTAAAGTTTATTTAGTTTATTTAGTTTATTTATTTGTTTTAGTTTATTTTATTTTTATTCTTTTTATTTAGGTTTATTTTTATTTTTATTTAATTTTGTTTATTTATTTTTGGTTTATTTATTTTAGTTTAGGTTTTTTATTTTAATTTAGTTTTTAGATTTAGGTTTTGGTTTAAGTTTAGGTTTATTTTTTTAGTTTAGTTTTATTTTTTTTATTTTGTAGATTTAGGTTTTATTTTTTTATTTTTTTATTTTTAGGTTTAGGTTTAAGTTTTTATTTTATTTTTTTAGGTTTAGGTTTTAGTTTTTTTATTTTAGGTTTATTTTAAGATTTCATTTTTTTAGATTAGGTTTAGGTTTATTTTTAGTTTATTTTAATTTATTTAGTTTAGGTTTAGGTTTAGGTTTATTTATTTTTTATGTTAGTTTATTTTAGTTTAGGTTTAGGTTTATTTTATTATTTTATTTTAGGTCTAGATTTTTTTTTAGTTTAGGGTTTAAATTTTATTTAGTACATATTTTTTTGGTTTATTTTCTAGGTTTAGGTTTTTTTTAGTTTTTATTTTATTTTATTTTTATTTTAGGTTTAGTTTTTATTTTAATTTGGTATTTTATTTTTTAGTTTAGTTTAGGCTTTTATTTATTTTAATTTAGTTTAGTTTTATTTTTTTTATTTAATTTTCTTTTTAAGTTTAGGTTTAGGTATTGGTTTACATTTTAGTTTCAGTTTTTATTTTATTTTGGTTTAGGTTTGTTTATTTATTTTATTTTTAGGTTATATTTAGTTTAGGTTTAGGTTTTTAGCTTTTTATGGTTTAGTGTTTAGGGTTAGTTTAAGGTTTAGTGTTTAGGGTTTAGTGTTTGGGGTTTAGGGTTTAGAGTTTAGGGATTAAGGTTTATGGTTTAGGTTTTAAGGTTTAAGTTTTAAGATTTGGGTTTTATGATTTAGGGTTCAGAGTATAGGGGTTTTGGGTTTTGGGTTTTTAGGGTTTAGGATTTAAGGTTTAAGTTTTAGGGTTAAGGTTCAGGTTTTAGTTTAAGGTTTAGGGTTTTTGGTTCTTTTTTTTTAAACATAGAACAAATTCAGATTCAACATTTCTTCTTTTCGGTTTCGTCAACAAAGTAATACACCAAGTTTTCTAAGACACAAGAGACTACATAGATCAAAATTGTGTAGGCATAGAGCAAATCAAAACCCTAGATTGCATGAACTCTCTATTAGTTCCATGGCAGCAGTCGAGATCGAGTTCTTTTCTCTTCCCATCAAACCACCCGGCCTCTCTCGGAGCGAGATCCACCATCATATCCCTGATCTCTCTCTCTGCCACACTACTACTGCAACCTTCGTCGGTCCTCCCACCACCATAACCACCACTGCCCTGACCAACACCTCCAAATCCAGCAGCACCTCCAGATCCCCCACCACTACTACGATAACAACCACCTCTGCCTTCGCCTGCACCACCAGATCTAGACTTAGCCTTGTTGATGGTGATGTTCCTATCGTCAAGGTTCTGCCATTCTTAGAGTTTAGGTTTATTAGGTTTTAGGGTTTAGGTTTATTTTAAATTTATTTAGTTACTTTAGGTTTAGGTTTACGGTTTGGGGTTCAACATTTAGGGTTTAAGGTTTAGGGTTTACGGTTATGGTTTAGGGTTTAAGGTTTTTAGGTTTTAGTGTTTAGGGTTTAGAGTTTAGGCTTTTTAGGGTTTAAGATTTAGGGTTTAGGTTTTAGGGTTTTGGTTTAGGGTTTAGGGTTTAGGATTTAGAGTTTAGGGTTTTTTTTAGGGGGTTTAGGTGGTTTAGGTTATAATTTTATTACCATAGAAGGAAAAGATACAATATCCTTAAAAGGGGTAAAGCTCTAAAATTCTACTCCTCTCTGAGCTACAAGAAACCTAAAGAGCTAAACTCCCATCTAAGTACATTAGAAAAAGAAAACAAAATAAAAGAGCAAATACAACAGCTAAAAAGCATAAGAGAAAAAGACATAGAATAAGTCTAAAACAAATCCAGAAAATAATAAAAGAATGAGTCAGCAGTAGTTCATGATTTCTTTGAGAAAGCAAGATAAGCAAGATCCATAGCAATAACACTTGGTTGACTGAGTACCAACCATTCCCTCTATAAAGTTTTAACCTATAAGTGAAATATGCATCACACTACAATGGAAAAATTCATAGCTAAAAAGGATAAGGATAAAGAGAGGAAATTGAGAGAGCTAAGAAGGAGAAAGCTCAAGCTCAGTTAGGATCATCTCAAGGGTTAACAATACATATGAACAACCAAACTTTATAAAGAAGGGTTTCAATCATATGTAATGCTACCAACCAGAGAGAATAGGTTAGTAACATCAAAGCCATTATAGCTAGCATACCTGATGTAAGCAAACATCCAAGGCCAACAGTCTATAGAGTTCCAGATCCTGCACCATTTAACAAAGAGCAACCGATCAACTAGCTAGTAGCCAAACCACCAAACAAAAACCACAGCAGACTAATCACAATAACCTAGAGAGAGGCTAGAACAAGTTAAAACACCGACAATAGCCATTATCCAAATACCCATCCAAGCTCCAAACAAGGGAAAACCAAAAACCAACTGTCAGCAAGCACAAGACCCATACAATTAACAGAGAAACAACCAACAAAACAAGATAGGACCCCTCAAGCTAAAGTCCCAACAAGTAGCAGTCACCAAGATAAACTAGGGTGAGCAACAACAAATGACTAAACAGCTTCAAAATGAAACCATCAACTGAAGGAAACATAAATTGCATCTAGTGTAAATCAACATAAGATAAAACAGTCACACAAAAAGAGGCCAAAGGCACCACCAATCACTAGAAACCAAAATGTTCAATCTAAAAGGATCAACAATGGTTCAACCAGCACAACAAAAGGCTCCAAAAAATTGTCCAAGAAAAAAGAAAAGACCAACAAGGAAAAAAAATCAACCAACCAAGATTCCAAGGACAACTAAAAGTCCTCCAACCAAACCAACTACATAAATCAGCCATAAGGCAACCACCAGAGAATATCACATAATATGTAACCAACAAAGAAAGCATCCCCAGCAGCCAAGGAAAAGTAGAAAAACAACAAAGAACCATACAATATAGGTCCAAAAGAAGCTCAAAAACCATAGAAAGGAAACAACAGTAGCTAGCCAGGACTTGCCAAAAAACCAAACTTCCCTAGAAACAAAAACTAACCTGACAAGAAGCATAATAACAATGCAAAATGTGCTACAAATAACATACCCAGTTGAGACTAATCTTAAGAGAATTACTAAACCCAAAACCAAGGCAAAAGAATTATCTAATAATAAAAAACAAGGAACTGGGAGGCAAACCCCAAAATGTAACTAAGAAATTCTACAAAAAAAGGTTTAGAAAGGCAACAACCAACAACAGTTCCCACTAGGAAGGCCACCTATCCAACCATGAAAAACTAGCAAAAAGTAATTCGTGTTCAAGAGAGAACAAACCAACTAGTAGAAAATAGAATAAAGCCAGTAGAATGATCTCATCCAAACAACAGTAAAGCAGAGAAAACAGTATAAAAAAGCAAGCCAACCCATCGAAGGACAGAGGCACTAGGTAGCAACCACCAGTAAGTTAGAGGTAAAAAACATAACCACTCAGCCAAAAGTGGAAATAAGTTTAGGTTAGTTTAGGGTTTAGGGTTTAGTATTTTGGCTTTAGGGTTTAGGTTTTTGAGTGTTTAGGGTTGCAAGGGGTTTACGATTTAGGGTTGTAGGGGGGTTTAGGGTTAAGGGTTTAGGTTAGTTTTGGGTTTAGGGTGTAGAGTTTATGGTTTTTTTGCATTTATGGTTTAAGGTTTAAGGTTTTCTGATTTAGGGTTTATTTATGGTTTAGGGTTTATTTTAGGTTTAAGGTTTTTTTTCAATTAAGTAAGTTGGTAGGTTTAGGATTATTTAATTTATTTTTATTTATTTTAGTTTATTTTATTTTTTATTTTTATTTTAGTTTATTTTTTACTTTTATTTAATTTAGTTTATTTATTTTAGGATTATTTATTTTAGTTTAAGTTTTTTATTTTAGTTTTATTTTTAGGTTTAGGTTTAGGATTATGTTTGTTTTACCTTAGTTTTACTTTATTTTAGTTTTTTTAGGTTTAGGTTTATTTTTTAGTTTTAGGTTTAGGTTTTTGATTTTTATTTTAGGTTTATTTTAAGGCTTTATTTATTTAATTTAGGTTTAGGTTTATTTTTAGTTTATTTTAATTAATTTAGTTTATGGTTAAGGATTAGTTTATTTTAGGTTGTGGTTTAGGTTTTATTTATTTTAGTTTAGGTTTAGGTTTATGTTTATTTTGTTTATTTTAGGTTTAGGTTTTTTTTAGTTTAAGTTTTAGGTTTTATTTATTATTTATTTTTATGTTTATTTTTTAGGCTTAGGTTATTATTTTGTTTTTATTTTACATTATTTTAGTTTAAGTTTTGGTTTTAGGGTTTTGGGTTTAGGGTTTAAGGTTTTAGGGTTTAGGTTTTAAGGTTTAGAGTTTAGGGTTTAGGGTTTATTTTAGGTTTATGGTTTTTTTAATTATGTTTATTTATTTTATTCTAGTTTAGTTTTCATTTTGTATTTTATTTTATTTTTAGGTTTAAGTTTAAGTTTAGGTTTAGGTTTAGGTTTTAGTTTAGTTTTTTATTTTGTTTTTTTTATTATTTTATTTAGGTTTTTTTATGTTTAGGTTTTAAGTTTTTATTTTAGGTTTATTTTAAGGTTTGATTTTTTAGTATAGGTTTATTTTTAGTTTATTTTATTTATTTAGTTTAGGTTTAGGTTTGATTTAGTTTATTTTAGTTTAGGTTTAGGTTTATTTATTTTAGTTTGGTTTATGTTTATTTTTTTTATTAGGTTTAGGTTTTTTTTTTATTGTTTATTTAGTTTATTTTTTTTTATTTATTTTTAAGTTTATATTTTAGTTTATTTTTTTTAGGTTTAGGTTTTTTATTTTATTTATTTTAGGTTTATTTTATTTTTAGTTTAGGTTTAGTTTTTTTATTTTATTTAGGTTTTTATTTTTTTAATTTAGTTTAGGTTTATTTATTTTATTTTTATTTTTCTTATTTAGGTTTTATTTAGGTTTATTTTATTTTATTTTATTTATTTTAGTTTAGTTTAGGTATTTTTATTTATTTATTTTTAATTTTATTTTTTTTAGGTTTATGTTTTTTTAGCTTTTTGATTTAGGGTTTAGGGGTTAGTTTAGGGTTTAGGGTTAGGGTTTAGGCATTTAGTGTTTAGGGATTTTTTTAGGAAAGTTTGAATTTTATTACCACAAAATAAAGGATACAATGTCCTTAAAAGGGTAAAGCACAAAGTTCTCTCCTGAATAAGAAACCTAAAGAGCTAAACCCCCATCTAAGTACAATGGAAAATAATTAAAGAGCAAATACAATAGCTTAAAAGCAACTGAGAAAAGACCCAAAATAAGACTAATATAACTCAAGAAAGCAATAAAAAGACTAGTCAGCAGCAGCTCATGATCCTTTTGAGAAGTCAAGATAAGCAAGATCCACATCTACTTGAGTTGGGAGTAAAGATCATTTCCATCTATGAAGTTCCAACCAAAGAAATCTACAAAACACTATAACGGCAATGGTCATAGCTCAAGAGAAAAAGATAAAGTAGACAATTTAGAAAGAGCTATGAAAGAGAAGGCTCGGGCTTAATTAAGATCATCTCAAGGGCAATAATACATATGAGCATCCAAACTTCATGAGAAGGGTTACAATCATATCCATGCTACCAATCAGAGAGAAGATATGAGGAAACATCAAAGCCATCATAGCTAGTACACTTAATATAAGCAACCATCCAAGGCAAAATAGTCCATAGTGATCCAGTTCCTACACCAAATAAATTGAGAAAAATAGCTAGCTAGCACCACGAAACCACCAAAAACCCAATAAATCACTTAAAGCCAACATCCGAAGTTACAATAGGATCGTGGCAAGCTAAAATAAACCAAGCAGTAACTCCAGAGGCACCACCAATAGGAGAAACATGGAAAGGGGGTTAGCATAAATAGGGGAACAACATGTCGAGCAAAATAGTCCCAAAGGAAAAACAACAACCAACAACTATCTCAGAGCACTAGCAATCCAAATCCAAGAAAAAACCTCCACCCAAATAGCAAAATAGTAGGAGATAAGCAACAGTGAGAGTGGAGAGTCATAGCATAGAGGGAGAGAGAGTATCCAAAATTACCATCAAAACCACCACCAAGGTAGCCAAAGAACAACAAATCCACAACCAACCAAGAGGCAAATATCAAAGAATAAGGAGAGCCAAAATAAAGAGGGAGTCAATACCAATAGCCAACATAAATCCCAAAATAGCCACAACACAAGCATCCAAGGAAGAGACATAAAACCCTCAAGCGTAACCCTGGATAACAAGTCCTAAAACATGACCAAAAAAACCACAAGAACTCATATCCTCCACCAACAAAATAGCCAATAAAACCACCTAGGCTAGCAGCCAACAGGATGAGCAACAATAGAAATTAGAGCAATAGAAAAACTGACACCTAAACAGGAACAAAAATAAAAGAAAAGCAGCTATACCCAGGAAAGGATAACCAACCTAGGGGAAGACCAGAAACCCAACTAGAGAACCCAACCAAAAGCACCTAAACCAACCATCAAACACAACCAACTCATCCACTCAGCCAACCAACCCAGCCAACCAAAATAACCAACCATCCCAGTCAGCCAACAAAATCAACTAGCATACAAAGCCGATACAAAGCATAAAAAATAGGGAAAGAACAACGACTAACAAAGCCATAACCCATCTGGAGATCTTGAAAATAACCAAGAAACAAAAATGGTAGTCACCCAGCTAGATAAAGGCCAAGGAGGACCACCCAAACACAAGCATCAAAATTGTAAGGAAAGGAACAAGGCCAGAGATAAACAAAACCCTTTCCAATTCCCAAAGAGTAGATAATCACCACAAAGGACAAAATAGGAAGACAACAACCAAAGAATAGGTACCTCTAATTCACAAGGCAGAGGGAAATCCAACCAGTAGAAGCCCCAAAGGCAAACTAGGAATGGAGAACATCAACCATAAAAAAACCCAAAACTAAGCCAAGCCATAAGAGGCCAACAACAGCCATGAAAACATAACCACCCAAAACAACTAAGAAAATAGAAGAAGCAAATCACAACAACTAGTAGAGCCAACCATAGTAGCCAAAAATCCAATTCAAATAAGGCCATAGCCAAAAAAGAAAAAACCCAACATCCATTAATAAAGGGGGGTAAAATGGGCACAACCACAACCAAATAGGAGACCCTCAAAATCACTAGTGTGTGACAAAAGAAGCATAGTATGAGCCATAGAAAGAAAACCAGTCTTAGAGGAGTGAAATCAATTATAACCATGACCCAAAAAAGGGTTTGTCAAGTATAGAATGGGGTTAAGAGGAAGGGGGTTTAAGCATAGAAATAAACTAAAAAAAACCACTTTCTGGTGAGGGAAGCACAAAATAAACAACCAAAGAATAGTTTGAATAAAACCACCATAGCAAAAAGACCAACAAAATAGCATAAGGTTAAAATTTGAGGTAAAGGCATCAATGTTATCCAAATTAGAATAGCATGTGGTAAGGTATATGGTTATCAAATAAAGTGAGCTCATTACCTTCACGAAGAATGTGAACATTTTTGTAGCAAACTTGAGAAAAAAGCTTTTTAGTGTGATTACAAAGATAAAATAAGTCAGCACTCCCCATTTTTTTATTATTGAGCATATAAAGTAAAAGAAGAGCATCAACTTCAATCCAAATATTAAAGAGGCCTTTGCTTAAACAAATATCAATAGCTTTGTTAACAGCCACGAGCTCAACATAAATAAGAGAACAAGCTTTGAGGGGGTAGGCAAAAGCACAAATGACAATACTTTTAAAATCCCTAAGAATTCCACTACAGCCATATTTGTTTGGGGAAATAGAACCATCAGTATTGATCGTAAGAAATTTTTTTTAGGCTTAATCCAAAGTATCATCCTAATACTCTTGTTGGAAGGATCATCAAGCAAAGTGATACCAGATTTTTTAGCGACAAATTTATAACCTCTAAAGTGAAGATTACTAATTAAATATGCATTTAACAAAGTATGAATTTTTTTTAGTTCTAGTAAGGATCCTTTTATGGTTCATAGGGATACCATGATATTTAGCATCATTTATATCCATCCAAATGAACCAATAATGGGCAATAGAAATTAAAACTTTGATATGACCTTACACAATTTTATGGAAACAAACTTCAAGAAGTTGATATAATGAAAGAGAGCCATGAAAATAGTTAGTGTTAAATAAATCATCATGCCATATCCAAAGTTTGGAAGCAATAGCACCATTGACAAAAACATGATTAACATTTTCAATATGAAAGCAACAATAACACTTAGAAGGTAAATAAAACCCTTTAAGCTAGAGCAAGGAATCAACGATGAAGTTATTCAAAATATTCAAAAGCTAAAATAGAATAAGAAATTGGAATGATATTGTTCCAAAGTTTAATGAAAACATTAGAGGTGTTCTAATAAAATTTCAAACCTCTTTAAGAAAATCACCATTGTAAGAGAGCTTGAAAAGAATTTGATCCGATTTATTAGAAAAAATAGCGATGTTGCAAAACTTGTCAAAAAAAAAAGAAATAGAATGTCATTCTCAAGTTTGTTTTATTTTTAATTATTATTAAATAAAAGAGTTAACTTTGATAGCAGTAGTAGAGTGTGTAGATAAAAGGGAGTCAATAGAGCCATTGCCAATCCAATTGTCTTGCCAAAAGAAGAACCCGAATGAATACCCCAAGATATTAAGGATTCAACAACCCATTTAATGGAGCAAAGCCTTTTCCAAACTGGAGAGTCACCAACTTTATAAGCACAGGTAAGAGGGTGTTTACCTTGGCAATATTTTTCCATCATAAAATTAGCCCAAAGGCTATCATTCTTTCTAGAATTCCACCAGAGCTTATGAGAGAAGGCATTGATAGCTTCATGAATAGGTTTGCAACCAAGACCACCTTCACTCAAAGGACCACAACATTTATGCTAGAAGTCCAATGCATTCTCTTAATAGAATTATTGGACCTCCAAAACATTTATTAAGCATGATCAATTCTAATAGAGTAGAATTTGTGGGAATAATAGTTTGAATCAAATAAAGAGGAATGAATGAGAGTGCTTTTAAGAATAGTAAGCACGCCACCAAAGGAAAGTAAATGGAATTCCCAAGAAATTTTATTTAAAATTTTTGAATTAACTCATCAAAAGGAGGGATCATTTTGGACCTTTAAAAGAGGAGCACCTAAGTACTTAAGAGGTTAGTGTTGATGTTTAAAATTAGAGATATGCAAGAATTTGATTGATTTTATTATTGGAGATACTTGAAGAAGTAATAAAATAGCTTTTGTTATCATTGATAGAATGACCACTTTCTCTACCAAATTTATTTAAAAAAATCTTGATGTTCTTGATATAATGAATAGAAGCATTGCATAAAATAATAAAATCATCTACAAAGCTTAAGTGGGAAAAGGAAGACCACCAAAAGTTTTGTAGTACATACTAGGATTATTTAAGAATAACTAAATTGATGCTCCTAGATATGTACTCAACATCAATAATAAATAAAGCAACAGATGAAAGATCCCCTTATCTTAAGCCATGGGAAGAAGGAAAGAAGCCCAAAGCTTCCCCATTAAGCAAAATAGAGAACCAGACATTATTAATATAATTTTTAATAAGAAAAATAAATTTAGCAGAAAACCTAAATAAATTTAGAATATGGAAACGGAAATCCAAGAGATATTTTCAAAAGCTTTGGTAATATCTAATTTGAAAATAATGTTTCCACCTCTAGTCTTTGCATCTAAATCATGAATTAATTATTAGGCAAGTAAAATGTTATCAAAAATAGATCTACCTCTACCAAAACTAGTTTGGTTTAGAGAGATAATCTTATGAAGTAAAAGACTAAGCCCGTTGGAATGAACTTTGGAGATCAGCTTATTGAAGAAGGTGTAAAGACTAATAGGTCCAAAATCACTCCAATAGTCTAGGTTATCTTTCTTAGGTATGAGAGCATTAGAAGAGCTAGAGAAATATCTAGGAAAAGGATTTCCATTAAAAAAATTAACCATAGCCTCAATCGATCATTTTAATAACCAACATTTTTAGAAAAATTGGGCAGTGAAACCCTCCAGACCAGCAATAGAATCTATGTTCATGCTATTAAGAACTTTAAAAATTTCTTCTTCATTAGGCATAATAGTAAGAAAATTATTATCATCATTGGTAATAATAGAAGGAATTAAGTGTGATTTAGAAATAACTTCATAAGAGCAACTCTTATTAAGCATATTTCTAAAGTAATTAATGACTGAATCCTTAATATCATTATTGTCTGTAATCCATTCACCATTGTCATCATTAATTTTTTGAATATTATTCAAGGCTCTCATTTTATTAAGTAAAGCATGGAAATAGCTAGTTTTCATGCTCCATTTATGATGTGTTTACTAGCAACTTTTTGGTGTCAATAAGTCTCTTTCATATTTTGAAAATTAACAAGCTTATCTTTTGCCTCAGTCAAGTCCTTAATCTTAGAAGTATCAGACATAACAGAGACTTCAAGATCACAAACAATTTTTCCATATCTTTGATATTAGCAAAAGGTTTTTAAATAATGCTTGTTCCACCAACCTAGTTTGTTTAAGTATTTTAAGCTAAAACCAAAGTCTTTTCATCCCCATAATAGAATTATCAGGATGTAAAGGAGCTTTCCAATTGTTAGCCACAACATTAGAAACTCAATATGCTAAATCCACATGTTCTGAAATCTAAAAGGAAAGAAATTTTTTAATCTATTAGAATTATCTTTAATAGAAACTAAATGAGGACCATGATAGAAGGTTACCTAAATGATTGATAGAAGTAATAGGCCATTGAGTAATCTAATGAGTATTAAAAAGAATTCGGTCCAACCTTTGCCAAAGGCTAGGGTTTTGCCAAGTATAATTAGAACCCTTAAAACCAATATTAATGAAATTACAATCAAAGATCATATTGATAAATTATTCCATGGAATGAATATTAGGAGAGCAAACACAACTTCATTTAGAAGAGAACAAAATAGTGTTGAAATCACAACCAACAAACCAAGGTTTATTGAGAGGTGGCAAAATTAGTCAAGTTATCCCAAAGAAGATTTCTACTAGATCTATTACAAGATGCGTAAACAAAAGAGCCCAAAACACAATAATCACCACAAGAGATTTGAGCATTGAAAACTTCATAAAAATCATCAAGAATAGAAATTCCTACAAAGTTATTTCAAAAATAACAAATCTAATTACTAACATTAGAGAAAAAAATTATTGAAATTGATCATTCTAGCAACATGGTTAATTTTATTAAAACGAATAAGAGGCTCAAGAATAATATGTAAATATTATGAATACAACAAAAATTTCTAATACAATTATGAATAGAGAGGGTACTAATCCCTCTAACATTCCAAACTAAAAAATTAAACATAAAAAGAAAGAAAAGGGGAGTGGGTAAAGTTACTTGAGAGAAGAGGAGAGGGTGCAGTAGTTCTAGTGTTTCTTGGCAATTTGAGAGAAAAATTTTAACATTTTTTCTTTTTGAATAGAAAGTTTGGAAGCCATTTTCTTTGCCTTTTGAATCAACATCCGAAAATGATTACTAACATTATTCATACATTTAGGAGAAATCTATTGATGAGAAGTGAATTCTCCTTCTTCCAAGACACTGGAATTTATTAAAGATAAATGAGCTTTGAGAATAGTAGGGGATGGAGCAAAATCCAATTTATTAAGAAGGCAAGTGGGAACACCTAACCCTTCTTCATCATTAGCCAAATTATTAGATAAAAGAAAATCTTTTTGAGAAGTTAAATTATACTAAATTTGAGATATGGAATCAAATTTATCAACCTAATTATCATGAGGTATTAAAGCCAAATTCTTCATTGAATTAGAATGATGCATTATATTAAATTCCTCATTTATGTTCTCCATTAAAGCTTCATTTTCATCTATCAAAGCCAATAAGGTTGCAAGGATCGAATTAGAGGAAACAAAATCCTCATTTAAAAGTTTAGAAAAGCTATTACTGTTCATATTAGAAGCCTTCAATTGCTCAGAAGAAATAAAAGGTAAATCAACATATTAGAACATTCAAAGAATCCTTTTTTTTTCCAAAGTAGTTTTGATATTTAATTGATGGACCTAGGGTTAGGAATAGAAGTTTACTTAATAGGGATTTTCTTTTTAGGTGAGGATGAAGAATGAAACATTAGAATTATGATGCCCATGGATTTTGGTGAGAACAAGGGAAAATTTTCAAATTCGATTCTTTGCATATAACCGTAATTTTTAGATCCCAACTAGATTTCTTTTGGGTGTTTCTTGGTAGTGTCCAATTCAACAAGGATTCTAGCCATTGGAGGCTGAGATTTTGTAGTTGTTGCTTGATCAATATGCAATGGCCAACCAAATAAGGCACCCATAGTAAAAAGGAATTCTTGGTTACCAAATTGAATTCACATATTTGGGAGAGAAATCCTAACTAGAATAATTGGTTTTTTTTATTTAATATCAAATAGTGGAGACCATTTAAGCAACCTCATTTGGCAATTGAAAACAAAATAAGAACGATGAGAGAAAACATAAGAGTAATCCAAATCATTTATTAATTGAATCAAAATGTGGTGAGGATCAATAAAACCAATCATAAAAGCATGTGAAAGTTTTAGACTATGAAAGAAAGAGCAAATGTTTTCCAGATTATACCTACGAAGAGTAAACTTTCCAACCAAGGTGAATTCAAATGGCTTATATTTTCTAGAACTAGATCGAACACATAACCGTAGCATGCATCAAAAGAAGTCAAAATAAATTCAAGGGACTCACCTGAATAGCCATCCTTACCATTGAGAATGTCTTTGAATGATTTTGAAGCAGCCGAAGTCTGGGTAGAAGATGCCTTAGCAGGATCCATAGGACCTTTAGTTTTCCCCAAGAATCATTAAAGAAGATGCTAAGCCATGACATCACTCCAAGAAAGACACAAAATCAGCCAGTGGCTATTGATTCCAGAAGGGATCCAGTGAAAATCACTCAAAATAGCCATCAAGTAGCGTCCAAAAAACACAAAAAGAGGGCAAGAAAGGAAAATTGCTAAAACACTAGGAGAGGCCTCGAGGGTGGGGTTTCTTCACTTTAATTTTTTAATATTATTAGGGTTTAGGGTTTATATTTTAGGGTTTAGGGTTTAGGGTTTAGGTTAGGGTTTTAGGTTTAGGGTTTAGGTTTTATTAAGGTTTTATTATTTAGGTTTTGGGTTTAGGGTTTAGGTTTTAGGTTTAGGGTTTAGGTTTTAGGTGGGTTTAGGTATTTGGTTTTTTTAACAGAGAACAAATTCATATTCATAATTCTTCTTTTTGATTTCATCAACCAAGTAACACACCAAGTTTTCTAAGACATAGCGAGATAAAAAATGAGCACATAGAGCAAATTAAAACCTAGATAACTAGAACTATCTCTACTTAAAGACAGTTCCATAGCACAAATCGGATCCATTCTTTGGCTTCTCCGTGCCCATTAGAACTACGACCTCTCTCGGTAGCAAAATCCACCATCATATCCCCGATCTCTCCCTCCTCCACCACCATGAATGTAACCACCGTCGCTCCTCCTACCTCCATAACCACTACTACTCTGACCTCCATGTCCATATCCACCATCACCTTTAGATCCCCCACCACCACTACAATAATCGCCGCCTTCACTTATAGCAATATATCTAGACTGAGCCTGGTCGATAGTGATATTCCTTTCATCAAGGTTCTGTCCATTCTTAAGGTTTACGTTCAGGTTTAGGTTTATTTTTTTTAATTTATTTAGTTAATTTAGGCTTAGGTTTAACATCTTGGGTTTAGGGTTGTAGGGTTTATGATTTTAGGGTTTAGGGTTTAGTGTTAGGGTTTAGGGTTTATGGTTTAGGGTTTAGTGTTTAGGCTTTAGGGTTTAGAATTTTTAGGGTTTAGGAGTTTAGGTTTAGGGTTTAGGTTTAAGTTTGGGTTTAGGATTAGGTTTAGGGTTTAGGGTTTAGGGTTTAGGTTTAGCATTTAGGGTTTAGGGTTTAGTGTTTTATTTAGGTTACTATTTTGGTTTAGAGCTTAGGGTTTATTTAGTTTAGGTTTATTTAGTGTTTAGATTTAGGGGTTTAGAGGGTTTAGAATTTAGGTTTAGGGTTTAGTTTAAGGTTTACTTTAGGTTTTATGGTTTAGGGTTAATTTGGGTTTAAGTTTAGGTTTAGGTTTAGTGTTTAGGTTTAGGGTTTGATTTAGTTTAGGTTTTGTTTAGGGTTTAGGTTTAGGTTTAGTTTATTTTTTAGGACTTTTTTGGTTTAGGTTTGATTTAGTTTTTTTATTTTATTTATTTTATTTATTTAGGTTTAGGTTTATTTTTTTTAGGGTTGGATTTAGGTTTTAGTTTATGTTTTTATTTTATTTTATCTTTTTATTTCATTTTGGTTTAGGATTTTTTATTTATTTTATTTTTAAGTTTTATTTAGTTTAGGCTTAGGTTTTTAGCTTTTTAAAGTTTAGGGTTTGGGGTTTAGGGTTTAGGGTTTAGGGTTTAGGTTTTGGGTTTAGTGTTTAGGGTTTAGGGTTTTTGGTTTAGGGTTTAGGGCCGAGGGTTTAGGGTTTAGGTTTTAGGATTTAGGGTTTTGGGTTTAGGGTTTAAGGTTTAGGGTTTAGGGTTCATGTTTTAGTTTAGGGTTTAGGGGTTTTGGTTTTTCTTTTTTTAATAAAGAACAAATTTAGATTCAACTTTTCTTCTTTTTTTATTTCATCAACCAAGTAACACACCAAGTTTTCTAAGACACAAATGACAACACACCCATAGAGAAAATTAAAACCCCTTGATAACTAGAACCATCTCTACTGTAAAGACATAGTTCCATAAGTAGATCAGATTGGTTTCTTTAGTTTCCATCGAGAACCACCTCTAGAAGCGGGATCCACCATCGTATCCCTGATTTCTTCCTCTGCCACCACCACTATTGAAACCATCGTAGCTCTTCCCACCTTCATAACCACCACTGCTCCTACCACCACCTCCATATCCAACAACACCTTTAGATCCCCCTCCACCACTATGATAACCGCCACCTCCGCCTTCTCCTCCACAGCCAGATCCAAATTAAGCACTTGTGATGATGTTCCTACGTCAGGTCCCATTCTTGAGTTTAGGTTTAGGTTTATTAGGTTTAAATTTAGGTTTAAAATTTATTTAGTTACTTTAGGTTTAGGTTTAGGGTTTGGGGTTTAGGGTTTAGGGTTTAGTGTTTAGGATTAAGGGTTTAGGGTTTTAGGGCCTATGCATTTAGGGTTTAGGGTTTAGGGTTAGGGTTTAGGGTTTAGGGTTTTCTAAGGATTACAGTTTAGGATTTATGGGTTATGGTTGTAGGTTTAGTGTTTAGGATTTTGGATTTAGGGTTTAGGATTTTTTTCTTAAATTAAGTAAACTAGTAAGTTTCAGCCTATTTAGTTTATTATTTTTTTTATTTTTATTTAGGTTTATTTTTTATTTTTATTTAATTTAATTTATATATTTTAGGTTTAAGTATTTTAGTTTAGGTTTTTAATCTTAGTATATTTTTTAAGTGTAGGTTTAGGTTTTATTTTTATATTTATGTTTTGGTTTAGGTATTTATTTTATTTTTTCAGGTTTAGGTTTTAGGTTTTTATTTTTGGTTTATTGTTAGATTTAGGTTTATTTTTAGTTTATTTTATTTTATTTAGTTTAGGTTTAGGTTTAAGTTCAGTTTATTTTAGGTTTAGGTTTAGGTTTAGGTTTCATTATTTTATTTAGTTTATTTTAGTTTAGATTTAGGTTTATTTTATTTTATTTATTATTTTTCCTTTAAATTTAGGTTTTTTATTATAGTTTAGGGTTTAGATTTTATTTTTTTTAATTAATTTTTAGTTTTTATTTTAAGGTTTATTTTTAGGTTTAAGTTTTAATTTAGTTTTTATTATATTTTATTTTAGGTTTATTTTATTTTTATTTTACATTTAGTTTTTATTTTTTAATAAGTATTTTATTCTTAGGTTTATTTTTTTTAGTTTAGGTTTTTATTTATTTTATTTTTATTTTTTATTATTAATTAATTTTATTTTGCTTATAGGTTTAGGTTTTTATTATATTTTATCTTTTTATCTTATTTAGGTTAAGGTTTTTATTTATTAATTTTATTTAGTTTAGATTTAGATTTTTAGGTTATTAGGGATTAGGGTAAGTTTTAGGGTTTAGGGTTTAGGGTTTTAGGTTTGGTTTAGGGTTTAGGGTTTAGGCTTAGAGTTTAGGGTTTAAACTTTAGTTTTAGTTTTGGGTTTAGGTTAGCTTAGTTTTTTTGGGTTTAGAGTTTAGGTTGGGTTTAGGGTTTAGGCTAGGTTTAGTTTTAGGGTTTAGTTTAAGGTTTAGGATTTAGATTTTAGGGTTTAAATTTAGGTTTAGGGTTTAGGTTTATGGTTTAGGGTTTTGGGTTAGTTTAGGGTTTAGTTTAGTTTAATTTATTTTAGGTTTAGTTGTTGGTTTATGGTTTTAGGTTTAAGGTTTAGGGTTTAGGGTTTAATTTTAGGGTTTAGGTTTTAGGGTTTAGGGTTTTTTCTTTTAGTTTTTTTGGTAAACAAGTAGTTTTAAGTTTATTTAGTTTATTTTTTAATTATTTTAGTTTATTTTAGTTTTATTTTATTTAGAATATTTTTTATTTTATTTTTTTTTAGTTTATTTATTTTAGGTTTATTTATTTTGTTTAGTTTTTTATTTTAGTTTATTTTTAAGTTTAGGTTTAGGTTTATGTTTATTTTTTAGTTCAGTTTTATTTTTATTTTATCTCTTAGGTTTAGGTTTTATTTTTTATTTTTATGTTTTGGTTTAGGTTTTTATTTAATTTTTTTAGGTATATGTTTTAGGTTTCTATTTTAGGTTTATTTTTAGGTTTTATTTTTAAGTTTCGGTTTAAGTTTAATTTAGTTAACTTTGTTTTATTTAGTTTAATGTTTAGGTTTAGTTTATTTTAAGATTAGGTTTAGGTTTTATTCGTTTTGGCTTAGTTTATTTTAATTTAGGTTTAGGTTTATTTTATTTTATTTTAGGTTTAGTTTTATTTTGTTTAGGTTTTATATTTTTAGTTTAGTTTAGGTTTTATTTATTTTATTTTAGTTTAGTTTTATTTATTATTTTATTTTCATTTTATTTTAGGTTTAGTTTAGGTTTAGGTTTTGGTTTAGTTTTGGTTTTATTTTATTTTTTTTTATTTAGGTTTAGGTTTATTTATTTATTTTATTTTTTAGGTTTTATCTAGTTTAGGTTTAGGTGTTTAGGTTTTAGGGTTTATGGTTTAGGGTTTGTTTAGGGTTTTAGATTCAGGGTTTAAGGTTTAGGGTTAGGTTTTTTAGGATTTAGGGTTTAGGGTTTAGTGTTTAGGGTTTTAGGGTTTTAGTTTGGTTTAGGGTTTAGGTTTAGTTATAGGTTTAGTGTTTAGATTTATGGTTTTAGGTTTAGGGGTTTAAGGTTTATGGTTTTAGGGATTAGGTTTATAGGTTTTAGTTTAGTTTTATAGTTTGTATTTAGGGTTTAGAGTTTAGGGTTTTATGATTTAGGGTTTAAGGTTTTTTAGGGTTTAGGGTTTAAGGTTTTTTAAAAGTAAATAAATTAGTAGGTTTAGTTTATTTAGTATATTTTTATTTTATTTTAGTTTATTTTATTTATTTTTATTAGTTTAGTTTATTTATTTTATTAGTTTATTATTTTTTTTAGGTTTAGGTTTAGGATTTAGTTATTTATATTTATTTTAGTTTATTTAGGATTTATTTTATTTTATTTATTTAGGTTTATTTTTTATTTTATTTAGGTTTATTTTTATTTTATTTATTTTTTATTAGTTTATTTTTTATTTTATTTTTTAGTTTAGGTTTTATTATTTATTAGGTTTATTTTTATTTTTATTTAGGTTTATATTTAGGTTTTAGTTTTTTAGGTTTAGTTTTATTTTAATTTTTTTTTTATTTTATTTTAGGTTTAGGTTTATGGTTTTTTAACTTTATTAGATTTTTTTTATTTTATCAAGTTTTTATTTAGTGATTTAGATTGAGCATGTAGATTTAGATTTAGAACTTTTTTTTAGTAATTTATTATTGGTCTTCTTTAGTTTTATTTTTAGTTTAGTTTGGGATTTAAATCCATGAACTCTTATTTTGATTTAACCTTTTTTTTTAATTTTTAGTTTTTAGGGATGTTAGGGTGTTTAGGAGTTTGGGTTGATGATGTTTTATCAAGGTTTTTCATTTAGCTTAGGTTTATTTTTTTATTTATTTAGTTAATTAGGTTTTAGTTTAGGGTTTATAGTTTAGGTTTAGGGTTTATTGAGTTTAGGGTTTAGGGTTTTTAGGGTTTAGGGTTTAGCATTTTGATTTAGGGTTTAGTGTTTTAGCTTTAGAGTTTTGGGGTTTAGGTTTAGTTTTTTTAGGGTTTTTATAGGTTTAGGGCTTAGGGTTAGTTTAGTTTATTTTTTAGGGTTTATAGGTTTATGGTTTTTAGTGGTTTAGGTTTAGGTTGTAGGTTGTAGGTTTAGGGTTTAGGTTTAGCTTAGATTTAGGTTTAAGGTTTTAGGGTTTAGGGTTTAGGGTTGGTTTTGTGGTTTATTTTTTATTTATTTAAGTTTATTTTATTTTATTTTTTATTTAGGTTTATTTATTTTTTTATCAAGTTTAGTTTGTTCATTTAGGTTTATTTATTTTTAGTTTAGGTTTTTATTTTAGTTTATTTTTTAAGTTTAGGTTTAGGTTAGGGTTTTTTCTTTAGTTTTTTTTATTTTATTTTTTTAGTTTAGGTTTTGTTTTTTATTTTTAAGTTTAGGTTTAGGTATTTATTTTATTTTTTTAGGTTTATTTTATTTTTATTTTAGGTTTAGTTTTTATTTTATTTAGGTGTTTTATTTTTTGGTTTATTTTAATTTTTTTAGTTTAGTTTAGGTTTTTATTTATTTTATTTTGGTTTAAATTTTATTTATTATTTTATTTTATTTTAAGGTTTAGGTTTAGGTTTTAGTTAGGTTCATTTTATTTTATTATTTTATTTAGGTTTAAGTTTTATTTTTTTTATTTTGTTTTTAGGTTTATTTAGTTTAGGTTTGTTTTAGTTAGGTTTATTTAGTTTAGGTTTATTTTTAGGTTTTGTTTAGAGTTAATTTGGTTTAGGGTTTTAGTTTAGGTTTAAGGTTTAGGGTTGTAGGTTTAGGATTTAGGTTTAGGTTTTATTTTAGGGTTTTAAGGTTTAGGGATTAGATTTAGGGTTTTAGGGTTTTGGGTTTTTTAGGGTTTTAGTTAGGTTAGGTTTAGGTTTTATTTTTAGGTTAGTTTAGGTTTAGGTTAGGTTTTTAGGTTTATTTTATTTATTTAGGTTTAGGTTTTATGGTTTAGTTTAGTTTAGTTTAGGTTTTAGTTTAGAGTTTATGGCTTGGGTTTTAGTGTTTAGGGTTTAGGGTTTAGGGTTTATTTTTTGTTTAGGGTTTAGGGTTTAGGGTTTAGGTTTAGGTTTAGAGTTTAGGTTTATTTTAAAAAAATTTAGATTCAACATCTCTCTTTTGATTTCATCAATAACACAAAGTTTCTAAGACATAAGTGACAATATAGATAAAAAAATGAGAATGCATAGAGCAAATCAAAACCTAGATAACTAGATCTCTACTATAAGACATAGTTCCATAAGCGTATTGGATTGGCTATTCTTTTTCTCTAATTCCCATGAACCACCCACCTCTCAGTGGTGATCCACCATCAAATGATCTCTCCCTCGCCACCACCATTTAAACTTTCGTTCCTCCCACCTCCATAACTACCACTTACCACCACATCCAACCATTTGGTCCATATCCACCACCTCATGATACCTCTTTAGCCTCCACCATGAGATCTTATTTAGTGATGTTCTTGCCATTGGTTTTCCATTCTTAGGTTTAGGTTTATTTTTTATTTATTTATTTAATTACTTTGGTTTATTAGGTTTAGGGTTTAGGGTTTAGGGTTTTAGGGATTAAGGTTTAGGTTTAGGTTAGGTTTAGGGTTTAGCATTTAGGCTTTAGGTTTAGTATTTTAGGTTTAGGGTTTAGTTTAGGGTTTAGGGTTTAGGTTTAGGTTTAGGGTTTAGGATTTTTTTAGGTTAGTTTAGGGTTTAGGGTTTTAGGGTTTATGGTTTAGGGTTTAAAGTTTAGGGTTAGGGTTTAGGGTTTACGGTTTACAGTTTAGAGTTAGTTTAGGGTTTAGGATTTAGGGTTTAGGGTTTAGTTTTACCGTTAGGGTTTAGGGTTTGTTTAGGTTTAGTTTTTTTTTAGTAAACTCATAGGTTTATTTATTTAGTTTATTTTTTATTTATTTGAGTTTATTTTATTTTTTTTATTTTTTATTTAAGTTTATTTTTTTATTTAGTTTAGTTTGTTTCTTTTAGGTTTATTTATTTTAGTTTGGGTTTTTTATTTTAGTTTAGTTTTTTTTTAGGTTTAGGTTTAAGTTTATTTATTTTTAGTTTGTTTTTTGTTTTATTTTATTTTTTTAGGTTTAGTTTTTTTTTTTTATTTTTAGGTTTAAGTTTTGGTTTTTAATATATTTTTTCGGTTTATTTTATTTTTATTTTAGGTTTAGTTTTTATTTTTATTTATTTAGGTTAGGTTTTGGTTTAGGTTTTATTTATTTTATTTTTTAAGTTTTAATTAGTTTAAGTTTAGGTTTTTAAGATTTTAGGGTTTAGGGTTTAGGGATAGTTTAGGGTTTAGGGTTTGGGGTTTAGGGATTTTTTTAGGTTTAGGGTTTAGGGTTTAGAGTTTAGATTTTAGGGTTTAGGTTTAGGTTTAGGTTTTGTTTTATTTAGGTTTTTATTTTATTTTTATTTTATTTTATTTATTTAGGTTTAGGTTTCAGGGTTTGGGGCTTAGGGTTTAGTATTAGGGTTTAGGTTTAAAGTTTTTTTAAAGAGAACAAATTGATTCAACATTTCTTCTTTTTGATTTCATCAACCAAGTAACACATGAAGTTTTCTAGACAAAGTGACAAGTAGATAAAAAAATGAGCATGCATAGAGCAAATCAAAACCCTAGATAACTAGATTCATTTCTATAAAGACAGTTCCATAAAGGTCAGATCGACCATTTTCAATTTCTCTCCCATCAACCACCCCGCTCTCAGTAATGGGATCCCCATCATATCTACAATCTCTCTCCACCACCAGTTGAACCTCTAGCTCCTCCCACCTCCATTACCACCACTACTTCGACCACCACCACATATCCACCACATCCCCCACCACTGATAATCTTGCCTCCACCTTTTGCCTTGGCGGTGATGTTCACATCATCAAGGTTCTACCCATTTTAAGGTTTAGATTTATTTTTATTTATTTAGTTACTTTAGGATTAGGTTTTGGTTTAGGGTTTAGGGTTTGGGTTTAGGGTTAGTTTAGGGTTTATTTAGGGTTTTGGGTTTAGGTTTAGGGTTTAGGGTTTAGCATTTAGGGTTTAGGGTTTAGTGTTTTAGGCTTTAGGTTTAGGGTTTTAGGTTATTAGGGTTTAAGGTTAGTTTAGGGTTTAGGGTTTATGGTTTAGGGTTTTAGGTTTAGGGTTATAAGGTGTAGGGTTTATTGTAGGATGTAGGTTTAGGTTTTAGAGTTTAGGTTTAGAATTTAGGTTTAGGGTTTTAGGTTTAGGTTTAGGTTTTGGGTTTATTTTTTTAAAAAAAATTAAGTAAATAGGTTTAGGTTTATTTAATTTATTTTAATTTGTTTGAGTTTATTTTTTATTTTATTTTATTTAGTTTAGTTTATTTATTTTAGGATTATTTATTTAGTTTAGGTTTTATTTTAGTTTATTTTAGGTTTAGGTTTATTTTTTAGTTTTGTTTTAATTTTTAATTTTTAATTTTTTTTTAAGTTTATTTTTTTATTTTTTTAGGTTTAGGTTTGGTTTTATTTTATTTTTTGGGTTTATTTTATTTTATTTTTTGGTTTAGTTTTTTTATTTTATTTAGTTTTATTTTAGGTTTATTTTATTTTTTTAGTTTAGTTTAGGTTTTGTTTATTTTATTTTAATTTAGTTTTTTTATTTTATATTTTATTTATTTAGGTTTAGGTTTTAATTTAGGTTTTAGTTTACATTTTTATTTTAATTGATTTTTTTTATTTTTTTTATGATTAGGTTTTTTTATTTATTTTATTTTTAGGTTTTATTTAGTTTAGGTTTAGGTTTTAGGTTTTTTGGGTTTAGGGTTTAGGGTTTTTGGGTTTAGGTTTAGTTTAGGGTTTTAGTTTAGATTTAGGTTTAGGGTTTTGTTTAGGGTTTAGGATTTAGGTTTAGGGTTTAGGGTTTTAGGTTTAGGTTTAGGTTTAGGGTTTAGGGTTTAGTTAGGTTTAGGTTTATAGGTTTAGGTTTTAGGTGTAGGGTTTATATTTTAATTTAATTTATTTATTTTATTTATTGTTTTATGGTTTAGTAGGTTTATAGGTTTTAGGTTTAAGTTTAGGGTTTAGTGTTTAGATTTAGTGTTTTAAAGTTTAGTTTATTTTGGTTTTAGGTTTGGGGTTTGGTTTTGTTTAGGGTTTGGGTTATTAGGTTTTTTTTGTGGAAAATTAGAATTTTATTGCCACCAAATAAGAAGTACAAAGTCCTTAAGGATAAATCTAAACTAATGCTCAAAAACTATAATAAAACCTAAAGATGAATCCCCAAACTATTACAATATTAAATAAGAGAAGCAAGAAAAACCAAATCATCAACAGATCCATATGAGCAATAACAAAATCCACTTGATTTCTTTGATAATAGGAAAATCCAGCTAGGCTGACTATAAAGACATCTACAACATTCTAAGGAAAGGATGAGTACAATTAAGTAGGCATAAAGAGAAAGAGCAAAGTAAAGAAAATGCTCATCGTAAATCATCTCAGCAACACTATATGTAAGCATCCAAACTTTCAAGAAGGGTTACAATTACATATAGTGCTACCACAAAAACAAATAGAGAAACATCAAGGCCATCATCCAACATACCTCATATAGGTCATCGAGATCATCATCCAACAATCGCAAAGTCTTCCATCCAGCAAACAGAACATCCAAACATAAAGCTGCCAAAATAACCAAGCCCAGTAAGGCAGACCAATAGCCATTCATTAGGGACACAAGGAAAACCACCAAATCCAACACCAAAAGTGAGAAGAAATACCAAAAAAGAGCAAGCACCATTAACAGGGATAACAACACAGTCCAGAAAAGATAGGCCCAAAGCCAAAGAACCATCCCAAGATTGTCCCCAAAGCAACAACAATACCCAAATAGGGGGACAACACCAATAGCAGCCACCAATCCAATCAGAGGATAACCCAAGTAGACAAGCAAAAGATAAAAGGGTGTTGTGCCTCCACCAAGATAGATAAAGAAAAGACTAAAGGAGCATCCAACAAGGCTACCAGAAGAATAGCAAGTGTAACAAACCACCACCACAAACTAAGAGGGATATTAGGAAATAGGAGAGCAAAATACATTTAAAGAGGTAATACCACAATAAAATCAAGACACCAAACCAAGTCACTAGCACCCAATGCAAAACAACCTTCAACCCAACAAAGAAATGACATCAAACCAAAACCAAGAAAAAAAAACTACAAGAGCTCACTAGCAACAAAACAAAACAAACAACCAATAAAGCACCTAGCCACCAAAACAACATTTATGGCAGGAGAAAATAGACCCACAGCTAAGCTTCCACCCAAATAAGAGAAAAAGCAAAAGATAAGCATCTCCAACCAACAGAGGAAGACCATTACAAGAGGAGGCTAAAAACATAACCAAAGAACCAAACCAAACAAAAAATGATCATGAAGCCCTAATCAATAAAAGAAAAATAATAACAAACAAATAACCTAGCCAAATCAAACCAAGATAAACCACCAACAACCCCAAGATCGCCACCAACGGAGGTAAAACCAACCAACACACCCTAGTCAACCACCAACCAATAACTTAGCCAATCAACTCAAACAAGGCCACCCAACCAACCACCATAAAATATCCAACTCAGGATAAGGAAGCAACCCAGGATATGAGGACCTCATTCAGGAAAGATAGATGGAGGCATAGCCAAACCCAATTGGAGGCCACCAAAAAACAACCAAAAATAATGGTAATCACTAGACAAACAACCAAGGAAAGGCAAGCCTAGGAGGACCACCAACCCATAGCAAACCGGGAGGAAAGGAACGACAGCAAAATAAGGTCCCTTCTACCCTAGAGAGAAAAATAGCCACCACCAAAGAGAAAATAAGAGGCAACAACCACAAAAATCAAGCTTCAAGCCACAAGTGAGAGGAACAACAAACAATCAAAATAGCCAAAATAGAAAAGCAGCCAAAGAACAAGATAGAAATGAAAAAGACTAAAAAGCCTTCAAACAAACACCACCCAAGACAACCAAGCAGAGAGTAGAAACAATCTGTAGCATCCACCAAACAAGGTAGCACTCATAGAAAATGAGGTTAGCCAAGACCCTAAAGAATAGCGAGGAAATTTCAATATGGGAAAGCACAAAGCACAATCAATAAAAGGCTCAAAGAAAACACCATAGCAAAGACCAATAAAAAAAGCCACAAGTTAAAGTCGAGTAAGGCGGTCTAGAGCAATCTAGATTAACCAACCTATCAACACTTAGGTAAGTTTTGATTATCTAATATAGTGAGCTCATTTAATTCAGCACCCAAATTGGCTAGAAATCCACACAAGCATTACCTTCATGATGAATATGAGAAATTTTGTAGCAAACTTAAGAGGAGGGTTTTAGTGTGATTAAGGAGATAAAATAAGTCAATTATTTTTTATTTTATTAAGTGAGCATATCAAGTAAAAGAAGAGTGTCAACTTCAATCCAAATATTCAAGAGGTGTTTGTTCAAAAAACTATCAATAGTTTTATTAATGTGAGCATAAATAACATAACATGCTTTGAGGGGATAAGCAAAAGCACAAATGATAGTATCTTTGGAATCTCTAATAATACCACCACAACCATATTTATTAGGTGAAACTAAACCATCAGTATTGATTTTAATAAAGTTCTCATTAGGTTTGATCTAATGGATAATTCTAATAGCCTTATTGAAAGAAACATTAGGCAGAATGAGACCTAATTTTTTAGCAACAAATTTGTAACTTCTAAAATGGATGTTACTAATTAAATTAGCATTAAACAAAGCATGAATTATTTCTTTAGTTCTAGCCAGGATCCTTTTATGATTCATAGGAATACCATGATATTTAGCATCATTTCTATCCATCCAAATGAACCAAAATAAAAGTAATAGCAATTAAGATTTTGATATGACCTTTCACAATTTTTTTGGAAACAAGCTTCAAGAAGTTGATATAAAGAAAGGAAACCATGAAAATAGTTAGTGTTAAATAAATCATCATACCATATCCATAATTTTGAAGCAATGGCACCATTGAGAAAAACATGATTAATATTTTCAACATGAAACAACAATAGCACTTAGAAGGTAAATAAAACCCTTTATTCTAGAGAAATCTACAAGAATAAAGTTATTCAAAATCCTCCAAGCTAAAATCAAATAAGAAATGGGAATGATATTGTTCCAAAGTTTAATGAAAACATTAGAGGAGTTACTTATCTCTAATGAAATTCCAAACCTCTTTAAATGAATTCACCATTGTAAGAGAGCTTAAAACATTTTGATGGTTTGTTAAAAAAAATAGGGCATTTCTAAAGTTATCAAAGAAATAGAGATATAATTTTAAGTTTGTTTTCATTCCAATTGTTATTAAGCCAAAAGAGTTAACTTTGATAGTAGCGAGGTGTAGATAAAAGGAGTAAATAGATCCATTGCCAATCCAATTTTCTTGCCAAAAGAAAGATGAACCCAAATGAACACCACAAGATATTAAGGATTCAACAACCCATTTAATGGAGAAAAGCCATTTCCAAATCAGATAGTCACCAAATTTATAAGCATAGATAAGAGGGTGTTTACATTGACAGTATTTTTCCATCTTAAAATTAGCCCAAAGGCTATCATTCTTTCTAAAATTCCACAAGAGCTTATGAGAGAAGGCAATAATAGCATCACGAATAGGTTTGCAACCAAGACCACCTTCACCCAAATGATAACAACATTTATGCAGGATGTCCAATGCATTCTTTTAATAAAAAATTAATTAAAAGATAGTAAATAATTAAAATGAAATAAACAAATTAAATTTAAAATTAACTCATCAAAAGATGGGATCATTTTGGACCTTGAAAGAGGAGCACCAAAGTACTTAAGAGGTAAATGTTGATGTTTAAAATTAGATGTAGATGTGATTGATTTTATTATTGGAGATACTAGAAGAAGTAATAAAATAGCTTTTGTTATCATTGATAGTAAGACCACTTTCTCTACAAAATGTATTTAAAAGATTTTTAAGATTCTTGATATGATGAATAGAAGCATTGCAAAAAATAATGAAATCATCCACAAAGCTTAAATGGGAAATATGAAAATCACCAAGAGTTCTGTGATAGATACTAGGATTATTTAAGAATAAATCATTGATGCTCCTAGATAAGTATTCAACAACAATGATAAATAAAGTAGAAGATAAAGGATCCCCTTGTCTTAAGCCATGGGAGGAAGGAAAGAAACCCAAAGCTTCCCCATTAAGAAAAATAGAAAACTAGGCATTATTAATACAATTTTTAATAGGAAAAATAATTATATTAGAAAACCTAAATAAATTCAAAATATCAAAAAGGAAATCCCAAGAGATATTATCAAAAGCTTTGGTAATATCTAATTTGAAAAGAATGTTTCCACCTCTAGTCTTAGCATCTAAATCATGAATTAATTATTGGGCAAGTAAAATATTATAAGAAATATATTTACCTCTAACAAAACCAATTTGGTTGAGAAAGATAATCTTATGAAGAGAGGACTAAGCTGGCAATAATTTTGGAAATTAGCTTATTGAAGAAGGTGCAAAGACTAATAGGTCTAAACTCACTCCAATAGTTCAGATTATCTTTCTTAGGTATGAGAATAATGAAGTGCTAGAAAATATCTAGGAAAAGGATTACCATTAAAGAAATCAACCACAACATCAATCAAATCATTTTTAATAATAAACTAATAATTTTGAAAAAAAAATTGAGTGAAACCCTCCAACAACATAATCTATGTTCATGCTATTAAGAACTTTAAAATTTTCATCTTCATTAGGCAAAATAGTAAGCAAAGCATTGTCATCATTGGTAATAATAGAAGGAATCAAGTGTGATTTAGAAATAGCATCATAAGAGCAACTCTTTTGAGCATATTTCTAAAATAATTAATAACCAATCCTTAATATCATTATTCTTCATAATCCATTATCCATTGTCATTTTAATTTTCTAAATAGTATTTAAAGCTCTCTTTTATTAACTAAAGCATGTAAATACCTAGTATTCTTTTCACCATCTACAATATGTTTACTAGAAGCTTTTTTTGCCAATAAGTTTCTTCCATATTTTGAAAATTAATAAGTTTATCCTTCCCCTCTTTCAAGTCCAAAATCTTAGAAGGTTTCATCATAATAAAACTTCAATCACAAACCAAATTTTCCATATCCTTCATATTAGCAAAAATATTTTAAAAATAATGCTTGTTCCACCAAACCAAATTGTGTTTAAGTCATTTAAGTTTAAACTGGAGTCTATTCATCCCTGTAATCGAATTATCAGGATGTGAAGGAGCTTTCCAATTGTTAGCCATAACATTAAAAAAAATTAATTGTGGTGTTTATTTTTGAGATGTAGGACACCATGTAGATCTTAGAAGGTACTTATTGAAGTGATCGGGTATGACATTAAAGAATGATGCACTATCTCGAAAGGTAGAAATCATCACCCTATAATGGACCTAATCACCTAAGGACTCCTAAGGTATGATGGGTCTTTGAATATACTAGAGATCTTTCCCCCTTTACATGGAAAAGTAGGGTTTATTTTAAGTCAGTTCATTAAATTCTTATGGAGGCAAGCCCCATAGTTAATTACACCCTAAGGAATAGGAATTCTTAAGAATACTCTTGATTAAAGTAGAAATTAAGGTCTCCAAAGATTTCAAGGCTAGATTATCAAAAGAATTTGTATTAGAAAATTAAATAAGATTGTTCAAGGAGAAGACTTATTATCAGCCAAAGGGAATGAGTAGGAAATGCTCATGATATTAGAAAGACTAGTGAGCATTCTAATCTATCCTATGGTTGGGCTTTATATGTTTAAAGTTGAAGAGATTAATTTTATTGAAATTAACATTTTATTAGAAAGCTAGGACTTATAATCCAAGAACACAAGGTTGTGGAAATGCCTAAGAGGTGAGGATTTATGCTAGTAGCTTGAAGAAATAGCAACTAAGACCTCTATCTAGGGAGCTTTGGCATAAGCCAAAGCATGACCTAAGTCTAAGAAAATGGGCATAAAGTTCACCTCTATAAGAGAGAATAAACCACCCCCACTGGGCTTATAATGCGAGTGGCCACCAACTAACTCCTCATGATTTTGAAACCATGTAGGTAAGTCTATGCATTTGCAAGATAGTTGGGCTATTATTATTTAGAAAGAGACAAAAGTCCTTAAACCCACTCCCTAAGAGACTAAAGCATGAGTGGTATGAGTAATGACTTAATCTACAAATGCTAATCTTTTCAAATTTTATTTGATTTTAGACACTTCATTTTGACAAAGGTTTTATAATTTTATATGCCTATATGCATGATGAAGTTAGATTATTAGTTAAATCAGAAAGAGGTGTTTTCCACCACGAGGAGGCCCTCAAAGGTCAAGCCTTTCCCTATCGTGTAAGGATGGAAACCCTCTCTTAGTAGAGTGAAGCAATATGCATGCATGATGTGAGACATACAACATTACTAAGAGATTGCTAAATCTTTTAATTATCTTGATTTAATGCTTAGGCTTTATGTGAGGTTATGAATTATTTAAAACTTTATTTATGAGTTATAGTTGGGTAAAATATTTATTTTATCTTAAGAGCCTAATTGCATCCAGACCACACATTCAAACATCAATCATTTAAGAAACTAAGAAAAGCATGTCATTTCTAGTACACATCCTTGACAAATCATCAACCAATTTTTATAACTATCATGAAAGAATAAAAGGCCAATGCTTGTATTCCATACACCCAAAAAAAAGATGGGTAGCAAAGCTCTACCCTTATACAACCCAAAATTACAAAATAATAATTACAACTTATAATGAATGAATGTTATGGGTGGTCTTCATTCTTCATTCTTCATGTCTTTATTTCTTTTCTTTTATTTAATTTGCTCCACTCAAAGACATCACATGGCCTCCCAGGATAAAGCCCTCTAGCCAATGCTCATCCTTATCCCCCATAGCACTAGTCCTAATTCCTAATTGCAAAATTACATTAAGAATAGGAAAAGTAAATCTAACTACACCTACAAAATAGAGGTTAGTTAAACATAAATACAATTTCAAACAATTATATCATAATTTGGGCTTAGCACCTTGCACATGGGTAACCAAGCACACATTTCCTAACTTGAATAATGCTTAGGGGCTTAAGCAACCTACAAAGAAAGCATTTATATTTATTTTTAATTGGCCCCTTAAATATAATCCTCTGTTAAAAATATGATTAGGCTAATCATGGCCTACCATCCAGTCTATGAGGCATACACCCTAACATACTGCCTACAACAATACATCACAAACCAAAATATACATCATACCAAGCACCACCCTAACATAAAGCTAGAAGTAGTGACTTAATTCTAATGAGTGTGTTAAGGCTTGTGTGGTATGTCTTGCTAGGCATTAGAGTTATAGTTCTCTAAGTTTAGAAGGATTTAATTTAACATGAAGGGTTGGTTTCAATTGAAGTTATTTAATTGATTTTAGAATTTTAATTTATGTTTTCTTTTTTTTTTGATTACACTTAGCAACTAAGTTTTATAAAGAGAAGAAAGAGATGATTTCCTCTTTCATCCCTACCTTAAGCCACTTTCTAAAGCATGTAAATTTGATTTAGTTCTCTTTAGTGAATGGCTTATTACAAAATTTAACTTAATTCTAAGTTTAGGCTCACTTTTAATAAGCTTATTTAATATGAAAGGTATCTTAGGATTAATTCAATTGAATTACTATCACATGGCATATGTTCAATCATTCCTCTCCATCACATGTAACATATGATATTAATCCTAAATATACCTGCACATATAATATTTTTTAGCGCACTTAGATGATGAATGTAGATGTGTATATTTGTAGAAAATAAGATTTTATTCATTAGCTAAATGCACATACAAGTGTATCAAAGTTTTAAGTAGATACTTTGCCATTTTTAAACTAGGGGAGTGAGGTAAAGACCTCATTGGGGCTACTTAAAGCCTTGCATCCCCAGAATATCTAGCTAGATATACCCACTATTCTTGAATACCCATGAATGTACAAATAACTAGAAGAATGGAAAATCATGCACAAGGTTTATTTATTTCAACTGAATTATGTGTACATGTGAACTAAAGTTTTAAAAAATGAGATTTTATTCATTAGCTAAATTCACATACAATTGTATATAAGTTTTAAGTGGATACTTTGCCATTGTTAAACTAGGGGAGTGAGGTAAAGACCTCATTGGGCTACTTAAAGCCTTGCATCCCCAGAATGTCTAGACTAGATATACCCACTATTCTTGAATACACATGAATGTATAAGTGACTACAAGAATGGAAAATCATGCAAAATTTGTATTTCTCTCAATTGAATTATTTATACATGTGAGCTAAACTTGAAAAGGAGATGTTCATTCATTATCTAAATGCACATACAAGTGTATACTAGTTTTAAGTGGATACTTTGCCATTATTAAACTAGGGTGAGGTAAAGACCTCATTGAGGCTACTTAAAACCTTGCATCCCTAGAATGTCCAAACTAGATATACCCACTATTATTGAATACACATGAATGTACAAGTGACTTCAAGAATTAAAAATCATGCAAAAGTTGTATTTCTTTTAATTGAATTATTTATGCATCTGAGCTAAAGTTGGAAAAGAAGATTTTCATTCATTAGCTAAATGCACATACAAGTGTATAAAAGTTTTAAGTAGATACTTCACCATTGTTATACTAGGGGAGTGAGGTAAAGACCTCCTTTGGGCAACTTAAAGCCTTGCATCCTCGGAATGTCCAGACTAGATATATCGACTATTCTTGAATACACATGAATGTACAAGTGACAACAAGAATGGAAAATCATGCAAAAATTATATTTCTTTCAATTGAATTATTTATACATCAGAGCTAAAGTTCTATCTAAATTCTAACATAGAAATACATTGGAATGAATTCAAACAAATGTTGTGTCCTTTTCAAATGGACTATACACTTATTAACATTCAAACTTTACGTAAATTCATATAGACTAAAGAAAGAGAACTCCATATCACGTGTTCTACGCCATAGACACATCCAAGATTATAAATATTTATAAATATTATCACTCCAAATATTGTAGCTGACTTATAAACTTTTGAAAATAACTTTAATTTAATAGTGATAATAGCAAAACTTCTATTAAATAAAATCAACACATGCAAGCTTGACATAAAGGGAACCATTTGATTTAGTTAATTTTGCAAAAGATGAATGCATGAATAAAATGACATACAACATTTAATATGAATGGAGTAATAACTAAACATAAACACATGATTTAATTCAATTAAATTAATTCCTAAGGACAATCATATCAAATAAAAACATTTCAAGCAAATCAAAGTTTCTTATGTCACTTTTAACTTTTATGTTTGATTTGATTTAATGAAATGAAGGAAAGTTTGTTGATCCTAACCCATTCCCATGTTTGTGAATTGATTTGGTTCAATAAAATGTATTAAGTGGATTTTATGGATAAATTAGGTTGTAATATGCATTAAATCCACTAATTAACTCTTACTATGTTACTTTAAAGTAATTAATTAAATTATTATGAGCTAACATGATATGCATGTAAAATAACTTACACAATGATCCTAAGAAATGAAAGGGCCTAATGCAATTACAATTATTGACTAATTAGATTAAAAACTTAATTAATTACTTTTATGAGTTTCCAACACTTATGGGTAAATCATAATTTCATTAACTCTCTTTAGGCTATTAAACACCTAAAGATCTATCCATGAATTAATTAATGAAGATCAGATATGATTATAATTTTGATTTTATTAATGAAATAATTAATTAATTAATCAATTTCTCTTAATTAATTTGCCAAATTGATTAATTATCCTCCAGATGAAATAGATTTAAGGAATGGGTTGGGAAAGAGGTCCCAATCATATCTCATAAATCCAATCTTTTAATGAAATAAATTATAGAAAATAATTAGGAAAGAAGTCCTAATCATTTTGCTCTAATATGTTATATGAATAACTAATCAAATAAAGCTTAGTCAATTGTAATTAATAGTTAAATTAATTATAATTAAGGATATGTCTCATAACTAAATTTTTTTTTGACTTTTACGATCAATATATAATAATTAGGGATTAAATTGATTTTTATAATTGACATTAATAAATTATGTTCAATAACTTTTATATTTGATTATAATATTTATAATGTTATTGGTTTAGTTAATTTTTTTTATACAAAGTTTTACTTAAATTTTATGATAATTTAATTTGTACATTTTTTTGGAATTTGTTTGATCACATATTATTTCTTTCTTTTTTATTCTAAAAGTGATTAACTCCATTTTTAGATCGATTAAATTTAATAATAAATAAAATATTGGATTACTCGCGATCATTTGATCAAAGATCAAATGGCACACGAGTTAATCATGGCTTGATAGGTGCAATTAAATCACTATGCTATTCAGCCTAATCAAAACTATTAACTTCAACCACAAAATAAATAGTCTTACTTTTGTCTCTAAACTCTCCTTGAAAGGATTAAAAAGTAAAGTGCACGGGCTCTAAAGGTTGGATCCTAATGACGCTTACATTCAACACATCAAACATGAGATCCCTAAGGCTTTTTAGAATTATACCTCATCGAGCTAATGTTTGGTGGATTCCGACCAAGAGGTGGCTTCATTTGGAAGAAATAAAGCCCTATTGAGGTGCTTGTTGGGTTGGATCAATACTTCAGCTATCATTCTTTTTATTTTCTCCTATTATTTCCTTCCTCCTCACTTTCTCATAGACACTTGGCTTTAGGCATCCTACTAGAAGAGGAAAATCTAGATCCTTGACTTTTCTGAATGTTCTTAGAACAATCTTATCCACGTATATAGTCCCATTCAGATGATCAAACTCATGTTATAATATGCGAGCCATCCATCTAGAAGCAATAATTTTGATAGGTTGACCAAAACGAGCCTGACTTGTCACCTCCACCTGTAGATGTCACTCTACCAGAGCTCTAAATCTATCAATGCTCAAACATCTTTCAAATAATAAATCAAGTTTTGCTTCCCTTCTTCTGAAGCTTTGGATTAATAATTACTAGCAGATCAAAAGGTCGATGGTCTTGAGCATCAGTTTCACTCTTAGGAGCGTATATAATATATTCCTTTATTTATTCAAGAATAATAATCTTTACCTAGATTATATATATATGATGTCTTAGGGAATTGAGAATAATAGGTTCAAAAGCCTCTAGAAGTAGAGCATACCACTATAGATCATTAAATAACCCTCCAGGTGCTACCAGCAGTGCCTTTGATTTGGAATTTTTGTATATATCATTTAAGATGGCTTCCAAGTCAATTAAATTCCTCACATACTGCTCTGCATCAATATTTGCACCTATTCCATGTTCACTTAGATCATTTCCCTCAAAGGAATACCAATCTATAGACCAGAGAGGTATACTAGGGGCCTTCTACATGACCTCAATCATGTCATCTATGATCTTCTGGATCTCTTTGAACTGATCTCCTCCATTGAGACCTCAACAGTGGGCTCGTGGAGGACCAAATCAATGGCCTTGACAACTTTAGGTAGGGATAATTTCTTCACACTGAATACAGAGAACCATCCACTGGAGTCCTTCAAAGGGGCTCTTTTCTACCAAAGAATGCAATGGGAGAAGCGATGAAGAATAGGATAGACGCTTGGGGCTGGAAAGTAGTGGTCTTTATGAAAGAGCATGGAGGCATAGAGGGGGAGTTCACTGGTGGCTAGGCCATGTGAGTGGCATGGTTTGATCGATCAATAGAAAATTCATGGGATGTCTCATGTTCTTTTGCAAAGCAGATTATGGGGCTAGTTGGGATCAAGGAAGTCTAGATGATACTTGCTACTACTATGTGTCTCAACTTTGGAGAAAGTGAGGAAGAGAGGTCACTGGAGGAAGAAGGAGGCATGGATCGCTTGGGTTAAAGGCTTCACTCGGTTGAGAGGAAGAGAAGGATGTGAGGGAGAGTTCGCTTTTGACTTTGCATCCAGTGGCGGAGAGGTGCTCAGAGAGATTTTTTTTATTTTTTATTTTCTCAGGGCCGGTTGGGATGGGAGAGCTGCTCTTAAGTGATGTAGGAATGGGAGGGCTTCGGCTTCTCTTACCTGAAGGGAGATGAGAAAAAAGATGGGGCCTCATATTTTTTTAGTGTGTCATTTTTCTTGCTAGTTGAGAGAGAGATAGAGAGAGAGAGAGAGAGATGCCAACTTTCTCCTACATGTTGCTCAACATCTCCCACATTCCCTCTTTTTATTTCTTTTTTTTGAATTTTTTATGTGTTATCATGATCACATAAATTAGCAAGGAGTAGGTCATTTAATAGTTTTGTCTTTTTCACATATTTTTTTAAAATTTGGTGAAACTTGACTTTTTAAAAAAATGATTTTAAAAGTTTTACATAATTTTAATAACTTTAGTAAATAATTGAATGAAAATTTATAAGTTGTGTATAAAATAAGATAATTTTAATTATGATTAATAATTATTGATAATATGGATTCATAATTTGATAAATTAATTATTTTTATTTAATGGCTAATATATTATATATATAACATTTATTTTTAGTTTTTATTTTGATTTAGTTCTGAATCAATTTTGTCTGATGTTTAGAACTAGTTTAATCTCTCTCTCTCTCTCTCATTGCGATTTTGGATTCATTCATGGGCTTCAATCATTTGATTTGGATTTGATTTTATTTTGAATTGAATTTGAGGTTTGGTTTGAGAAGGTGAACACCGGTCCAATTTAGGCTATAGAGTAGGTGAGTCTCCTTAATCCCTAAGGCATAGCCTAATCCTATGATTGACCTTTCTAAGTCTCTAGGTTTAGGTTAAGTGTTCACCTAATCACTAGAAGTGTCTTATGACTAAGGAAGTCTTAGTGTCTAGAAGATATTTAGGTCTAAGAAGAGAAGGTTGAGAACTTACTTTAAAAGTGAGGTCAACATTAATATGTTGAATCCACATGTTCTGAAATGTAAATGGAGAGAAATTCTTTAATCTATTAGAATTATTTTAATAGAAACCAAAAGAAGAGCATGATCGACATGGTTCTAAATGATCTATAAGTAATAGGCCATTAAGTAATCCAACGAGTCTTAAAAAGAATCTGGTCCAACCTTTGCCAAAGTCTAGAGTTTTGACAAGTATAATTAGAACTCTTAAAACCAATATTATTAAAATTGTAATCAAGGATCATCTTGGAAAATTCTTCCATGAAATGAATATTAGGAGAGAAACCACCACTTCATTCAAAAGAGAATACAATAGCTAAAAAGCATATGAGAAAAAGACATAAAATAAGACTATTATGACTAATAAAACTAGTAAAAGGACTAGTCAAAAGCAGCTCTTGATCCCTTTAAGAAAGCAAGATAAACAAGATCCACAACAACAATAGTTGAGTTGACTGAGTATAGCTCATTCCATCAGCAAAGTTCCAACCTATAAAAGATTTTTGCAAAACACTACAAAGGCAATAATCATAGCTCAAGGGAAAAGGATAAAGTAAACAATTTAGAGAGAGCTGAGAAAGAGAAGGCTTGGGCTCAGTTAAGGTCATCTCAAGTGCCAACAATACATATGAGCATCCAAACTTCCTAAGAAGTGTTATAGTTATATGTAATGCTACCAATCAGAGAGAAGATATGAAGAAACATCAATGCCATCATAGCCAGCATACCTGATATAAGCAAACCATCCAAGGAAAACAACCCATAGTGACCCAGGTCTTGCACCAAACAAATAGAGAAAGCAGCTAGCCAGCAGCCAACCCACCAACCAAAACTTACAATAGCCCAATCACATAAAGCTAGCACTCTAGAAGTTACAGTAGGATCAGTGGTCAAGCTAAAAAAACCAAGGAGTAATTCCTCTAAAGCCACCTCCAAAAGGAAGAGAAACACAAAAAGGGAGCAGTTAGTATGAATTGGGGTAACAACACATGCTAACAAAACAACCCCAAAGGCATAACAACAACCCATGACTATCTCTAGAGCAATAATAATCCAAATATAAGGGCAAAACCTCCCCCCAAATAGCAAAATAGTGGAAGTTAAGTAGCACTAGAGAGAGGAAAGCTATAGAGAGACCAAGAGGGCATCCAAAAATTACCATCAAAACCACCACCAAGGCGACAAAAAAATAGCAAATCGACACCACATACAAATATGGAAATAAGGAGAGTAAAATGCTAGAGCAATTCAATACTAATAGCTAATCTAAATCCCAAGACACCAAGCCAAGGCACAAGAATCCAAGGCAAGACAACATCTAATGCCAAGGCACCAAGCCAAAGAGAGCCACAATTAGCCCTCAGCAAAAACCAGACCAATCCAGTTAGAGGAGCAGCTGCCAGTAAACCAGTAGGCATAGACAAAAAATATCCATAACCATCTCCTCTAGTAAACAGAAACCCAGGTCTGGAAGAAAAAAACCACAAAGCAGCTACCCTCATACCAATCAACAAAGAAAACACCAACCCAAACCAGGAAAACAACCAAAAAGAATTGAAAAAAACCAAACCTAAATTCGAAGAGACCAATCATGACCCAACAACCAAACACAACAGTAGAAGTTACAATTCAGTAAAGGGAGCAGCAAGCTAAAACAAGATGTTAACCCAGTACAAAGCACAAAATAGATGGGAAGAACAACAACAGGCATACCCACAAGCCACCTGGAGATCTCCAAAAAAACCAAGAAACAAATTTGGTAGTCACTTAGCTGGACAAAAAACCACAGTATAAAATGCGAAAGAGAACCACCCAACCACAAGCAGCAAATCAACGAGGAAAGGAACAAGGCCAGAGGAAAACAAAGCCCCTTCCAAACCCTAAAGAGCAGATAATCACCACAAAAGAGAAAATAGTAGGGCAACAACTAGAAAAAGCTACCTCTAATCCCGGTGAGGGAAAAAACCAAAGAGAAGTCCCCAAGAGAAACCAGGAAAGGAGAATAACAACTACTAAAAAGCCCAAAACTAAGCCAAACCAGAAGAGACCAATAGTAGCCATGATAAAATGGCCACCCAAAATAGTCAGGTAGATGGAAGAAGCAAATTGCAACATCCAGTAGAACCAACCATAGCAGCCAAAAATTTGATTCAAATAAGGTAATAGCCAGCCAAAACTTGAGGCAAACCCAACATCAATTAGTATAAGGGGTAGGCCAAAATCAGGAACAACCATAACTCAATAGGAGACCCCCAAAACATCACTAGTGTGATAAAAGAAGCATAATAAGCCATAAACTACCAATCCTAGAGGATAGGAAAACTAATTAAAAATAGCACCACTATGACCCAAATAAGGGTCACTTAAGTATACAATGGGGTAAAGAGGAAGTGGTTTTAAGTTTTGAAATAAACTAAAACAACAAGGCAGCTTTCATATAAAGTGAGATTGACCAGGACCCTAAATAAAAATTGCAAAAACCAATTCTTGCTAAGGGAAGCAAAAAAAAAACCAAATAAAAAATAGACTAAATAAAACCACCATAGCAATATGATCAACAAAATAATTGAAAGTTAAAATTTGAGGAAAGGCAGTCTAGTGTTATCCAGATTGACTAGACCATGTGGATTCTTAAGTAAGTTATGGTTATCAAATAAAGCAAGCTCATTTAATTCAGCTCCCAAATTTTCCAGGAAATCTTCACAAGCATTACCTTCACAAAGAATGTGAGAAATTTTGTATCAAACTTGAGAAAGAATCCTATTAGTGTGATTAAGAAGATAAAATAAGTTAGCATTCCCCATTTTATTAGTATTGAGCATTTCAAGTAAAAGAATAACATCAACTTCAATCCTCATATTAAAGATGTTTTCAAAAATATCATTAGCTTTATTACCATGAGCTCAAACATAAATAAGAACAAGCTTTGATGGGTAGGCAAAAGTACAAATGATAGTACCTTTAGAATCCCTAAGAATTCCACCACAACCATATTTATTAGGGAAATAAAACCATTAGTATTGATCTTAATAAAATTTTCTTTAGGCTTAATCCAATTTATAATCCTAATACTCTTGTAGGAAGGGTCATCATGCAAAGTTATACCCAATTTCTCAGCCACAAATTTATCACCTCTAAATTGAAGATTCCTAATTAAATTTGCATTAAACAAAGCATAAATTTTTTCTTTACTTTTAGCAAGGATCCTTTTATGGTTCATAGGAATGCCTCAATATTTAACATCATTTATATCCATCTAAATGAACCAAATAAGGGTAATAGAAATTAAAACATTCATATGACCTTTCATAGTTTTATGGAAACAAACTTCAAGAAGTTGATATAATGAAAGAGAGCCATGAAAATAGTTAGTGTTAAATAAATCATCATACCATATCCAAAGTTTGGAAGTAATAGCACCATTAACAAAAACATGATTAACATTTTCAATATGATACCAACAATAGCACTTAGAAGGTAAATAAAACCCTTTAAGCTAGAGCAAAGAATCTATAGGAATGAAGTCTTTCAAAATCCTCCAAGCTAAAATAGAATAAGAAATGGAAATGATATTGTTCCAAAGTTTAATGAAAACATTAGAGGTGTTTTTTTATTTCTAATAAATTTCCAAACCTCTTTAAAAACAAAATCACCATTGTAAGAGAGCTTGAAAAGAATTTGATCAGGTTTATCAGAAAAGATAATTATGTTGCAAAACTTGTCAAAAATAGAAATAGGAATGTAGTTCTCAAGTTTGTTTTCATTCCAATTGTTATTAAGCCAAAAAGAGTTAACTTTGATAGCAGCAGTAGAGTGTGTAGATCAAAGGGAGTCAAAAGAGCCATTACCAATCCAATTATCTTGCTAAAAGAAAGAAGAGACCGAATGAATACCCCAAGATATTAATGATTCAACAACCCATTTAATGGAGCAAAGCCTTTTCTAAACTGCAGAGTCACCAACTTTATAAGCATAGATAGGAGGGTGTTTACTTTAACAATATTTTTCCATCATAAAATTAGCCCAAAGGATATCATTCTTTTTAAAATTCCTCCAAAGCATATGAGAGAAGCAAATCATAGCTTCACGAATAAGTTCGCAACCAAGGCCACCTTCACCCAAAGGACCACAACATTTATGCCAAGATGTCCAATGCATTGTTTTAATAGAATTATTGGATCCCAAAACAAATTTATTAAGTAAGCGATCAATTATGATAAGAGTAGAATTAGTGTAATAATAGTTTTAATCAAATAAAGCGGCATAGAATTGAGAGTTCTTTTAAAAATAGTGAGCCTCCGACCAAAGGAAAGTAAATGGATTTCCTAAATAAAAATTTTATTTAATTTTTTTTTGAATTAACTCATAACAAATATGGGATCATTTTGGACCTTAAAATAGAGGAGCACCCTAGTACTTAAGAGGTAAGGGTTGATGTTTAAAATTAGTGATATGGTGGATTTGATCAATTTTATTATTAGAGATACTTGAAGAAATAATAAAACAACTTTTGTTATCATTGATAGAAAGATCACTTTATCTACCAAATTTATTTAAAAAACATCTTGAGGTTCTTAATATTTTTAATAGAAGCATTGCAAAAAGTAATGAAAACATCTACAAAGCTTAAGTGGGAAATAGGAAGACCACCAAGAGTTCTGTAGTACATACTATGATTGTTTAAAAATAATTCATTGATGCTCCTAGATAAGTACTCAACATAATAAATATAAGCGAGATAAAGGATCCCCTATCTTAAGCCATGAGAAGAAGTTAAGAAGCCCAAAGCTTTCCCATTAAGAAAAATAGAAAACCGCATTATTAATACAAGTTTGAATAAAAAAAAGTAAATTTATCGGAAAAACTAAATAAATTCATAATATGGAAAAGGAAATCCCAAGAGATATTATCAAAAGCTTTGGTAATATCTAATTTGGAAAGAACATTTTAACCCTAGTCTTAGCATCTAAGTCATGAATTAATTCCTCATAGTAAAATGTTGTCAAGAAATAGATCTACCTCTAACAAAACTAGTTTGGTTGAGAGAGATAATCCTATGAAGTAAAAGACTAAGCCTGATGGCAAGAATTTTGGAAATCAGCTTATTGAAGAAGGTGTAAAGACTAATAGGTCTAAGATTACTGCAATAGTCTTGATTACCTTTCTTGGGTATGAGAACAATATAAGTGCTAGAAAAATATCTATGAAAAGGATTACCATTAAAAATAATCAACCACAATGTCAATCAAATCATTTTTAATAATAAACTAACAATTTTGAAAAAATTTAGTAGTGAAACCCTCCAGACCAGTAACAGAATCCATGTTCATGCTATTAAGAACTTTAAAAATTTCATCTTCATCAGGCACAATAGTAAGAAAATCATTGTCATCATTGCGAATAATAGAAGGAATCAAGTGTGATTTAGAAATAACTTCATAAGATCAACTCTTATTAAGCATATTTCTAAAGTAATTAATCGAAACCTAATATCATTATTCTCCATAATCCATTCTCCATTGCCATCTTTAATTTTTTATTAATATTATTTAAAGATCTCTTTTTAATATCTAAAGAATAGAAATACCTAGTATTGAAATCACAATCCGTAATATGTTTACTAGTAGCTTTTTGAAGCCAATAAGTCTCCTCCATATTTTGGAAATTAATAAGTTTATCTTTCACCTCAATCAAGTCCTTAATCATAGATGGATCAGACATAATAGAGACCTCAAGACCACAAAATAATTTTTCCATATCTTTGATATTAGTAAAAAGGTTATTATAACAATGCTTGTTCCACCAACCTAAATTTTGCTTAAGTCATTTAAGATTAAACTAAAGTCTCTCGTAAAGGAGCTTTCCAATTATTAATACAACATTAAAAAAATTAATACGCTGAATCCACATGTTCTGAAATCTAAAAGGAGAGAAATTTTTTAATCTATTATAATTATCTTTACTAGAAACCAAAGGAGGAGCATGATCAGATAAGGTTCTGCTTAAATGATCAACAGAAGTAATATGAGATTGAGTAATCTAATGTGTATTAAAAAGAATCTGATCCAACCTTTGTCAATGTCTAGAGTTTTACCAAGTATAATTTCAACCTTTAAAACCAATATCAATCAAATTATCAAAGATCATATTAGAAAATTCTTCCATGGAATGAATATTAGGAGAGCAACGACCACTTCATTCAGAAGTGAATAAAATAGTGTTGAAATCACCACCAACAAACCAAAGTTTATTGATAGAGGCAGCAAAATTCCTCAAATTATCCCAAAGAAAATTTCTACCAGATCTAAGCCTAAAACATAATAATCACCATAAGAGATTTGAGCATTGATATCTTTTTAAAAATTATCAAGAATAGAAAGCTCTACAAAGTTATTCCAAAACACTAAATCTTATTGACATTAGAGAAAAATTTATTGAAACCGATCATTCTAGCAATGGTTAATTTTGTTAGCATGAATAAGAGGCTCTAGAAAAAAATAAGTAAGGAAATATATATATGACAAAGATTTCTAATGTTATGAATAGAGATGCGATCCCTCTAACATTACAAACAATAAAATTAAACATAAAGAAATAAAAAGGGGTTAAGAAATGGTTAATTAAGAGAGGAGAGGGAGGCTGTAGCCGATCTAGTGTTTCTTGGCAATTTGGGAGGGAATTATTTTCTCTTTTTAGCATGATAAGTTTGGAAACCATTTTATTTTCCCATATAATAATCATCTCAGAAGGATTTAGCAACATTAGTCATAGATTTAAAAGAAATCTTCTAATTAGAAATGAGTTCTCCTTCTTCCAAGGCATTAGCTTTTATTAAAGCCAAAAAAGCATCGAGAATAGCAAGAGAGAGAGCATAAATAGATTTATTAAAAGGCAAGTGTGAACACCAAGCCCTTCCTTTTCATGACCCAAATTATTAGACAAAGCCAAATCTTTTTGAGAATTTAAATCATCCGAATGGAAAATAAAATCAATTTTTCAACTTGATTATCATGAGGTATTAAAATATTATCCATTGAATTTGAATGATACATAACATTAATATCCTCATTTATATTCGTATTCAAAGCTTCATTTTCATCAATCAAAGTCAGCAAGAATGCAGGGATTGAATCAGAGGAAATAGAATCATCAACCAAAAGTTTAAAAAAGCTATTTTTGCTCACATTAGAAGCTTTCAATTGCACAGAAGAAGTAAGAGGTAAAATATCCTTATTAAGAACATTCAAAAATTCCTTTTTTTTTTCTGATGTAGCTTTTTGATATTTAATAGTGATCGACATATGGTTAAGAATAGAAGTTTCATTAACATGGATTTTATAGGTGAGGATGAAGAATGAAGCATTGAAAATTATCGTACCCATGGATTTTACAGTGAGAACAAATGATAGGAAATTTTCAAATTCAATTCTTTGCATATAACTTTAATTTTCATATACCAACTAGATGTCTTTGGGGTGTTTCTTGGTAATGTCCAATTCAACAAGGATTCTATCCACTAAAAGATAAGATTTTACAGAGGTTGTCTGGTCAATGTGCAATGGCCGACCAAATAAAGAACCCACAATAAAAATGAATTGATGGTTAATGAAATGAATTTTTCATATTGGGGAGACAAATCCAAATAGGAACATCTTTGAATGATTTCAAAGCAGTTAAAGCTAAGATAGTTGATTCCATAGCAAGATCCATAGGATCCTTTAGTTTTCCCCAATGAATCATCAAGGAATAAGCCAACCCATGATATTACTCAAATGAAAACATGAAATAGGCTAGCGACCATCAATTCAAGAAGGAATCCAATGAGAATCACGCAAAATAGCTGGCATGCAGTGGCCAAAAAACTAAATATCAGATAGGGAAAGAGAAATCGCTAGAGCACTTGGACGAGGGCTTGGGCAGTGATTTTTTGGGTTTTAGGTTTTAGTTTAGGGTTTAGGTTTAGTTTAATTTAGGGTTTAGGGTTAGTTTAGGTTTAGGTTTAGGTTTAGGTTTAGGGATTAGGTTTAGGTTTAGATTTAGGGTTTAGGTTTAGGTTTAGGTTTTGGTTTAGGATTTAGGGTTTAGGGTTTAGGTTTAGGGTTTAGTTTAGGTATAGTTTAGATTAGGGTTTATTTAGGTTTAAATAAGTTAAGGTTAGGTTTAAGGTTTAGGGTTTAAGTTTAGAATTTAGGGTTAGGATTTAGGAGTTTAAGTTTAGGTTTATATTCAGGGTTTAATTTAAGATTTAGTTTAGATTATATTTAGGTTTAGGGTTTAAAATTTAAGGTATAAGTTTAAGTTTAGGTTTGAGTTTAAGTTTAAGTTCTGATTTATGTAGTTATATTTAGGTTTAAGTTTAGCGTATAAGTTTAGATTTAGTTTTCAGGTTTATAGTTTAGGTTTAGCTTAGGTTTAAATTTAGTAGATTTAAGTTTAGGTTTAGGATTTAAGTTTAGAAGTTTAGGTTAAGTTTAAACTTTAAGTTTAAGTTTAAGGTTTAGGTTTAGGTTTAAGTTTAAGTTTAAGTTTAGGTTTAGGTTTAGGTTTATGGTTTAGGATTAGGTTTAGTGTTTAAAGTTTAGGTTTAGGGTTTAGGTTTAGGTTTAGGTTTAAGTTTTAAATTTAGGTTTAGGGTTTAGCTTTAGGGTATAGGTATAGGTTTAGGTTTAGGTTTAGGGCTTAGGTTTAAGTTTAGGTTTAGGTTTTATTTTAGGTTTAAGGTTTAGGTTTAGGTTTTAGATTTAGGTTTAGGTTTAGGGTTTAGCTTTAGGGTTAGGTTTTAGTTTAGGTTTAAGTTTAGGGTTTAGGTTTAGGTTTTAGCAGGTTTAGTATAAGTTTAATTTAGGTTTAGTTTTATTTTATTTTTTTTATTTAGGAGTGCAACATGAGGCCTCCCAGGTCACCATCATCTTCTTGTTGTCACCCAAGTATGAATAGGACTTGATGCGATCTTGTGGCTGGTCTTTGTCGTGTGGTGCACCCAAGTTTAGGTTTAGGGTCAAGTGTTTTATGGTTAAGGGTTTAGGGTTTAGAGTTACAGGTTTAGGGTTTAAGGTTGTAGGTTTAGGGTTTATGGTTTAAGGGTTAGGGTTTAGGGTTTACTATTTTTAATTTAGAGTTTAAGGCTTTTAGGATTTAGGGTTTGGGGTTTAGGGTTGTTGGTTTTAGGGTTTAGGGCTTATGCTTTAGGGTTTTAGGATTTAGAGTTTATGGTTTAGGGTTTAGGGTTTAGGGTTTATTGTTTATGGTTTTGTCGTGTTTATTTTCAGTTTCATTTGTGTGTGTATATGAGGGACACCATGCGATCCGATGTACTTATTGTGATATGACATCAAGGAATAGTGCAGTATCTTGAAAGATAGAAATCACTATCCTACGATGGCTTAATCACCTAATAAGGACTCCTAAGGCATGATGGGTCTTCGAATATACTAGAGATTTTTTCCATACTTTACTTGGAAAAGTAAAGCAGGGTTTATTTAAGCCAGGTTCATTAAGTTCTCTATAGAGGCAAGCCCCCATACTTAATTACATCTTAAGAAAAATGAATCCCTTAAAAATACTCTCGATTAAAGTAGGCAATTTTTGTCTCTGAAGAATTCAAATATAGCACTATCAATAAATTGGTTGTATTTTAGAAGATCAAGTGAGAGGGATCAAAAGGGAGAGTTATTATCAAAACCAAAGGAGATGAGTCGGGAGTACTCATGATACTAGGAAACCTAGTGAGCAATCCAATCTATCCTATGGTTGGGCTTTATATATTTAAAATTGAGGAGATTTATTTATTTGATTTGAAATTTTATTTGAAATCTAGGACTTACAAGTTCACAATATAAGATTATGGAAATATCAAGGTGAGGATTTATGCTTGTAGCCCGTAAAGAGAAATAGCAACCCCAGATCCTAAATCTAGAGAACTTTGATGAGGCCAAATCATGACCTAAATCTAAGGTGAAATTGGGTATATGGTTTACCTACATAAGAGAGAGTAAACCACCTGACTATTGGACTTATTATCACATGGAGTGGCAGCCAACTAACTCCTTTTATGCTCTAAATTCATGTAGGCAAGTCATATGTTTTTATAAGATGGCTAGGTTATTATTATTTAGCAAAGAGACTAAGTTCTTAAACCCACTCCCTAAGAGACTAGAGCATGGGGGGGGGTATGAATAAGGAGTTAAACCTAATGCAAATTCTTATCAAATTTTATTTAATTTAGGACTCTTTATTTTGACACAGGCTATGGGATTTTGTATGCCTAAATGCATGAGAAGTTGATTATGGGCCAAATCAAAAGGGAATGAGGTATTCTTCCATCATAGGCTCTCAAAAGTTAAGCCCATTCTATCTGGCAAAGATGGAAGCCCTCTCTTAACAAGAGTGAAACAAGATGATTATGCATGATATTAAATATATAACATCTAGCTAAGGGGTTGCTAAATATTTTATTATTTTGATTTAATGTCTAGGCTTTTATATAAGATTATGAGTTGTTTTAAAAATTTATTTCTGAGTTGTTAATGGGATAGAAAATTTATTTTTATCCTAAGAGCCTAATGCATCCAGCCATACACTCATCAATCATAAACAAACTATGAAAATGAATGCTTTTATTAATGCACAAGCTAAACAAAACATCAAACAATTTTTATAAAGCCATCGCAAAAGAATAAAAGGCCAATGCGGTCGAGTTCCGCAGTACATCCCAAAAAGAAATGTGGGTAGTCGAGTTATACTCTTATACAACCTGGATTACATGAGAATAATTACAATTATAAACGATAAATGTTATGGGGGTCTTCATTCTTCATTCTTCCTTCTTCAGTTCTTCATCTTCCATTTCTTCATTTGATTTTCTCTATTTCTTCCTTCTTTTTGGATTTATTTGGATATGCTTGCTCTAAAGGCATCACATGGTACATAAGACTTGGGCTTATAACCAATGCTCATCCTAGTCCCCCATATTACTCATCCTAATACTAATGCAAAATTACATTAAAAGAAGAAAAGTAAATCTAGGTACACCTGTAAAATAAATGTTAGCTAAACTCACCATACAACCTAAGAAATTTTATGAATAATTTGGACTTAGCACCCCACACATTGGTAACCAAGCGCACCTATCCTAACTAGGTTTAATCTTTGGGGCTAAGCAACCTGCATAGCAAAAAAACATTTATATTTTTATTTTGCAGCCCCTTAAGCACAACCCCCTACAGAAAGCATGATTAGGCTAATATCGGCCTAACATCCAGACTACACACATACACCCAAATATCCAATCTACAATAATACATCACAAAACAAGCATACATCAAACCATACAGCTTCTAAACATAAAGCTATAAATGGTGACTTAGTCAAATGTGTGTGAATTAATGCTTATGTGGTATGTCCTAACTAGGCTTTAGAGTTATAATTTGCTAAGTGTGAGGGATTTAATTTATAAAGAGGTTGATTTTTCTTTAAGTGATTTGATTGATTTAAAGATTTTACTTAGTGTTTTATTTTGTTTCATATGGTCTACACTTAACAAATAAGTGTTATAAAGAGAAGAAAGAGAGATACCCTCTATTTGATCCCTACCTTAAGTCACTTCTAAAGTAAGTTAATTAATCAATTTCCTTTAATGAATATCATATTATATGTTTTAATTAGTCCTAAGTTTAGTTTCTCTCTAAAAAACCTTATTCAATAAGAAAGGCATCTTAAGATTAATTAGAATGAATTACTATCACATAATACATGTTTATTTATTTCTTTCCATCATGCATATCTTGCATATGATTAAATCTAACCATACCTATACATGTAATTTATATTTTAGCATACTTGAATGAATGCAAAGAAGTGTGTTTGAAATTTAATTATTTGATTTGATTGAATTATGAATGCATGCCTTTTTAATAGAAGTAGGGATTTTTCATCCATTAGCTAGATACACATTCATATGTATAAAGGTTTTAAGTGAGTACATCGCCATTATTCTGCACTAGGGGTGTAAGGTACATGACCTACTTAGGGCTACTTAAAGCCTCACAACCTTAGTGTATCTAGACTAATATACCACTTTTCTTAGATATATATAGATGTATAAGTAACTACAAGGATTGGAAAAACCCATGGAAAAATTGTATTTGATTTATATGACTTATGATTCTTATTTATTGGTCACATCACACATACACATGTACAAGAGTTTTGGGTATGACACCATTGTTCTATGTCAAGGGCATAAGGTATAAGGCCTGCTTAGGGCTACTTAAAGCCTCACAGCCCCGGGGTGTCCAGACTAATATACCACTTATCTCAGATACATGTGAATGTATGAAAGGAACCACAAGAAGAAGAAGTCATGCAAGATGTCATATTTGATTTGATTATATGGTTTACATATATGGTATGAAATTAATTCTAAGTCTTAGCATGGAAATGCATAGGAATTGATTTATACAAATGTTGTGTGCTTTTCAAATGAACTATACATTTGTAATTCCTATGTGAATCCATGTAAGATAAAGATAGAGAGCTTCATATTTCATATCTTATGTTATCAACACTTTTAAACCTATAGATATTTGTAATTAACATCACTTCATTTATTATAATTGATTTATGAGCTTTTGAAAATAACTTTTGATTTAATAGTGATAATAGCCACACCTATTTTTAATTTAAATTAACACATGCAATTTGACATAAAAGAAACCATTTTATTTAGTTAATTTTTTAAAAAAATGAATGCATGATTACACCTGGGAAGTAACATTTAACATGATTGGAAAGAAATAAAGGAACATAAGCACATTATCTCATTCATTCCAATTAATTTCAAAGGACAATCATACTAAATAAAGCCACTTAAAATAAACTATAGTCCTTTAATGAGATTTCTTAATTTTGAGTTTGATTTCATTTAGGAAATGAAATATATTTGTTGATCCTAATCCCATTCCTCATTTGTGAGTTAATTTGATTTAATGAAGAAGTATTTAAGTTGATTTTATGGTATAATTAGGTTGGGGTATGAATTAAGCCAATTAATTAACCCTTACCTACATCACCTTAAGTTAATTGACTAATTAATAATGAGCTAATATGATATGCAACCACATGGAAAGTAAATTTGCAATGCTCCTAAGAAATGGAAGGGGCCTAATGCAATTGGCACATGATTAATAGTTAATTAAGCTTAAGGGATCTCATTTAACTACTTTTATAGTTTTCTCATACATGTGAGCTAACAATAATTTCATTACCTCCCCCTTTGATTATTGAACACCCAAAGAGCTACCCAAGATTAAATTTTAGAAATAGATTTAATTAAATTAATTAAATTCATTAATTAACTAATTAAACCTTAACCAATCTTAACTAATAAAAATGAGATGGTCTTAGTGAAAGAGACAAAGAAGGGAGCCTAAGTCTCAATCCTTAAATCATTACAATTTGTTGATTAAAGTTCAGGTATCATTTGGATTTTGATTAATCTTTTAATTAATTAATTAAGGTGTTAATTAATTAATAATTTAAGAGGGATTAGAAGACTTAAAGAAAAGATTGGAAGAGGGAGTCCCAATCCATTTCTCTAGACTTCATCATCATTAACAGCAGTTAATAAGCTTAATTGATTGATTAATTTACTATTCATTTACTTAATTATCACTAATTATATTAAGAAAATTATTAATCCTTACCCATTGGTTTCCCTAATTAAGCAGCCAATACAATCCCAGAAAAACAGGGGTGGTAGAGGTCATCCCCCTTAACATGCACAAAAAGTTTGAGATTAATTAGATGGTAATTATAGAGTAATTAGACTAATTACATTTCCAATTAAGTTTAATCCACTCCTGAAAATCCAATTAAGTTGAATCACGTGTGAATGTCTGAGTTTGAGTGAGAATGAGGGGGAATACCCCATCATTCCTTGGATGGAATGACCACAGCTTCTTTGGATTTTTCTTGATCAATTGGCCAAAACTAAGGGTGGTGGAGGTCCTTGGGTACATGATGTGGCTTAGTTTAGTTGGGTGATGGTATGGAGGTGGCTGTCAAGGGAGTAGCAGGAATCCTATGGCTGTTTGGAAAGCTCCAATGGGGATGGGGAGGTGATTTCACCATGCCATAGATCATGGCCGACCCAACCACCTTTGGGTCAGGTCAACCATGGTCCTAGGTGCCTAAGTGGACCTATGACTGGGTGCCAAGTGGCTAGGGGGAGAAAATGACCAAATGAGCATGTGTCTTATCTCATGGGATGCCCTAAACCTAAGGGAAAAATGGTCATTTGGCTATGGGTTTGGTTTGGGAAAATTTGGGATGCGTCAAAAGTGGGTTAGCCCAATTTCAAGTGGGTTGGAGTTTATTTGATTTGATTTGGCTTGATTTAATCTATTAGGTCAAATTGGGTTAGGTTGGGTCAAGTTGACCAATTGGTCAAATTGGGTTAAACTAAGGTTTGGGTCAAGTTCAGTTAGCTAATTGAAAATGATTGTAGGCGTTGGTTTAGTTTAATTTGGAATTAATTTGTATTTTGGCTAATTTGACCTTTTAGGTCAATTTGGGTTAAGTTAGGTCAAGTTGACCAATTGGTCAAATTGGGCTCAATCATGGTTTTGGTCAAGTTCAATAAGTGACTTTTAATGAACTTGAGCCATTAGTTACAATCAATTTGGGTTGGATTGTGATTTGCACTATTTTAGCTTTTTAGGTAAATTTGGGTCAACTTGGGTCAAATAGCCAATTGGGCTTAGTTTGGCTTAAGTGATGGTTTGGCCATGTTCAATTACTGGTTAGGAATGGGTTTGTATCAATGGTTTCAATCAATTTGGCTTATGGTGGATTTTGTCTAATTTGGGCTAAATGTTGACTTGGTCAATAGGCTAGCTTGACTTAGTTTGACCCAATTCAAGATAATTGATTAACCTAGAATAATTGTTGATCATGTTGTGAGGTTTGGATGGGCTTAGTTTAATCTAATTTGGATTAAATTAGAACTTGGCTCAAAAAGATCATTTAGGCTACTTTGGGTCAAGTGGACTTAAATGGGTTAATTGGTTTGATCATGGCTTGATTCAAGTTTAATTATATTGACAAATAGGCTTGATATAGAAATATAAATCCAATTGCAAGTAATTTGGATCCATATAGATTTTAGTTCATATGATAATTTCAAGTCAAAATGGGCTAACTTGGGTTTGATTTGGGTTATCTTGGATTTAGTTTGATAATTATAGTTTGTATTTATATTTATATCTATGATTGTAGGAATGTTTGAATCATGAGGAAATCCATAAGTTTTGAATTGAATTGGGTATTATTTAGCCAAGTTCAAGAATTTAGCTAAAAGGGCTAAAATCAAGAATTTGATTTGATTTGGGTTTCAACCATTTGGAGTTTGGAATTGATTTATGATTTAGAATTTGATTTGAGATTGAATTTGATAATTGAGAAAATCAATTGAATTGTGATTTGAATTTGGTTAAGGCTAAGTCCATAAGATAAACTTAAAGGGCTTAAGAAGGGATTTGGAGTTTGAATTTGATCATGGGTTTGAATCATTTGATAGTTGGATTTGATTTTGGAATTTAGATTTAAATTTGAGATTTGATTTGGAAGAATGAAGCAAGGATTTGGTTTGGGCTATAGGGTAGACAAGTTCTCCTAAATCTCTAAGGCACAACCTACCCTATGGCTAACTCTTCTAAGTCTCTAGGGTTAGGTTAAGTGTTCACCTAATCATTACAAGTGTCTTAAGATAGAGGAACTCTTTGTTTCTATGAGAGTCCAAGATTTATGATAAGGAAGTTGAGAACTCACTCCAAAAGTGAGGTCAACAAGTTTATGGTTTAGGGAATTAGGGTTTAGGGTTTTATCTTTAGGGTTTATGGTTTAGTGTTTAGGGTTTATGGTTTTAGGTTTTAGGGTTTAGGTTTAGGGTTTAGGTTTTAGATTAGGGTTTAGGGTTTAAGGTTTTTTAACAGAGAACAAATTCATATTCAACATTTATTCTTCTTGATTTCACCAACCAAGTGGCGCACCAAGTTTTCTAAGACACAAGTGATGACATAGTTTAAAAATGAGCACACATAGAGTAAATCAAAAACCCTAGATAACTAGAACTATCTCTACTGTAAAGATAGTTCCATAAGCAGTAGATCAGATCAACTGTTCTTTAGTTTCTCCAGTTACGATCAGAACCACCACCACCTCTTGAGCAACAGGATCCATCATCATATTCTTGATCTGTCCCTCCGTGACCACCATCATTGAAACCTCTTGCTCCTCCCACCTCCATAACCACCACTACTCCAACCAACACCTCCATATCCACCAGCACCTCTAGATTCTCCACCACGACTGTGATAACTGCCGCCTCCACCATTGCCAAATCTAGATTGAGCCTAGTTGATGCTAATGTTCCTACCATCAAGGTTCTTCCCATTATTAGGGTTTAGGTTTATGTTTATTAAGTTTTACGGGTTTAGGTTATTTTTTTATATATTTAGTTTCTTTAGTATGAAGTTTAGGGTTTAGGATTTAAGGTTTAGGTTTTAGGGTTTAGGGTTTATGGTTTAAGGTTTTAGGGTTTAGGATTTAGGGTTAGGGTATCAGGCTTAAGTTTAGGGTTCAAGGACTAGTGTTTAGTGTTTAGGATTTAAGGTTTATGGTTTTTAGGGTTTATGGTTTAGGGTTAGTTTAGGGTTTAGGGTTTACGATTTGGGGTTTTAGGTTTAGGGTTTTATTTATTTATTTATTTTATTTTTTTAAATTAAGTAAACTGATAGGTTTAGGATTATTTAATTTATTTTTTATTTATTTTAGTTTATTTTATTTTTTATTTTTTTAGGTTCAATTTTATTTTAATTTAGTTTAGTTTATTTATTTTATTTTAGGTTTTTATTTAGTTTATTTTTTAGGTTTAGGTTTATTTTTAGTTTAGATTTATTTCTATTTTATTTAATAAGTTTAGGTTTTATTTTTTTATTTTTAGGTTTAGGTACGGGTTTTTATTTTACTTTTTTAAGTTGAGGTTTTAGGTCTTCATTTTAGGTTTATTTTAGAGTTTTATTTTTTAGTTTAGGTTTAGGTTTGTTTTTAGTTTATTTTATTATATTTAGTTCTGATTTAGTTTTAGGTTTAGTTTATTTTAGGTTTAGGATTTATTTATTTCAGTTTAGGTTTTGGTTTATTTTTTATTTTAGGTTTATGTTTTTTTTTAGTTTAGGGTTTAGGTTTTATTTTCTATTATTTTTAGGTTTATTTTTTAGGTTTAGATTTTTATTTAGTTTTTATTTTATTTTATTTTAGGTTTATTTTATTTTTGTTTTAGGTGTAATTTTTATTTTATTTAGGTTTTATGTTTTTTTAGTTTAGTTTAAGTTTCTATTTATTTTATTTTAGTTTTATTTTTATTTTTTATTTTATTTTCTTTTTAGGTTTAGGTTTAGGCTTTAGTTTAAGCTTTTATTTTATTTTAGTTTAGTTTAGCTTTTTAAGGATTAGGGTTTAGGGTTTAGAGTTTAGGGTTTTACGATTTAGGGTTTTGGGTTTTGGGTTTTAGGATTTAGGGTTTAGGGTTTATGGTTTAGGTTTAGTTGGGTTCAGGTTTTAGTTTAGGGTTTAGGGTTTTTAGTTTATTTTTTATTTTTAAATGAGAACAAATTCTAATTCAACATTTCTTCTTTTTGAATTCATCAACCAAGTAACACATCAAGTTTTCTATGTCAAAAATGATAGCATAGATAAAAAATGAGCTTGCATAGAACAAATCAAAAAACCTAAATAAGTAGAACTGTCTCTACTATAAAGAAATAGTTTGATAAGTAGTCAGATTGATCGTTCTTCAATTTCTCTAGTTCCCATCAGAACCACCCTGACCTCTTGAGTAGCGGATCCACCATCATATCCCCGATCTCTCCTTCCACCACCACCACGACTATAACCTTCATCACTCCTCCTGCCTTTATAATCACCATTGCTCTGACCAACACCTCCATACCCACTAGTATCTCTAGATTCCCCACTACCACTATGATAACCATTGCCTACACCTTTCCCTCCATCGCCAGATCTAGACAGAGCCTGATTGATGGTGATGTTCCTGCCATCAAAGTTCTGCCCATTCTTAGGGTTTATATTTAGGTTTAGGATTATTAGGTTTTAGGGTTTAGGTTTCTTTTATAATTTAATTAGTTACTTTATTTTTTGGGTTTAGGGTTTGGGGTTTTGGGTTTAGGGATTAGGGTTTTAGTGATTATGGTTTAAGGTTTAGGGTTTTAGGATTTATGCTTTTAAGGTTTAGGTTTAGGGTTTGGTTTTAGGGTTTAGGAGTTAGGGTTTAATGTGTTGGTTATAAGGTATAGGGTTTTTATGATTTAGGGTTTAGAGTTTAGAGTTTAGGGTTTTAGGGTTTAGGGTCTAGGGTTTAGGGTTTAGGGTTTAGGGTTTAGGGTTTAAGGTTTAGGGTTTTAGAGTTTAGGGTTGTTTAGGGTTTTGGGTTTAAGGTTTAGGGTTTAGGGTTTAGGGTTAGGTTAAAGTTTAGTGTTTAGGGTTTAGGGTTTATAGTTTTTTAGGTTTAGTGTTTAGGGTTTAGGGTTTTAGGGTTTAGGGTTTTTTAGGATTTAGGGTTTAGGGTTTTAGGTTTAGGATTTAGTGTTGTTGGTTTAGGGTTTAGGGTTTAGAGTTTAGGGTTTAGGGTTTAGGATTTAGGGTTTATGGCTTTTAGGGTTTATGGTTTATAGTTTAGGGTTTAGTTATTTTTTTTTTAAATAAATTAAGTAAATGAGTAAGTTTAGCTTTACTTAGTTTATTTAGTTTATTTATTATTTATTTTAGCTTATTTTATTTTTTATTTTTATTTAGGTTATCTTTATTTTTATTTAGTTTACTTAATTTATACTAGGTTTATTTATTTTATTTTAGGTTTTTTTATTTTTGTTTATTTTTTTAGTTTATATTAGGTTTATGTTTATTTTTTGTTTAGTTTTAATTTTATTTTATTTTTAGGTTTAGGTTTTATTTTTTATTATTAGGTTTAGTTTAGGTTTTTATTTTATTTTTTTAAGTTTAGGTTTTAGGTTATTATTTTTGGTTTATTTGTATGTTTTATTTCTTAGTTAGGCTTAGGTTTATTTTTAGTTTATTTTATTTTATTTAGTCTAGGTTTTGGTTTAGGTTCTATTTATTTTAGTTTAGTTTATTTTAGTTTAGGTTTACATTTATTTTATTTTGTTTATTTCATTTTTGTTTTAGGTTTAGGTTTTTTTTAGTTTAGGGTTTAGGAGTTATTTTATTTATTTTAGGTTTTATCTTTTAGGTTTAGGTTATCATTTATCTTTTATTTTATTTTATCTAAGCATTATTTTATTTATATTTTAGGTTTTATTTTATTTATTTTTATTTTATGTTTATTTTATTTTATTAAGTTTAGTTTTGATTTATTTTATTTAGTTTAGTTTTATTATTTTATTTTTTTTTTAGGTAGGTAGGGTATTTAATAGGTTTTAGTATCTTTATTAGCTCAGGGCTCAGGGCCCAGTGGTCAGGTCTTGAGTGGCCTCAGGCCCAGTGGCCCAGTTTAGGCCCAGGGCTCAGTTAGGCCTAGGGGCCCAGGCTCAGTAGCCCAGGGTTTAGGCTCATGGTCTTTCACCAAAGCCCAGGGTCAGTGTGGCCCAGGACTCCAGGCCTAGGGCCTACTCAGTATTCCAGGCCAGTGGTCAGCTCAGGGTTTAGTGCCTGGGGTTTATTAGGGCTAGGTAGTCAGGTTTTTTATTTTTACTTCTTTAAATTAAGTAAACCAGTAGGTTTATATTTTTTTAGTTTATTTTATTTATTTTAGTTTATTTTATTTTTTATTTTATTTAGTTTATTTTATTTTATTTCTTAGTTTATTTATTTTAGTTTAGGTTTTTTATTTTAGTATATTTTTAGGTTTAGGTTTAGTTTAAGTTTTATTTTTATTTTATTTTCAAGTTTTAGGTTTTATGTGTTATTTTTTAGATTTGGTTAGCTTTTTATTTTATTTTTTTTAGGTTCATGTTTAGGTTTTATTTTATTTTATTTTGGTTTTATTTTTTAGTTTAGGGTTTAGGGTTTTTTTAAAAAAAAAAATTAAGTAAATTGGTAGGTTTATGTTTATTTGGTTTATTTTTCATTTATTTTATTTTATTTTATTTTTTATTTTTATTTAGGTTTATTTTTTATTTAATTAGTTTAATTTATTTAATATAAATTTTAATTATTTTAGTTTATGTTTCTTTTTCATTTTTGTTTATTTTTTAGGTTTAGGTTTAGGTTTAGGTTTGTTTTTTTTCTTAGTTTTATTTTTATTTTATTTTTTAGGTTTAAGTTTTATTTTTTATAATTAGAATTAGGTTTAGTTTTTTATTTTTTTTTTTTAGGTTATTATTTTAGGTTTATTTTTAGGTTTTATTTTTTTTTTATTTGGTTTTATTTATTTTATTTATATTTTATTTAGTTTAAGTTTAGTTTAGTTTGGTTTTATTTATTTTAGTTTAGTTTATTTTATTTTAGGTTCTGTTTTTTTTATTTAATTTTGTTTATTTTATTTTTTATTTTAGGTCTACATTTTTTTTTTAGTTTAGGGTTTAGTGTTATTTTTTTATTTATTTTAGGTTTTATTTTTTAGGTTTAGTTTTCATTTGGTATTTATTTTATTTTATCTTTATTTTATTTTTTTATTTTAGGTTTAGTTTTTCTTTATTTAGGTTTTTATTTTAGTTTTATTTTATTTTATTTTTTTATTTAGTTATTATTTTATCTTATTAGCCTAGTTTTGTTTATTATCTTATATCTTTAGGTTTTGCTCAGATCAGGTGTAGGTTATTATTTTATCTTTATATATCATTAGCTCAGGGTTTAGCATCATGGCTGTATCTTTGTGGCTCAGTGGCCTGTGGCCCAGTTTAGCCTGGGGAAGTTTGGGCCTGGCCTGGCCCAGGTTTATGAGTTTAGGGCCTGTGGCCCAAAGCCCAGGGAGGTTTAGGGCTCAGGCCTGTTTTGTGTGGTTATGGCTCATAGAGCCTTTTAGGGTCAGTGGTTTAGGGTGTGGTCAGTATTTTATTTATTTTATTTATTAAGCAAACCAGTAGGTTTAGTTTATTTTATTTTTTAATTTATATTTAGAATTTTTATTTTACTTAGTTTATTTTAGGTTTATTTATTTATTTTAGTTTAGTTTATTTTAAGATAGTTTATTTTATTTTATTTTATTTTCATTTAGGTTTTTATTTTATTATTTTAGGTTTAGTTTTAGGTGATTTTAGTTTATTTTGGTTTTATTTTTAGTTTATGGTTTAGGGTTTTAAAAAAAAGGAAACCAAGTAGGTTTAGTTTATTTAGTTTATTTTATTTATTTGGTTTACTTATTTTATTTTTTATTTATTTTTTTTTATTTGTGTATTTTATTTATATTAGGTTTATTTATTTTAGTTTAAGTTTGTTTATTTTAGTTTATTTTTAGTGTCTTTAGTTTAGCAATTTTATTTTATTTTAGGTTTTTATTTTTTTATTATTTAGGTTTTATTTATTTTATTTTAGTTTTTAGGTTTTATTTTTAGATTTTCTTTAGTTTAGGCTTAGGATTATTTTAGTTTATTTAGTATTTTTTTATTTATTTAAGTTTATATTATTTACGTTAGGGTTTTATTTAGTTTTATTTTATTTTATATAGGTTTATTTTATTTTTATCTAAGTTTATTTTATTTTATTTAGGTATTTATATTTATTTTGTTAGTTTAGTTTATATTATATTAGTTAGTTTTATCTTATTATTTATCTTATAGTTTAGTCAGTCAGTTTTATTTATTTTATTTTATCTTATCTAACCAAGTCTTAGGGCCTGTGGTTTTAGGTCAGGGCCTAGGGTCAGATAGGTCATGAGTTTAGGTTTGTGGCCCAGAGCCTTGTGGCCTGGGCCCAGTCAGTGGCCTAAGTTTAGTGGCCCAGGGCCCAGGGCCTGGGGCCCAGGGCCCAAGGCTCAGCCTTTTTTTTTAACCAGCCCAGGGCCCAGGGTCCTGGCCCAGCCTGTGGTTCAGTAGGCCTGGGCAGTGGGCCTGGGTTGGCTCAGGCTAGGCTCAGTCTTGTGGCCCAGGGCCTCAGCCTGGGCTAGGGTTTAGGGCCCTGGGCCCAGGGTCAGTGGCCCAGGGGCAGGCCCAGGGTTTTTAGGTTTTATTTATTTATTTAAATCAAAACGGCAGGTAGGTTTATTTGTTATTTTTATATTTAGTTATCTTATTTTTTATTTATTCTTTTATTTTTTTTTATATCTACAGTTTTATTTTAGTTATCTTTTAGGTATATAGGTTTAGGTTTATTTTAGTTTTGTTTTATTTCATTATATTTTAGGTTTAGGTTATTTTTTTTATTTAGGTTTAGGTTTTAAGTTTATTTAGGTTTACTTTAGGTTTTATTTTAGTTTTAGGTTTAGGTTTATTTTAGTTTATTTTATTTTATTTAGTTTAGGTTTAGTTTAGGTCCATTTAGTTTATTTTATTTTAGTTTAGGTTTTTTTTTTTTATTTTAGGTTTAGGTTTTTTTTTTTTTGGGATTTAGGTTTCATTTTTTTATTTTTTTTTTTAGGTTTATTTTTTAGGTTTAGGTTTTATTTAGTTTTATTATATTTTATTTTATTTTATTATATTTTATTTTAGGTTTAGTTTTATTTATTTTTTTTTTTTAGTTTAGTTTAGGTTTTTATTTATTTTTTTATTTTAGTTTTATTTTATTTTTTCTTTAGTTTTAGGTTTAGGTTTTAGTTTATATTTTATTTTATTTTATTTATTTTATTTTATTTTGGTTTAGTTTTATTTATTTATTTTCTTTTAGATTTTATTTAGTTTAGGTTTTTTTTTTAGTTTTTTTTATTTAGGGTTTAGGTTTTTAGGTTTGGGTTTAGGGTTAGTTTAAGGTTTAGGATTTTTTCTTTGATAAAACCCACAGTAGGGGGGAAATTTCATTGCCACAAAGGAGTTCAAAAGTCCTTAGGAGGGGAAAATCCTCAAAACTAATGCTCCAAGAGCTACAATCAACCTAGAGAGAAAATTCCCCAAACTATTACAACCAGAAGCAAGAAGGAAAATAAAACCTAAGAAATGGAGCAACAAAATAAAAGCAAAAAAGAAATAGCCAATAACCCTAAATAGAACAGCAGGAGAGGGAGAGCTTTAGAAGCCACAAGCTGAAGCTGACACCTGCAAATAAAAGAAGAAAGACCTACAGAAAGGAAATCAAGAGAAAGATCAAGGAAGAAAAAAAAAGGAAGTGATGAAGAGTGAAAGGAAGGTTCAGGCTCAATATAGAAAAAGGGGGGCAACCAAATTTTGTGACAGCCAAACCTCCAGAAGAAGGGTGACAATCACAAAAAATGGCTACCAACCAAAGAGGCAAAAGGAACATCCCAGCCATCATTGCTAACAAACCTCATAGAAATGGACAAGACCAAGCAGCAAAGTCAGCCAAAAATAATGGATAGCAACCACCATCATAGAAGGAGAAAATGAAATTAAGTAAATCTGACATAAGGCAAACCAACTTTATCTAAGTTAGAAAAGTCTCTTTATTGCTTTGGAATATTATCATTAGAAAATAAAGTAAAATAAAAAAGATTACTCCCCAAGCCAACAAAAAAATCAGCACTGGCATTACCTTCTCTCAAAATACGAGTCATCTTAAAAGACAATTTTAAAATAATAGCTTTAATATTTCGAAGTAGAAAAATTGAGCATTACCCTTGTGATTTGAGTTGATCATAGTAACAACCATCTCAGCATGAGATTCTAACCAAATGGAAAGAAAATTCTTCTCCAAATAAAGCTTAAGAGCTTGATAAACAACCATTAGTTTAGCCATAATAATAGAAGTAGTAGAGAGAAGAGTGGAGAAAGCCAAGATAATACTCCCAAGATTATTACAAAAAATACCACCACCGCTAGATTTGTCAAGTGCAAAAGCCAAGATAATACTCTCAAGATTATTACAAAAAATACCACCGTAGCCAGATTTGTTAAGTGCAATAGAGCCATCATTGTTAATTTTAAGAGGCTTAATCCAAGAAATGATTTTATAAGAAGGATAGTCACAATAAGGAAACTTAATACCCAATTTAGAAGCAACAAACTTGCAACCTCTAAAATTAGTACCATTAAGAAGCGCAACCTTATGTAAAATTTTTTTTTTCTTTAGTCCTATGAATAATCCTCTTATGATTCAAAGGCACATTATGATGTTTAGCATCATTTCTGTCAAGCCAAATGAACCAAATGAAAGTAACAGCCACAACATTTTTGATATGCCCTTTGACAGTATTAAGAAAGTAAGAGATAAGGAGCGGCATTAAGGTAAAATCATTAAAAGAACTAATGTTGAATAAGTCCTCATACAAATTCCAAACTTTAGAGGCAATAGCACCATTAACAAAAACATGGCTAACATTCTCAATATGAAAACAAAACAAGCATTTAGAAGGAAGATAAAAACCTTTCTCCAAAAGTAAAGAATCAATACATAAAACCCTTAAAATCCTCCAAACAAGAATAGAATAAGAGGTAGGAATAATGTTATTCCAAATCTTAAAAGATAGAAGAGGGTTTATTATCTCTAATATGGTGCCAATTATCTTTAAAGGAAAATCACCATTACTAGAAATGCGGTAAAACTTGATCAAAAATAATACCATCAATAGGAATCTTGGTGATATATTACAAATGGAATCAGGAATCAAGTCAGACAAAAGAGAATGATTCCAATCACCATTTAAAATAAAATGCTTAACTTTCAAAGAAGAAGTAGAGTGAGTATTAAGCATAGAATCAATAGAGGATTCCCCCATCCAATTATCTTGCCAAAAGAAAGAGAAGCCACTATTAATACCCCAAAAAATGAAAGAATCAGCTTTCCATTTAATAGCACAAAGGCATTTCCAACCAATAGAGTCACCATGCTTATAGCTACAAGTTAAAGGATGTTTACCTTTATAGTATTTGAAATTCATAAAATTAGCCCAAAGACTAACATTATTTCTAAAATTCCACCAAAGTTTAAAAGAAAAACCATTAGTGGAATCCAACAAAGACCTGCAGCGAAGATGACCTTAAAATAAAGTACCACACATGTTATTCCAAGAGGGCCAAAGAAGTCTTTTGGCCAAAAGACTTGAGCCCCAAAAAATTTATTAAAAAGCCTTTCAATCCACATAATAATAAGAGAAGTAGGAAAAATATTAAGTAGAAAATAAAAAGGAAGAGAGTAAAGTATATTTTTAATAACAATTAATCTACCACCAAAAGATAAAAATGAAATTTAAGGGTAGAAAACTTATTCTCTGGATAACCTCATCAAAAAGGTGAGACCTCTTAGGACCACAGTATAAAGGAGAACCTAAATACTTGATAGGAAGACATTGATGAGAAAATCCAGTAATATCCTTTATTCTATTGATTCTATGAGCAAAAAACAGAGGAGATAAATAGCTTTTGAGTACTAATCAAGAGGCCACTTTCCTTTTCAAACTTATTCAAAACACCTTCAATTTTTTAACATATTGTAACAATTACAAAATATAATGAAGTCATCAAAAACTTAAGTGGGATATAGCCAAACCACCAAGATTCTTGAAATACATGCTAGAATTCTTCCCAAACAAAAAAATTAAGCCAACAGACAAATATTCAATAGCAATAATAAAAGTGGAGAAAGAGGATCACCATGTCTAATACCTTGTGAAGACTTAAAGAAGCTAAAGTTTTCACCATTTATAACTAAAGAGAACCAAACATTACAAATGATATTGTTAACCAAAGAGATAAATTTAGTAGAGAAATGGAATAAAGAGATAATGATGTTAACAAAATCCCAAGAAATGTTGTCATAAGCTTTGGTAATATCAAGCTTGAAAAGTAAATTGCCACCTATAATTTTTACATTTAAATCATGAATTAATTCTTGTCAAGCAAGATGTTGTCGAGATAGTCCTACCATTCACAAAATAGTTTGATTAGGAGAAATAATCTTAGGAAGAAATTTACCAAGCCTATTAGTCAATTTTAGAAATCAATTTATTAAAGAAAAAATACAAAGACTAATAGATCAAATCATTCTAGAAGTCGATTATCTTCTTGGGAATAAGAATAATATTTGTAGAAGTGAAGTATTTAGGATTAGAGTTCCAAAAGAAATCCTCGACATTAACAAGATCAAATTTAATAATAAACCAAGCTTTTGGAAGAATAGCCATCGAATACATACATTAACATTCATACCATTAAAAATATTAAAATTTCCTCATCCAAGGAGGAGAAAAACAATCATTATCCTCAAGAGACATAATAGAAGAAATGATAGAGGGGTTAGATAACTGGTCAAGGTGACAATTTTTATTTAAAAGATCTTTAAAATAGTTAATAGCAAAAGAAAAAATATCCTCTTTTTTGGTGATCCAAGAACCATCAAAATTCTTAATTTTATGAATTTTCCCAAGAACTCTCCTTTTCATAACCAAAGCATGAAAATATTTGGTGTTTCTTTCCCCTAAAGATGTTTAGAAGTAGGCTTTTTTGTCTCCGGTAGGTTTTCTATATCTTAAACTTAGAGATTATCTTTTACAAGGTTAGAAAAAAGAGGAATCATTAATAACAAGTTCTTCCAAATCTTTCACCTATTGTTCCATGTTCATGATATTATCAAAAGATTTTTGAAATAATTTCTATTCCACCAATTAATATGATGCTTAAGCCTTTTTAGTTTAAGCCAAAATCTCTTCATACCAAGAATCATCGAGCAAGAGAGCATACCAATTAGAAGCAATAGCATCAAGAAACTATCTTGCAACCACATATTTTGAAAATGAAAATTTTTAATAACATTATTATGAATGACATCCTTAATGGAAATCAAAGAGGAGCATGATCAGAGAGTTCTACTAAGGTGTTCAACCAAAGTCAAAGGCAAATGATTTAACCAAAAAATTATTAAATAAGGCATGATCCAAATGTTGCCAAAGTCTATGATTATTCCAAGTAAAATGAGAGCTAATAAAACCAACATCATGCAGATTACACTCCAAGAACATATTCAAAAATCTTCCATATAATGTAAATTTGATGAAGAACCCCCTTTTCTTTCATTCACAAAAGGGGTCGTATTGAATTCCCCACCAACAATCCAAGAATCAATAACAGTAGAAGCGAAAGTAGATAATTGATCCCAAAGAATCCTCCTCTCAATCTTATTACAAGCAACATAAATAAAAGAACCAAAAGCATGATAATCACCAAAAGAAATATCCACATTTACAACTTGATGAAAATCATTAATGACATAGAATTATTCCAAAATAACCAAATCTTATTGCTATTGTTAAAAAAATAATTGGAGAAACCAATAATTCTAGCATGCATAATTTTAGAAGAAAAATAAGAGGTTCAAGAATAATGAAGAAATTGACATTATAAACCCTACAAATGGTTCTTAATCCTATTCTAATAGCAAGAGTACCAATGCCAACATTTTAAAAAAAATTAAACATTAATTCTTATTAGGCAAAGAAGATGAAGAAGATAATTGATCTAGAAACTTTAGGAGGAAAATTTTGAACTATTTTTTTTTTCACAAAATAGTTTGAAAACCTTTCATTTCCCAAAGATTCATCATCAAAGGAGCATTAGAACTCTTAATAACTATAGATTTGGTAGGAGAATCCAATTGAAAAGGTACTAAAACATTAGTATCCATTAATTGAGAAGAAACCATAGGCAAGACATCATCAGAAAAACATTTAAAGAAGGAGTAGAAATAGATTTGTTATGCAAACAAGAAGCAGGTTGCACAACATCCATCTTATCCAAACCATCAACAACTTCCATATTAAAAGAATTAAAATCATCCTTTTCTTTTAGAGGTTCTTGAAAATCAGAAAGAAAGACATTATCTTTAGAATTTTTTTAGAGCCATATCACAATAATCTTTAGTATAGGAAACCAAAATCGAAATAACATCATCTTGAATATTTCGAAAGCATAGGATCAATAGAAGCCAAAATCATTACCATTCAAAGCATCATCATCATTTTAGAAACATTTTCAAAAGCATTCTTAGTTAAAAAAATTCAATCAGAACATCTTTATCTTTTCAAGAAACATAACTTTTATTTTATTAGTTAAAAGATCTCAGTTGATCAATCAGCTTAGGATTTTTAATAATTTTTTTCTAAGTTGAGGATGAGCAATGAAACAATCTGAAAAACATGGCCATGGGTTTGTAGTGATTGCAAAAAGCGAAGGTTTTCAAATTCAAGGTTGAAAGTACCCATACTTTTGGACCTATCCAAATCTCCTTTGAAACTTCTTTATAACATCAATTTCAATAAGGATACTAGCAAGAAGGGTGAGATTTAGCATAGTTGCTTCATTAATTTGTAAAGGTCTACCAAAAATAGACCCAACCAAATGAAGAAATTAATAATTAACAAAATGAATCCTAAGATTAGGCAAAGCAATCAAAACATGCACTATAGGAGATTCTTCTTGAATGTCAAAAAAGGAGTCCATTTAAGGATACGCATTTGACAATTTTTAACATAATAAGATCGGTGAGGGAATACTTGGCTATATTCAAGATCATTAAATAATTTATGAGGACATGATGACCATTCAACAAACTAATAAAAAATGCACTGGAAAGCTTTAAATCATGAAAGAAAAATTGAATATCATCCATATTAGGCCGTCGAAAAGAAAATTTGGCAATCAGAGTAAAAGCATAAGGCTCAACAAGTTTCTCAATATCCAAATCAGAACACATTATTATCGGAGCTCCTTTAAATGTCATATGAACAAGATTAATCAAAAATTCATGGGAGGTTGAAGTATCTTTACTAGATAAAGCATCTTTGAAGGATTTAAAAGAAGCAAGCTTAGATTTACCCAAGAAATCAGTCTAGGAGGAGAACTTTAGGCATCGGTTTAGCCTTTCTAGACTCTCCAAGACACCATTCAAACTAGTGGAGAAGGGGAATGCCAAAGGCCAAGGAATGAGAGCCTTACCAGTGAAGATCATCAAGGATCCATGGAAAAAGCCAAAGAAATGAGGGTTTCTTGAACACCAGGAAGCCGAGAGGGAAAAGCATGCACAGGCTCCAGGTTTAGGGTTTAGGGTTTAGGTTTTTTTAGTTTAGGGTTTAGGGCTTAGGTTTTAGGGTTTAAGGTTTAGGTTTTAGGGATTTAGGGTTTAGGGTTTAGGGTTTAGGGTTTAGGTTTCAGGTTTAGGGTTCAGGTTTTAGTTTAGGGTTTAGTGTTTTTGGTATTTATTTTTTAATAGAGAACCAATTCAGAATCAACATTTCTTCTCTTTGAATTCATCAACCAAGTAACACACCAAGTTTTCTAAAATACAAATGATGACATAGATAAAATGAGCATGAAAGCAAATTAAAAAGATAACTAGAACCTCTCTCTTTGTAAAGACATAGTTCCATAAATGCATCAGATTGGCCAATTTTTAGTTTCTCAATTCCCATCAAAACCATTATGGCCTTTTGAGTAGGATCCACCATCATATCTCAATCTCTCCGCTATCACCATGGTTGTAACCTCCGTTGCTCCTCCTGCCTCCATAACCACCACTGCTCTAACCATCACCTCCATATATACTAGCATCTCTAGATCCCCCACCACTACTGTGATAACTATTGCCTCCACCTTCACCTCCACCACCAGATCTTGACCACGGTTGGATGATGTTCCATCAAGGTTCTGCCCATTCTTAGGGTTTTTTAAATCAAAAGTGGGAGAATTTTATTGCTAGAAAGAAAGGGATAAAAGGTCCTTAAAAGGGATAAATCTCTAAAGCTTAGAGCTATAATTAGCCTAAAGAGGTAAATCCCTACCTATTACAAGAAAACCAAAGCAAGAAAGAAAAGAAAAGACAAAACTAAGAAAGAAATAGCACAAAATTCCAAGAAGGGAAAAGCCATCTATATCCCAAAATCTTCTAAGAGATGCACAAACCACCTACAACCCCAAACCTACAACACCAGAACTTAAGATAGAGATAAGCATCTAGAAATAAGGACAAGCTAAGTACACAAAAGAAATAAAATGATAAAATTCTTAGATAAGGCTCAGGCTCAGTCACATTCATCTCAAGGGGCAACAAGATATGTGAGCATCCAAACTTCAGAAGAAGGGTTACAATCACATATGGTGCTACTAGCCAAAAGGATAATAGGGAAACATCCCAACCATCATAGCTAACTTACCTTGATTAAAATACAAACCAACAACAAAGGCTAAGCTAAGTTCCAGTATCTATCATCAAGATTAAATAAGCAACTAATCAGCAAAACATACAACCAAACCAGAGTAAAGCAACCAACCAAACCAAACAAGAAATAGCCACCATCAAAGCCACCCAAAATAAACAAAGACCAAAGGTAAAGAACCAAAAATTTTGTAGATCCACCAACCAACATCACAGCTGTAGCCAACCATCAAGGCCACCAAGCCAACCATATTAATAAGAATCAATAGCAACAGAGCCAAGAACATCCAAAACCACATACAAGTTTATCCCACAATAAAAAAATGATAAGCCAATGGGCCATCCATTAAAAAACCATAAAAAAAAACATCAAAACCCAAAACAAGAAGGTAACTAATCATGATGCCATATAGCTAAAAATGAAAGGGCTAAAAAACCCCAACCATCAAGCAACCACCATCCAATAAACCCTCACTGGGAAAAAAAGAGGCTAGGGAAAAAGGCAAACAAGTAAGCTCCAAAGCGTGCCAATCACTATACCATCCTAAAACCAACACAATAGAGACCAACAGGAGAGAGCCACCAAAACTAGAGGGCAACCAAAGCTCAGTAGTACCAACTCATGACCTCCATCAAGGAGATACCATTCTTATGGATTAGTTTAGGTTTATTAGGTTTTAGGTTTAGGTTTATTTTTTTTAATTTATTTAGTTACTTTAGGTTTATGTTTGGGGTTTGGGGTTTGTGGTTTAGAGTTTAGGGTTTAGGGTTTGAGTTTAAGGTTTAGTTTAGGGTTTTAGGGTTTATGCTTTTAGGTTAGAGTTTTAGGGTTTAGGTTTAGGGTTTAGGGTTTAGGTTTAGGGTATAGATTTAGGTTTAAGGGTTTAGGCTTTAGGATTTAGGGTTTATGATTTTTTTTCTTAAATTAAGTAAACCAGGTGTAGGTTTATTTAGTTTATTTTATTTTTATTTTATTTTATTTTTATTTTTTATATTTAATTTTAGGTTTATTTATTTTAATTTAGGTTTATTTATTTATTTTAGTTGAGTTTTATTTTTATTTATTTTTTTTTAGGTTTTAGGTTTTATTTTATATTTTTTTTAGGTTTTAGGTTTTATTTTTATTTTAGGTTTATTTTTTTAGGTTTATTTTTAGTTTAGGTTTTATTTTTTAGTTGATTTTTTTATTTAGTTTAGTTTAGGTTTAGGTTTTATTTATTTTAGTTTAGGTTTAAGTTTATTTGATTTATTTATTTTATTTTACTTTAGGTTTATTTTTTAGTTTAGTGTTTTATTTTATTTTTTTAGGTTTAGGTTTTTATTTTTTTTATTTTAGGTTTATTTTATTTTATTTTATGTTTAGTTTTATTTTATTTAGTTTTATTAGGTTTATTTTATTTTTATTTTTATTTTTTATTTATTTTATTTTATATTTAGGTTTAGATTTTAGTTAATATTTTATTTTATTTATTTTATTTAGGTTTAGGTTTATTTATTTATTTATTTAGGTTTTATTTTTATTTTATGTTTAGGTTTTTAGGTTTATAGGGTTTGGGGTTTAGTGGTTTGTAGGTTTAGGGTTTAAGAATTAGGTTTTTTTTAGGTTTAGGTTTAGGGTTTAGGGTTTAGTTTAGGGTTTAGGGTTTTAGCATTTAAGGTTTAGGTTTAGATTGGTTTAGGTTTAGTTTTTAGGTTTTTTTTTTTAATAGAGAACAAATTTAGATTCAACATTTCTTCTATTCGATTTCATCAATCAAGTAACACACCAAGTTTTCTAAGACACGTTGATGACATAAAAAATATGATCATGCATAGCAAACCAAAACCTATAACTAGAATTGTCTCTCTATAAAGACATAGTTCCTTAAGGCCAGATTGGATCGCCATTCTTCTCCATCACCACCCCACCTCTCAGTAGTGGATCCACCATCATATCCTGATCTCTCCCACCACTATGGTTGTAACTGTATCCTCCCACCTCCATAACCACCATTGCTCAACCACCACCACTATATCCACGACCTAGATCACCCACCTCCTGGATAACTTCCACCTCTACCTTCACCTCCATATCACACCGAACCTAGTTGACGGTGATGTTCCTACCATCAAGGTTCTGCACATTCTTAGGGTTTAGGTTTATTTGGTTTTAGGGTTTAGGTTTATTTTTTAAATTTATTTTATTACTTTGGATTTAAGTTTATTTAGGGTTTAGGGTTTAGGGTTTGGGTTTAGGTTTTATGCTTTAGGTTTAGGTTTGTTTAGGTTTAGAGGTTTGGGTTTAGGTTTGTTTAGGTTGGGGTTAGTTTAGGTTTAGGATTTAGGGTTTGGTTTAGGGGTTTAGTTTAGGGTTTAGGTTTGGGTTTAGGGTTTAGGGTTTTAGGGTTTAGGGTTTGTTTAGGGTTTAGGGTTTTTTTTGGAAAAGTTAGAATTTTATTACCATAAATGGAAAAGATATAATGTCCTTAAAAGAGGTAAAGCTCTAAAATTCTACACTCGAGCTACAAGAAACCTAGAAAAACCCCATCTAAGTACATTAGAAAAGAAAATAAAAAGAAAATACAACACCCATAAAGCATAAGAGAAAAACAGAGTAAAACTAAAGAAAATAAAAAAAGGATGATGAAAAGTTCATGATTCATTAAAAAAGTAAGATAAGCAAGATCCACAATAACAATTCTTAGGTTGACTGAGCAATGACCATTCCCTCTATAAAGTTCCAACATGTAAAAAAATCTACGAAACACTACATGGTAAAAAATCATAGCTAAAAAGGATAAGGGTAAAGAGAGGAAAATGAGAGAGTTGAGAAAGAGAAGGCTCAGGCTAAGTTAGGATCATCTTAAGGGGCAACAATACATATGATCATCCAAACTTCATAAAGAAGGGTTACAATCATATGTAATGCTACCAACCAGAGAGAAGAGGTGAGTAACATCAAAGCCATCATAGCCAACATACCTGATACAAGAAAACATCCAAGGCCAGTAGTCCATAGAGTTCCAGATCCATCACCATTAAACAAAGAGCAACCGACCAGCAACCAGCTAGCAGCCAAACCACCAAATGAAAACCATAATAGACTAATCACAATAACCTAGAGAGAGGCTAGAACAAAGTTAGAACACCAACAAAATCCATTAACCAAATACCCATCTAAGATCCAAACTAGGGAAAACTAGAACTAGCCATTAGCAAGTGCCAGACCAATGCTAATTAATAGAGAAATAAACAACAAAACCAGGATAGGAGCCCTCAATACAAAGTCCTGACAATAAGCAGTCCCCAAGCTTAACCAGGGTGAGCAACCATAAATGACTAAATAGAAATGAAACCATCAAAAGGAAACATAAGTATAGTGAAAATCATCAAGACAAAACAACCACTCAAAAGGGGTTGAAAGGTATACCAACCACCAAAACCAAAAAAAGTCCAATCCAAAAGCATCAACAAAGATTCGACAACAAAAAGGCTCAACAAATTATCGGGTTTAGGTTTTAGTTTAGTGTTTAGGGTTTTCAGTTTTTTTAATAGAGAACAAATTTAGATTCAACATTTCTTCTTTTGATTTCATCAACCAAGTAACACACCAGCTTTTCTTAGGCACAAGTGATGACATAGATAAAAAATGAGCACACATAGAGCAAATCAAAAACCCTAGATAACTAGAACCATCTCTACTATAAAGACATAGTTCTATAAGCAGTAAATCGGATGGGCTGCTCTTCAATTTCTTTAGTTCCCATCAAAACCATCCTGGGATCTTGAGTAGCGGGATCCACCATCATATCCTTGATCTCTCCCTCTACCACCACCACGACTATAACCTTCATCGCTCCTCCCACCTCCATAACCACCACTGCTCCGACCACCACCTTTATATCCACCAACACCTCCAGATACCCCACCACCATTAGGATAACTATCGCCTCCACCTTCGCCTCCACTTCGAGCTAGAGAGCCTGGAGTGAAGTTCTCATCGGTTCTACCCATTCTTAGGTTTAGGTTTAGGTTTAGTTTATTAGGTTTAGGGTTTAGTTTATTTTTTAATTTATTTAGTTATTTTAGGTTTGGGTTTGGGTTTAGGGTTTAGGTTTAGGGTTATATATTGGTAGGGTTTTAAGATTTAGTTTTAAGGTTTATGCTTTAAGGTTTAGAGTAGGGTTTGGGGTTTTTTTTTTTTAGGGTTTAGGGTTTAGGGTTGTGGTTTAGGTTTAGGTTTTGGGTTTAGGAGAATTTATGGTTTTAATTTAATCAAGGTTTAGGATTATGTAGTATATTTAGTTTATTTTTATTTATTTTAGTTTACTTTATTTTTTATTTTATTTAGTTTGGTTTTTATTTTAGTTTTATTTTAGTTTATTTTAGGTTTAAGTTTAGTTTATTTTTTAGTTGAGTTTTATTTATTTTATTTTTTAGGTTTAGGTTTTATTTTTATTTTAGGTTTATGATTTTATTATTTTTTTAGGGTTTATTTATTTTAGGTTTATTTTGTTTATTTTTAGTTTACATTTAGGTTTATTTAGTTTATTTTATTTTGTTTAGTTTAGTTTAGGTTTGGTTTAGTTTATTTAGGTTTAGGTTTAGTTTTTTATATTTATTTTAGTTTAGTTTAATTTTTTAGGTTTAAGATTATTTTATTTTGTATATTTTATTTATTTAAGGTTTAATGATTTATTTTAGTTTGGGTTTAGGTTTTATTTAATTTTTTTTTATTTTATTTCAATTTTATTTTATTTTCTTTATGTTTACTTTTAATTTATTTAGCATTTTATTTTGAGGTTTTTATTTTTTTAGTTTAGTTTTGGTTCTTATTTATTTTATTTTATTTTATTTTTAGTTTGAGGTTTAGGTTTAGGCTTTAATTTAGGTTTTTATTTTATTTTATTTTTTAAATTTTATTTAGGTTTAGGTTTTATTTAGATTTTATTTAGTTTAGTTTTTTAGGTTTAGGTTTAGGGTTGGTTTAGGGTTTAGGGTTTAGAGTTTAGGTTTTAGTGTTTAGGGTTGAGGTTTTAGGGTTGTTAGGTTAGGTTTATTTTAGTTAGTTTATTATTTATAGCTAGTTTTTTAGTTTTAGGTTAAAGTAAGTTAGATGGTTTATGATTTAGGATTTAGGGTTTAGGTTTAGGGTTTAGGGAAGTTTAGAGAGGTTTAGTGGGGTGGTAAGGGAGTTTAGTTTGGTTTAGGGTTTAAGGGTTTTTGGTAGGTTTAGGTTATAGTTTGGGTTTAGTGGGGTTTTAGGGTTTAGGGTAGGTTTAGGGTTTTTAGCATTTAGGATTTTTTTTAAATTAAAAGGTAGGTTTATTTAGTTTATTTAGTTTAATTTTTATTTAATTTTATTTTATTTAGTTTAGTTTAATTTTATGTTTAATTTTAGTTTATTTTTTAGGTTTAGGTTTAGGTTTATGTAATTTAGTTTATTTATTTTTATTTATTTTAGGTTTATTTTATTTTAGGTTTAGATTTTGGTTTTATTTTATTTTTTAGGATTACATTTTATTTTTTATTTTAGGTTTATTTTGGTTTATTTTTTAGTTTAGGTTTAGGTTTATTTAGTTAATTATATATTTAGTTTAGGTTTAGGTTTTGATTTACTTTATTTTAGGTTTAGGTTTTATTTATTTTATTTTAGTTTTTATTTTAGTTTAAGTTTAGGTTTATTTTATTTTTATTTTAAGTTTAGGTTTTTTTTCTTTAGTTGTGGTTTTAGGTTTTATTTTTTACTTATTTTTAGGTTTTTTTAAGTTTATGTTTTTATTTAGTTTTTATTTTATTTTATTTTAAGTTTTTTTTTTTTAGTTTGTATTTTATTTCAATTTTTTATTCTTATGTTTATTTTATTTTCAAGTTTAATTTGGTTTTTTACTTATTTTATTTTAGTTTTCTTATTAGTTTATTTTTTTTAATTTTACATTTTAGTTTAGTATTTTAGTTTATTTTATTTTATTTATGTTTTTTATGTTTTACGTATTTTATATATATTATTTTTTGGTTTTATTTAATTTTTTTAGGTTTAGTTTAGGTTTTCAGTTT